>JAOPSE010002028.1:0-102808 GCA_029449295.1 Zea luxurians
CCTCATCTTCTGGCCACGCATCGCGGCGGCGCCCGAGCGCCCGCGGTGGCAGACTTCGCCGGCAACGGCCGCCGAGCTGCACGGTGTACCAAAATCCAATTAACGCCTCCCACACCTAGACCACAACTCAGCGAACCTATAGTGAGCCAATTTAGGTGTATGCTCAGAGGAATTTATGGTATACGGAAGGGGGCAGCTCACGGTGGTGCCGAACAACAACCCAGGCCGAGGAGATCACCGGTGAGGCGAGTCCAAGGTTCAAGCGCCCCAATCACTAACCCATACGACTTTACACGATGCGGGTACAAAAACGAATGCCGTTGAGGGAGCCATACCGAAGATGATGCGCGCAGGCGGGCGATCCAGCGCGAGCGGCGAGCCAATAATCCCAGCTGGACACCGACGTGAAATTGGGCCGCTTCTCCGCACCTGCTGCGCCGGTGCACCGCCGTATAGGATCCCCGGCCGCGGTCGAGCCCCCAAGGTGATGTCTAGGCGCGATACGGCAAGAAGACAGCCACGGTGTTCGCTCTCTCCTCACCAAGATTTCTAGCGGGGCGTAAATTACCTACGGTGGTAGGGGTGTGCGAGCGAGAAGGGTAGAGTGGCGCGGTTCAAATAGCCCTGGACCCGATCCCGGAGGCAGTTCCCTTCTTCCGATCCACACGCGCGAAACCAGGGCGAGCTCCGTGCACGGCGTCTGGGTTGTTGACGCGGATAGGAAACAGAAACAGCGATGAAGGGGGAAGAGATAGAGATGACAGATGGGGCCCACTGGTAAGCCAAACAAGGCGTGGCCGCGGGGATCCCTGGTGAGCGGGTCCCGAGAGTCAGGGCTGGCTGCGCAGGGCGTGGGGTTGAGTGGGCAGCGCGGGAGGATTTTCCTGGTGGGCCGAAATTAAGAATAGTGGCCTAGCTAAGCGTTTCATTCATTTCTCTTTTATATTCTTACTTTTCCCTTTTCTTTTCTCTTTTAATTTCGAATTTAAATCCCAAATTTGAATTTATAAATGTGAGGTTCATACTTAAATCAGCTGTATAATTTCAAATACCTATAGGAACTTGATTGGATTATTTTATATTTATTTGATCTTATATGTAAGTATTTTCTTCTCTTGTTTCAATTCTGGGATTTTCCTTTAGAATTTAAATTATAATTTGGGTATTATCATATTTATTACTATTATTTTATATTGTTGTCACAAAATGCCACAACATAAAGCCTCAGCATGATGCACAATTTAATGATTTTATTAATCCTTTGTTTTTGAATGAGGTGTTCACATGAAAAGATAAATAGAGATGGCACACATGTATATAAAGTAACATAACTTTCTCCTTTTAGGTTTTCTTACAGAGTGGGTATTACAAATCCTACCCCCCTTAAAAACAATCTCGTCCTCGAGATTAAGAAGATCTAGGGAAAAGATGGGGAAAGTCTATGCGAAGCTCTTCTTCTCTTTCCCATGTAGCTTCATCTTCTCCGTGGTGACTCCATTGTACTTTGCACATCTTTATCACCTTATTTCTTGTAACTCGAGTCAAAGTGTCCAGAATCTTCATGGGGTACTCAGCATAAGTCAGGTCATCTTGGACACTAAGGTCTTCCATTGGTAATTGCTCTTCAGGCACCCTGAGACATTTCTTCAGCTGAGATACATGAAAGACATCGTGAACATCCGCGAGATGATCCGGTAACTCCAATTGGTATGCAACCTCTCCCACTCGCTTTAAGATTAAGAAGGGTCCAATAAAGCGAGGGGACAACTTTCCTTTGACTTTGAATCTCCTCATACCCCGGAGCGGTGACACCTTCAAATAGACATAATCACCCTCCTTAAACTCAAGTAGTCTTCTCCGGGTATCAGCATAGCTTTTCTGCCTGGATTGTGCAGTTCTCAAATTCTCCCTTATTTGCTGAACTTGTTCCTCTGCTTCTTGTATAATCTCAGGCCCAAACAACTGCCTTTCACCAGTTTGATTCCAATACAAGGGAGTCCTGCACTTTCTGCCATACAAAGCCTCAAACGGTGACATCTTCAAACTGGCCTGATAGCTATTATTATAAGAGAACTCCGCATACGGCAAACTCTTATCCCAACTTCCACCATGTTTAAGAGCACAAGCTCTTAACATATCCTCTAGCACTTGGTTGGTCCTTTCTGTCTGTCCATCGGTTTGGGGATGGTAAGCCGAACTAAAATTCAATCTCGTATCCAATGACTCGTGCAACTTCTTCCAATATCGAGAGGTAAACTGTGATCCTCGATCTGACACAATCTTCTTTGGCACACCATGTAGGCAAACAATTCGTGCCATGTACAACTTTGCCAACTTGGCTCCTGAATAAGTGGTCTTCACCGGAATAAAGTGGGCTACTTTAGTTAGCCTATCCACAATGACCCTATCAAATCATATCCAGCAGACGTGCGGGGTAATCCTACAATGAAGTCCATGCCAATTTCTTCCCATTTCCGCAGGTATCTTCAGTGGATGTAGTAGCCCGGCTGGCCTCTGGTGTTCAGCCTTAACTCTTTGGCATACATCGCACATAGCCACATGTGCAGCCACATCTCTCTTTAGTCCATACCACCATACTTTTGCTTCAAATCCTGATACATCTTAGTGCTCCCACGGTGGATAGAATAAACTGAATCATGTGCTTCCTTCAATATAGTTTTCCCGAAGACTATCAATGTCGGGAACACAGATCCGATTCTTGAACCAAATCGTGCCTTGCTCATCCTCTGTGAACTCCGGGCCTCTACCCTCTGTTATCAAATCCTTGATCTCCTGAATCTAGCATCACCAATCTGACCTTTACGAATTTCTTGTTCCAAGGTAGGTTCCAATTCAATGGTGACTCCTTCCATATGTGTAACAATTCCTAGGTTGAGTCTCTCAAAATCTTTTGCTAATTCATCAGGTAGCTGGACAACGAAAGCGGAGTGAACATGCTCCTTCCTACTCAAGGCATCTGCAACCAAATTTGCCTTGCCTGGGTGATAGTGAATCTCCCAAATCATAATCCTTAATGAGCTCCAACCAACGACGTTTGCCTAAGGTTGAGATCCTTCTGAGTGAATATATACTTCAAAACTCTATGATCCGTGTATACCTGGCACTTAGTTCCCATAATGTAGTGTCTCCAAATCTTAAGTGCATGCACAACGGTAGCCAACTCTAAGTCATGGGTGGGGTAGTTCAATTCATGCTTCCTCAACTGACGAGATGCATAGGCAATCACATGACCATCTTGCATAAGCACACATCCAAGTCCTTGGCCACATGCATCACAATAAATGTCAAATCCCTTCTGTAGATCTGGCATAATCAATACTGGAGGTGACAATCAATCTCTCCTTCAATTTATCAAAGCTCTCTTGGCATTTCTCATCCCACTTGAATTCTCTTCCTTTCTCCAAAAGCGATGTCATAGGCTTAGCGATTTTAGAGAACCCTTCAATAAATCTCCGATAATATCCTGCGAGTCCCAAGAAACTACGAATCTCCGTAACTGTAGTGGGGCACTCTCCACTCATTATCTCCTTCACTTTAGCAGGGATCCACTGATATTCCTCCATTAGAAATAATATGACCAAGGAATGGCACCTTGTCAATCCAAAACTCGCACTTGCTGAACTTAGCGTAGAGTTGATTATCTCGCAGCTTTTGTAGCACCAACCTAAGATGTTCCTCGTGATCACTATCACTCTGAGAATAAATAAGAATATCGTCGATGAATACCACGACAAATCTGTCCAAATACTCCATAAACACCTTATTCATCAAATTCATGAAATAAGCCGGTGCATTGGTTAATCCAAACGACATAACAGTAAACTCGTATAATCCATATCGGGTCGAGAAAAGCCGTCTTGGGAATATCCGATGGTCTAATCCTCATCTGATGGTAACCGGATCGGAGATCAATCTTCGAGAATACTCTAGCTCCTCTCATCTGATCAAATAAATCCTCAATACGGGGTAATGGATACTTGTTTCTTCACCGTGACATCATTAAGTGATCTACAATCCACGCACATTCGTTGCGATCCATCCTTCTTCTGCCACAAATAACACCGGGGCTCCCCAAGGTGAGGAACTCGGACGAATAAACCCCGCTTCTTGTAACTCAGTTAACTGCTTCTTAAGCTCCTTCAACTCTTCTACAGCCATCCTGTATGGTCTCTTAGAAATAGGGGCAGTTCCAGGTAAGAGATCAATAACAAACTCAACTTCTCTATCAGGTGGCATCCCTGGTAAACTCCTCTAGAAAGACATCCGGAAAATCTCTAACCACCCGGATGTTGTCACCAACAAACTCCTCAGGCATAAAGAACATTGCACGCATGGATGAGGAGGTTACTGCAATATTAACTTGAAATCTTTCTCCTTTAGTGGTAGTGAGTTTCTACGGTACCTCTACCACATGCTATAACGGCCTTTGCCTTTCTTAGCCATGACATACCAAGTATTAGGTCTATACTGCTTGACTCTAATATTATAGCAGTAGCTCCAAATTCTCTACCCATAATGGTCAAGGTCAATCTACATGTCATTTGATTCGCCTCAACAGGCCCTTTAGGTGTAATTACTATCATGGGTTTTCTCATATTTAGCAGTGGTATTTCATTTGTGTTGGCATATCTAGCAGACATGAATGAATGTGCAGCACCAGAATCAAATAATATGGTTGCAGGAATTGCATTAACATAAAACATACCAATTACGAGGTCCCCGCCATCAGGAGTATCATCAACGCTGACTTGATTCACCCTGGCTATAGAATATCCCTTGCCAGGGGTCTGTTGTTTGTTCTGAGCTGGAGTAGTAGCAATCCTCTGTTGGCAGACATTTGCATAATGACCAGTCTTCCCACACTTGAAACACGTAGTGCCCGGACTCTGTCCTGCAAACTTCGTCGGGGTGCCAGTGGGAGTAGCCTGTCGAGGAGGTGGAGTCCTCAATGGTGATTGCTGAACTGGGCGCGGTCCTCCAGGTCGAGTCGGTGTACCCTGTGGTGAACTGTAGCGAGGACGAAACACTGCTGCTACCCTGTCCCTGTGAGATAGCCTTCCTCTTTAAATCACCCAGTTGAACACGCTTGTGTTCAATAGCAAGAGCCTTATCAAGTAGCCTCTGAAATGATGGAAAAGTGTGTGCAACCAGTGCATAGTGCAAGGGTCCATTAAGTCCTTCAATGAAGTGCTCCTGCTTCCTCTCATCCTCAGCAACTTCCTCTGGAGCATATCTCGACAACTGAATGAATTTATCTCTGTACTCGCTGACCAACATGTTGCCTTGCTTTAATGACAGAAACTCCTTCTTCTTGATCTTTATCATACCAGCTAGAATATGGTAGTTCCTGAATTGGGTACTGAACTCTGCCCAGGTAATAGTATCAGCAGCATCGTGGGCAGCAGTATATGAATCCCACCAGTCAGCAGCAGGACCAGTCAGACGTCCAGAAGCATATAAGACCTTCTCCCGGTCAGTGCATTGTGCAATGTTCAGCATCTTCTTAATTGACTTCAACCAATCGTCTGCATCAAGTGGATCTGGCGAACTGGCGAAGGTCGGTGGCTTATGACTCATAAACTCCCGGTGCTTATCACGAGGTGGAACTGGTGGTGGTGGTGGAGGCAATGGCACTTGCTGCTGTTGCTGCTGTTGTTGAAGTTGTTGTTGCAGCTGCTGTTGTTGCGCCCTCCTTTCTTGGCGTATCTCATCTCTCTCCTGGCGCAACTCCTGGCGTTTATCTACTCTTTCTTGACGCATTTCCTGGCGTTCTTGCTGCATCTGGGCACGCATATCAGCCATAGTGTCTGCCATTTGCTGCATCACCGCCATCTGAGCAGCAACTAGTGGATCAACTCCGCCTGGTGGAGGATTAGGAGGATTCATCTCTGTAGGCTATGGCTGAGGTTGTCTATATATCCTTCGAGTGTGTTGGTTAGGAGGCAAATCAATTCCACCACCCCGCCTGGTATTGACCATCTGAGTTAGATACATAAGGTAAGAGAAAGCAATAGACAAGGCAGTAATTACGAATCACGTTACTTTGGGGGATTTATTAGCTAAGCAGATTGATGTTTTACCTACCATAGCTAATTGATTACCTTATGCTGGCACATGCTAAGATGTCCATATATAATATCTCAATCAATCAAAGAAGCAAATCAGGCATTGATCATCAGAACAATCAACCAACATTTTTTAAAAAAATAATTTTTCTTTTTTTCTTAGGTCTCCTATCTCTTAAAAATATCATAGGGGTAGGGATTCCCAGGTGTGAAATCCATCTTGTCTCAGAGTAGAAAAGGTAAGAATGATCAGAGTAGAACAGTAGAAGGTGAGACAGGATCAAGATAAGTGTAGAAAGAATCAGAATAAGATAAGTAGGTAAGGGTTTTGTCCATTTCTATCTAAGTTTCGTCCTACAGTCAACATTTCCTCTGATACCACTTCTGTAACACCCGGTTTCAAGGGAAAAAGCCGGGTGCATCTCATACATGCGCCAAGAAGACAACATATATAACAACAGAGTGTATAGATATAAATGTCATAAATCATCAGAGTATTATTACATAGCGGAACACTTATTACAAAATAAAAGTGTAAACATAACACGAACTAAGGATCGTCGGCGCCAATGTCGACTGAGAAACGCCACCTAGATCAGATCAAATGCCTCGGTGTTAGGCGGCTCCTCTTCGACCACCTGTTCTTCTCCTGTGGGGGGGGTGAGACAGCAAGAGTGAGCTCACATACGTTCATAGCTCAACAAGTCGTGGGGAATAATGTGGCATGAACTCACCAAAGGTGGGAGTTCATGAAGTGTAAGGCTGATCAATGAAATAAAGGCTGAGGCTGAGCATTGCTTTTATAAGTTGGTCAAAATTTTATTAGCAATTACTAAGTGTAAGTAAATACCAAACCTTAATATTAATAAAGAACAGTAATAGTAAAGTAATCCCAAATGCGATGCAAATGTCAAATTAAATTTAAGTTCCATAGTTAATCATGTGAGGGTCCGAGCCGCTCATGACCATGAGCACGGCTAGTATACTAGTTTTACACTCTGCAGAGGTTGCGCATCTTTACCCACAAGCCGTGTTACCCATCTGCCAAGGGGTCATGAATCCCATACACCTCTACGAAGGAAGCGAGGCAGGGTAACACTACGAGGCCTTTACAAAGTTCCACTAGCTTCAGACTACCCGCTATAGTTTATAGGAAGCTCCAGTGCAGGGTTCTTGCCGACCGCCATCGCAGCAAAATCAAACAAGGACCTCCCTACACTGACCACTCCCCTACTGCCCTTGCCCCTTTCGGGTAAGGTAGCCCTCCCCTAGCTTTCCTAGTTAATCAGCCAAGGGCGTCCCATTAAACCCTTGTGGTAGCACTGTTTTCCCATGTGGTCGCTCCATGTTCCCATTAATTTAATGATCTTAACATGAACAGTAATAATGACAAGATAATAACAGAATAATCATAAATAGTGTATCTCCATACCCAATCCACATAAAGCAATAGCAAGTACTACCCAAAAATATTTCAGGGGTGAACAAGGTATAGAGGTAATCAAAACTGGGGTAACATAAAGGCTCCCATCAAAATTAACCTATGCAGATCATTAAAATTAATAAGAACATGGCTGGGAAAAGTAAGTGATCAAGGGCACAACTTGCCTTCAATGAGCTCCTGCTCTGCTATCTCTACTTGTTGAACCTCAGTTTCCACAGTGGCTAGCTCATCTATTCGCATCAACACAATACATACATAGTATAGCCAAAATCAACATCACACGAAACATGTAAATAAAATATACAGTAAAAATCTACACATTAAAATGAGAGCATAGGAACTGGAATCACTAAATTTGGAGTTATAGGTTTCAAGTTATGAATTTCCAAAGATTTTATGTATTTAATATAGGGTTAAGTGAGGAATAAATTTTAATGTGTATTTCATGTAAAAACAGTGGTACTATTTGATAAAGAATAATATTACAAAATTATAGGAACTGGAATGGTCCAATTTGGAGTCCATATGCATTTTCTATGAATTAAACTAGTTTCTGCAATTAAATTTGTACAAAAATCTATTTTTAAATTAGTTTCTCTATTTTATCTGATCTCGGGACTGGGCCCTAAAATCTGTGAAGCGCAGGGGCTAAACTATAAAGATTCCCGAGACATAGAAAGTCCTGAAGTGGACGTGGGTTGATTTATCAATACTCGAAGGGCTCTTTTGCAAAACGTGCAATCCGAAGGGGTATTGGCAGGCCAGAGCCGTCCGATCAAGGATGGACGCGCCAGATTAGCCCAACCCAGAGATGAACCAGTACGCCCGAATAGCCACACGATCCCCGATCAGCGGCCGAGAGGAGCCCAAGCCGAAGGAGGTACGCCAACCTAAATCCCACCACTCATTAGCCTATCGACGGTTCTGGCATCTCCTCATCTTCTGGCCACGCATCGCGGCGGCGCCCTAGCGCCCGCGGTGGCAGACTTCGCCGGCAACGGCCGCCGAGCTGCACGGTGTACCAAAATCCAATTAACGCCTCCCACACCTAGACCACAACTCAGCGAACCTATCTAGCGAGCCAATTTAGGTGTATGCTCAGAGGAATTTATGGTATACGGAAGGGGGCGGCTCACGGTGGTGCCGAACAACAACCCAGGCCGAGGACATCACCGGTGAGGCGAGTCCAAGGTTCAAGCGCCCCAATCACTAACCCTTACGACTTTACACGATGCGGGTACGAAAACGAATGCCGTTGAGGGAGCCATACCGAAGATGATGCGCGCAGGCGGGCGATCCACGGCGCGAGCGGCGAGCCAATAATCCCAGCTGGACACCGACGTGAAATTGGGCCGCTTCTCCGCACCTGCTGCGCCGGTGCACCGCCGTATAGGATCCCCGGCCGTGGTCGAGCCCCCAAGGTGATGTCTAGGCGCGATACGGCAAGAAGACAGCCACGGTGTTCGCTCTCTCCTCACCAAGATTTCTAGCGGGGCGTAAATTACCTACGGTGGTAGGGGTGTGCGAGCGAGAAGGGTAGAGCGGCGCGGTTCAAATCGCCCTGGACCCGGTCCTGGAGGCTGTTCCCTTCTTCCGATCCACACGCGCGAAACCAGGGCGAGCTCCGTGCACGGCGTCTGGGTTGTTGACGCGGATAGGAAACAGAAACAGCGAAGAAGGGGGAAGAGATAGAGATGACAGATGGGGCCCACTGGTAAGCCAAACAAGGCGTGGCCGCGGGGATCCCTGGTGAGCGGGTCCCGCGAGTCAGGGCTGGCTGCGCAGGGCGTAGGGTTGAGTGGGCTGCGCGGGAGGATTTTCCTGGTGGGCCGAAATTAAGAATAGTGGCCCAGCTAAGCGTTTCATTCATTTCTCTTTTATATTCTTACTTTTCCCTTTTCTTTTCTCTTTTAATTTCGAATTTAAATCCCAAATTTGAATTTATAAATGTGAGGTTCATACTTAAATCAGCTGTATAATTTCAAATACCTATAGGAACTTGATTGGATTATTTTATATTTATTTGATCTTATATGTAAGTATTTTCTTCTCTTGTTTCAATTCTGGGATTTTCCTTTAGAATTTAAATTATAATTTGGGTATTATCATATTTATTACAATTATTTTATATTGTTGTCACAAAATGCACACAACATAAAGCCTCAGCATGATGCACAATTTAATGACTTTTATTAATCCTTTGTTTTTAAATGAGGTGTTCACATGAAAAGATAAATAGAGATGGCACACATGTATATAAAGTAACATAACTTTCTCCTTTTAGGTTTTCTTACAGAGTGGTTATTACAGAAGCATTTTCAAGATTTGAGATTTTCTCCCTTTGTCTTAAAATGCTTTTTCTTTGACTAAAACAAAACTCCCCCTCAAATAAATTCTCCTCTTAGTGTTCAAGAGGGTTTTTAAGATATTAATTTTGAAAATATTACTTTCTCCCCCTTTAGAGCACAAAGAGATACTAATTTGAAATTTATCAATTGAAAATCATTTTAAAATTAGGGTGGTGGTGCGGTCCTTTTGCTTTGGGCTCATACTCTCTCCCCCTTTGGCATGAATCGCCAAAAACGGAATCATTAGAGCCCGTTGATAACTACTTTCTCCCCTTTGGCAAATAAAACATATGAGTGAAGATTATACCAAAGATGGAGAGATGCTCGGAGTGACGGCGAAGGATGAGTGATAGAGTGGAGTGGAAGCCTTGTCTTCGCCTAAGACTCCAATTCCCTTTCAATATACCTATGACTTGGTTTGAAATACACTTGAAAACACATTAGTCATAGCATATATAAAAGAAACATGATCAAAGGTATACTTATGAGCTACGTGTGCAAATTAGCAAAAGAAATTCCTAGAATCAAGAATATTGAGCTCGTGCCTAAGTTTGGTAAAAGATTGTTCATCTAGTGGCTTGGTAAAGATATCGGCTAATTGATCTTTAGTATTAATGTATGCAATCTCGATATCCCCCTTTTGTTGGTGAACCCGAAGAAAATGATACCGAATGGCTATGTGTTTAGTGCGGCTATGCTCAACGGGATTATTCGCCATGCGGATTGCACTCTCATTATCACATAAAAGAGGAACTTTGGTTAATTTGTAACCATAGTCCCGCAGGGTCTGCCTCATCCAAAGTAATTGCGCGCAACAATGGCCTGCGGCAATATACTCGGCTTCGGCGGTAGAAAGAGCGACCGAATTTTGCTTCTTTGAAGCCCAAGACACCAAGGATCTTCCCAAGAACTGGCAAGTCCCTGATGTGCTCTTTCTATTAATCTTACACCCCGCCCAATCGGCATCCGAATAACCAATCAAATCAAATGTGGATCCCCGAGGGTACCAAAGCCCAAACTTAGGAGTATAAGCCAAATATCTCAAGATTCGTTTTACGGCCGTAAGGTGAGATTCCTTAGGGTCGGCTTGGAATCTTGCACACATGCATACGGAAAGCATAATGTCTGGCCGAGATGCACATAAATAGAGTAATGAACCTATCATCGACCGGTATACCTTTTGATCGACGGATTTACCTCCCGTGTCGAGGTCGAGATGCCCATTGGTTCCCATGGGTGTCTTGATGGGCTTGGCATCCTTCATCCCAAACTTGGTTAGAATGTCTTGAGTATACTTCGTTTGGCTAATGAAGGTGCCCTCTTGGAGTTGCTTTACTTGAAATCCCAAGAAATACTTCAACTCCCCCATCATCGACATCTCGAATTTCTGTGTCATGATCCTACTAAATTCTTCACATGTAGATTCATTAGTAGACCCAAATATGATATCATCAACATAAATTTGGCATACAAACAAATCATTGTCAAGAGTTTTAGTAAATAAAGTAGGATCAGCCTTGCCGACTTTGAAGCCATTAGCAATAAGGAAATCTCTAAGGCATTCATACCAAGCTCTTAGGGCTTGCTTGAGCCCATAAAGCGCCTTAGAGAGCCTATAGACATGGTTAGGGTACTCACTGTCTTCAAAGCCGGGAGGTTGCTCAACATAGACCTCTTCCTTGATTGGTCCATTGAGGAAGGCACTCTTCACGTCCATTTGGTAAAGCTTGAAGCCATGGTAAGTAGCATAGGCCAATAATATACGAATTGACTCAAGCCTAGCTATGGGTGCATAGGTTTCACCGAAATCCAAACCTTCGACTTGTGAATACCCTTTGGCCACGAGTCGAGCTTTGTTCCTTGTCACCACACCATGCTCGTCTTGCTTGTTGCGGAAGACCCACTTGGTTCCTACAACATTTTGATTAGGACATGGAACCAAATGCCATACCTCGTTCCTAGTGAAGTTGTTGAGCTCTTCTTGCATCGCCATCACCCAATCCGAATCTTGGAGTGCTTCCTCTACCCTGTGTGGCTCAATAGAGGAAACAAAAGAGTAATGCTCACAAAAATGTGCAACACGAGATCTAGTGGTTACCCCCTTATGAATGTCGCCGAGGATGGTGTCGACGGGGTGATCTCGTTGGATTGCTTGGTGGACTCTTGGGTGTGGCGGCCTTGGTTCTTCATCCTCCTTGTCTTGATCATTTGCATCTCCCCCTTGATCATTGTCGTCATCTTGAGGTGGCTCATCTCTTTGATCTTCTCCTTCATCATCTTAAGCCTCGTCCTCATTTTGGGTTGGTGGAGATGCTTGCGTGGAGGAGGATGGGTGATCTTGTGCATTTGGAGGCTCTTCGGATTCCTTAGGACACACATCCCCAATGGACATGTTCCTTAGCGCGATGCATGGAGCCTCTTCATCACCTATCTCATCAAGATCAACTTGCTCTACTTGAGAGCCGTTAGTTTCATCAAACACAACGTCACAAGAAACTTCAACAAGTCCTGAGGACTTGTTAAAGACTCTATATGCCCTTGTGTTTGAGTCATCTCCTAGTAAAAAGCCTTCTACAGTTTTAGGAGCAAATTTAGATTTTCTACCTCTTTTAACAAGAATAAAGCATTTGCTCCCAAAAACTCTAAAATATGAAATATTGGGCTTTTTACCGGTTAGGAGTTCATAGGATGTCTTCTTAAGGATTCGGTGTAGATATAACCGGTTGATGGTGTAGCAGGCGGTGTTGACTGCCTCGGCCCAAAACCGATCCGGTGTCTTGTACTCATCAAGCATGGTTCTTGCCATGTCTAATAGAGTTCGATTCTTCCTCTCCACTACACCATTTTGTTGTGGCGTGTAGGGAGAGGAGAACTCATGCTTGATGCCCTCCTCCTCAAGGAAGCCTTCAATTTGTGAATTCTTGAACTCCGTCCCGTTGTCGCTTCTAATTTTCTTGATCCTTAGGCCCAACTCATTTTGAGCTCGTCTCAAGAATCCTTTTAAGGTCTCTTGGGTTTGTGATTTTTCCTGCAAAAAGAACACCCAAGTGAAGCGAGAATAATCATCCACAATAACTAGACAGTACTTACTCCCGCCGATGCTTATGTAAGCGATCGGGACGAATAGATCTATATGTAGGAGCTCCAGTGGCCTGTCAGTTATCATGATGTTCTTGTGTGGATGATGAACACCAACTTGCTTCCCGGCTTGGCATGCGCTACGAATCCTGTCTTTCTCAAAATGAACATCTGTTAGTCCTAAAATGTGCTCTCCCTTTAGAAGCTTATGAAGATTCTTCATTCCAACATAGGCTAGTCGGCGGTGCCAGAGCCAACCCATGTTAGTCTTAGCAATTAAGCAAGTGTCGAGTTCAGTTCTATCAAAATCTACCAAGTATAGCTGACCCTCTAACACTCCCTTAAATGCTATTGAATCATCACTTCTTCTAAAGACAGTAACACCTACATCAGTAAATAGACAGTTGTAGCCCATTTGACATAATTGGGATACGGAAAGCAAATTGTAATCTAATGAATCAACAAGAAAAACATTAGAAATGGAATGGTTAGGAGATATAGCAATTTTACCCAAACCTTTAACCAAACCTTGGTTTCCATCCCTGAATGTGATAGCTCGTTGGGGATCTTGGTTTTTCTCGTAGGAGGAGAACATCTTCTTCTCCCCTGTCATGTGGTTTGTGCACCCGCTATCGATGATCCAACTTGAGCCCCCAGATGCATAAACCTACAAAACAATTTTAGTTCTTGACTTTAGGTACCCAAACGGTTTTGGGTCCTTTGGCATTAGAAACAAGAACTTTGGGTACCCAAACACAAGTCTTGGATCCCTTGTGTTTGCCCCCAACAAACTTGGCAACTACCTTGCCGGATTTGTTAGTAAGCACATATGAAGCATCAAAAGTTTTGAATGAAATGCTATGATCATTTGATGCATTAGGAGTTTTCTTTTTAGGCAACTTAGCATGGGTTGGTTGCCTAGAGCTAGATGTCTCACCCTTATACATAAAAGCATGATTAGGGCCAGAGTGAGACTTCCTAGAATGAATTCTCCTAATTTTGCTCTCGGGATAACCGACAGGGTACAAAATGTAACCCTCGTTATCCTGAGGCATGGGAGCCTTGCCCTTAACAAAATTAGACAATCTTTTAGGAGGGGCACTAAGTTTGACATTGTCTCCCCTTTGGAAGCCAATGCCATCCTTGATGCCAGGGCGTCTCCCACTATAGAGCATACTTCTAGCAAATTTAAATTTTTCATTCTCTAAGTTATGCTCGGCAATTTTAGCATCTAATATTGCTATATGATCATTTTGTTGTTTAATTAAAGCCATGTGATCATGAATAGCATCAACATCAATATCTCTACATCTAGTGCAGATGGAAACGTGCTCAATGGTAGATGTAGAGGGTTTGCAAGAATTAAGTTCAACAATCTTAGCACGCAAAATATCATTGTTATCTCTAAGATTGGAAATTGTAACAATGCAAACATCTAATTTTTTAGCCTTAGCAATTAATTTTTCATTTTCAATCCTAATGCTAGAAAGAGAGGTGTTTAATTCTTCAATCTTAGCAAGCAAATCATCATTATCATTTCTAAGATTGGGAATTGAAACATCACAAACATGAGAATCAACCTTAGTAATTAATTTGGCATTTTCATTTCTAAGGTTGGCAATAGTGTCATGGCATGTGCTTAGCTCACTAGATAATTTCTCACATTTTTCCACTTCTAGAGCATAAGCGTTCTTAACCTTAACATGCTTTTTATTTTCCTTGATTAGGAAGTCCTCTTGGGAGTCCAAGAGATCATCCTTTTCATGGATGGCACTAATTAGCTCATTTAGTTTTTCCTTTTGTTGCATGTTTAGGTCGGCAAAAAGAATACGCAAGTTATCCTCCTCATTACTAGCATTATCCTCATCGCTAGATGTTTCATATTTGGTGGAGGATCTTGATTTTACCTTCTTCCTTTTGCGATCCTTGGCCATGAGACATTTGTGGCCGACATTGGGGAAGAGAAGACCCTTGGTGACGACGATGTTGGCGGTGTCCTCGTCGGAGGAGGAGTCGGTGGAGCTCTCGTCGGAGTCCCACTCGCGGCATACATGGGCATCGCTGCCCTTCTTCTTGTGATATCTCTTCTTCTCCTTTCTTCTCCCCTTCTTGTCGTTGTCCCTGTCACTATCACTTGATAAGGTGACAGGCTCCTTCTTCTAGATCAGGCATGAACAATTCAGTTAATACTTCTTTCCTGGATGGGGACACTAACTTTACTGTCCTCTTGTCACAGCTGACAGTTGCTTGGTTTCTGTGTAGTCAATTCATACCTAGGATGACATCTAACCATTGAGTACCCATTACTACTAGGTTAGCGGGTAAGTCTATCCCCCTTATTTCAATCCTTAGATTCAAGAACATCTTATCAGACCGAACTTTTCCCCCAACTGAATTAACTCTTAAAGGTGGAATCATTGGTTCTACGGGGATGTTATGTGCTTCTACTCATGATGTAGAAACAAAAGAATTCATGGCACCAGTATGAAATAGTACTTTTGCTGGATGGGATTCGACTAGAAACATACCTACTGCCACATCTGGTGCATCCTGGATTGCTTCAGCCTCCAAGTGATTCACCTTTCCACGGTTGTAGGCCTAGCCACGACCTCCTGGTGCTTGTTGTGGTGCTCCTTGTCTTGCTGAGGTGTTGGAAGCTGGCTGTTGCTGAGCTGCTTTCTTCGGGCAATGATTTGCTTAGTGGCCTTGTTCCCCACAATGGAAACATACACGACCTCCTCCTTGCGCTGGCGCTGCCTGGTTGCTCTAATTGGTGGCTGGGGCAGGAAGGTGAGGTGCCTTGCTACTCTGCCGCTGGTACTGACTTCCTCCTAGTTGGTTGTGCTGATGGTACTGCTATTGTTGTTGAGGGAACTGTCTCTGGAACTACTGTTGATGCTGACGTTGATGCTAGTGCTGGTGTTGTTGAGGGTGACTCTGCTTGAACTTCTAGGGTGGATTGCCTAAGAAACGGGGATGGCTGCTGCTCCTAGCCTGCGGTCCACCGATCTTGCGCTTTCGGTCTTCCATCTCCCGATGCTTCCTCTTAGTCATGATAGCTCTATCGATCAGATGCTGGAAGGTAGGGAAGGTATGGTTCATTAACTGGTAGTGAAGGGGGTCAACCAAACCTCTCAAGAACATGTACTGCCTCTTGGCATCAGTGTTGACATCCTTAGGTGCATAACGAGATAGTTGTAGAAACTTATCCCTGTACTCACTGATAGACAGGGGCCCTTGCTTCAATGCCAGGAATTCTTCCTTTCTCACGATCATCAAACCTTTAGGTATGTGGTACTGGCGGAAGTTGTTTCTAAACTCCTCCCAAGTAATGGCATCAGGGTTGGCATGGGTGGTGATGTAGGACTCCCACTAGGACTGGGCTGCTCCCCTTAGCAGATGGAGACCATATAGAACCTTCTCGCGATCATTGCACTAAGCGGTATGCAGCTCCCGATCCATTGTGTGCAGCTAGTCTTTGGTGTCCATGGGGTCTATAGAGTGGGCAAACATAGGGGGATGACTCCTCATGAACTCCAACCGCTTGTCCCTAGGCATCTATGCATCTGCACTTGCATTTGAGGTTGAGGTGGTGGTTGATGTTGCTGCACCTGTTGCATAGTTGCTAGTATCTAGCCAATCACTTGGATTGCCTGAGTCTGCATCAGAAACATCTGCTCAATAGTCATTGAGGGGGGGTGGTGGCAAATGCTACTGAGGTGCCTCATCCTGGGGTGTCTACTGCTCTTGCTAGGCACACCTTCCACCTCGGTGCCTGTTGTCAGACATCTGTAGAAAGCACACACACATCAGATCTGACCCGGTCGTCTTTCAGCATAAGAAAAGATATATATAAGTCTTCACAATACTGAACAAATGAGCATCTTCACTGACTCTCAACACAGCCAAACACAACTTCTCAGATAAAGAGAAAAGTGGAAATAAAAGGTTGCCCAACTAAATGAATAACTTTATTAATAACTACGGGGATACCCACACCTTGGTGACAATCATTACAAAGAGCCAATTTCATCACGAGGTCATCACGACAAGCATAGAAACACCTAATAAGCAAACTAAAACTAACTAAGACTAACCACGACTAAGACACCGATTTAAACATTTATTACAAACTCCGACTCTATCGATGTAGGGCTCTAGGTCTATCTTGGTCATGTAGTCAGGGGTGCCACAAGTATGATGACCACGGGGCAGCGAGCGGTAAGGGTGATGAGTCCCAACAGGGGTGGGGGAACCATCCTCCTAATGGCAGCGCTCCGTGTGCTCAGCACACAATTCCGCAATATCCGCTTGAGCCTTGCCCAACTTGTCAAGGGTGTGGTCCAGCTCGATGTTGAGCACGGCGACCAGGTTGACCATGCTGCTCAATCTGGGATTGCCCTCACCAATAGGTGAGACAATCACACCTCCGGTACTGCCGATCGAACGATGGGTGTAGTACTTCAGGTCGAGGCCATCAGCTACCCCGCTGAACAACGAACAGTACTGCGAAAGCGCACGCCGTGCAGCATCTTGCATGGCTGTCTCGGCAGTGTCGCACTCAGTGATAGAATAATGCTCTGAGAAGGCCTCTGCACCCTGGGGATCATCGTCTCGATGGCGCACTAGGCCGGTAGCCTCCCACTGGTCTGGGTATAACCCGCGACGATGTTGGTAGACTACACAACAATACTCGATGGACCAAGTGTGATGATCGAGGGCCCGACGCAGCAAGATGTCGAGAGCGTCGTGGAAATGACAACCGTGAGTAGCGTCATGAGTGATGGGTCGGGCAATCCATCCTTCCGGCTCCTACTCCTCCGAAAGCTCCACGCTGAGGCTCGAACTGCCACCATCGTCATCATCTCTGTCAGGGTCTGCTCCAGCAACTAGGTGTCCTGTGGTGGTGCAGGGAGCACCTCTAGTTGAGGCGCAGGGGAGGGCTTCCTCCCAGACTCCACCTCCTACTGAGGCGAGGGGAAGAGTCCTACTGCTCCTGCTCCTAGCGTCGATGCTCCTGCTCCTCAAGCAGGCGGCATTGTAGCCTCTCTAGGTGGCTCGACTGTCCTGTCACCATGCGGCGTAGTGGACGCTCCGCAAGACGAGAGGGCAAGAAAGGGATCACCGACTTACGTGCAGTGCATCTAAGATGAGCCATCTACAAAATACATCGTAAGCACAAGAGTGAGAATAGAACTATATGACTAGCAAGTAAACCAAAAGCAAAGTAAAATAAAAATTTTGTAAGTTGAGTATATATATAGAATTATAACATAGAATTGGTCGAGATGACCAATTTTTGAAGTGACACCAAAGGTCAAGGTGAGAATAAGGGTATATAGTCCTTAGGATGACCATTCTAGTCTAAGTTAGTGGTCCTACAGTCAGCAAGGCTTTGATACAACTTATGTCACACACTATTTTGGAAGGCAAACTGAATGCGAACCATATACGTGCTAGGATCAGAAACTTATGTACATAGCGATTAGATAGTTGGACATCCTCACACATTGCTCAAAATAAATAGCGGAAATAGTACTTTATTACATCAAGATGTCCAAGACATCCACAGAGTCATTAACTTAACATCGTCATGATCATAATCAAAGTGCGGAAAACGAAACTTTCATTGGTTCTACGGGGATGTTATGTGCTTCTACTCATGATGTAGAAACAAAAGAATTCATGGCACCAGTATCAAATAGTACTTTTGCTAGATGGGATTCGACTGGAAACATACCTACTGCCACATCTGGTGCATCCTGGATTGCTTCAGCCGCCAAGTGATTCACCTTTCCATGGTTGTAGGCCTAGCCACGACCTCCTAGTGCTTGTTGTGGTGCTCCTTGTCTTGCTGAGGTGTTGGAAGCTAGCTGTTGCTAAGCTGCTTTCTTGGGGAAATGATTCGCTCAATGGCCTTGTTCCCCACAATGGAAACATACACGACCTCCTCCTTGCGCTGGCGCTGCCTAGTTGCTCTAATTGGCGGCTGGGGCAGGAAGGCGAGGAGCCTTGCTACTCTGCCGCTGGTACTGACATCCTCCTAGTTGGTTGTGTTGACGGTACTGGTGCTGCTGTTGAGGGAACTGCCTCTGGAACTACTATTTCATTTTCTGCACTTTGATTATGATTATGACTATGTTAAGTTAATGACTCTTTGGATGTCTTGGACATCTTAATGTAATAAAGTACTATTTCCGCTATTTATTTTGAGTAATGAGTGAGGATGTTCAACTATCTAATCATTGTGTACGTGAGTTTCTGATCCTGGCACGTATATGCTTCGCATTCAGTTTGCCTTCCAAAACAGTGTGTGACATAAGTGGTATCAAAGCCTTGCTGACTGTAGGACTGCTAACCTAGACTAGAATGGTCACCCTAAGAACTATATACCCTTATTCTCACCTTGACCTTTGGTCATAATCAAAGTGCGAAAAACAAAACGTAGAGGATAAGGCCTTCACAGGCAGCTGACTAGGGGTTTGCCACTAATCACAACTAGAACTCATCGTAGTGTTGAAACTCCTCAAAGTCCTTCATGTAAGCACTGATTGCAATGGGGCCAACCTAGGAGTTGGGGGATTTTTAAAGCAAGGGTGAGTACACATCAACGTACTCAGGAAATGTCCCATTTGTCTAAAGTGGACTAGCTATATGTGGAGTTAAGGTTAAAGCAGTTGCATTTAGTTGATCAGATATTTATTACTAGTAGTAAGCCAAGTTTTAGTAATAAACCTAGTTATTACCCAAAAGTACTCGCTCTTAGAGGAAATACCCGAAACCATAATTATAATCATCACCATTAATCATCATAATAGTATCAAGAGTTACTCTAATCAAAGAGGATCCCAAGGCCGCTCTTTACCGTGAGCACGGCTGATATACCAGTTTCTAACACTCTACAGAGGTTGCACACATTACCCACGAGTTGTGATCCCTTTCTAGCCTAGGTTTGTGTGGTGGAACCGCCCGAATTATTCCAGCTTAAGTACCCAAGTCGCACCCTTAAAGGCAGCAACACACTTAAACCGGAATATCCCGTGAGTCCCTCGGATCTAGTCCGATAAAGCCACTTATCCAGGATCGAATACCACTAGCTCACTCGAAGGTGAGGCATAGAGAAATACAATAAAGCATAATACCACAAATTTAATAAGTATCAATAGTTATTACATTATCGAAGTTTCAGAAATAATAACCATAAATTTTTATGCAGCGGAAATAACTAACGGAGAAGAACCGAGTAACATGGCGAAGCCTGGCCACGCTACTCCTCCTGGTCCTCTCCTGTGGGAATAGTAACCCACTCGACCGTCTATCCCGGTGGTAGGGATGGAGGCCAAGTCACACCATCAACCAAATCAAGGAGCTACCTGCAAAAAATATGCCACAAGAAAGGCTGAGTATACTAATACTCAGCTAGACTTACCCGGTGTGAGGAGTCTACTCCTCTACCTCTAGACCATGCAGCTGTTTGGCTGAGGGGTTTGGTTTGCCAAAAGCACTAGCTGAGTCTAAAAACAAGTTTTAGCTTTTCAAGTTCTAGAATAATAATTTAGACTAGATGAGTACCTAGCTATTCATACATGGTATCAAACATTAGATTAAATCAACATCTTTTATAAGTAACCTCATTTCCACTTATTACTCAATGCAGTACAATGGATCAAGCAGTCTCATTAGCTGTGAGAAGCAGACGATTCGAATCGAGTTTTAACCTTGCAAGGTAAACCTAAACACACGACATGTCAGGGCACTCCGTCCCCACACACGTCAACCGTCCCCATCGATTCCCCGTTCGCGGTCAGGCCTCACCGCCTTGGCATACAATGCTCCACTGGCGCCGACCGCCGCCGTGCCGTGGTCGCACTTGTACCCACCATATCTAGAATGGGAGACCCAGTCTCAGGACAAGTGAGGGGTAAAGTCCGCGCCCGGCTTCACTCAGGTACTAGGCTTACCGGTTACCATATTTTTCGACATGTGTTTAGTACATTGAAATGCTTGACATAGGTATCCACACGTTAATCCTTATTCTAATTTCGTCTTGTAGACAGCGCATCCCCATGGATCCGTGTCCATAGACCATCATCATTCTGTTATCAAAAATGGATACAACCAATTCCTGACCTCGCGCGAGTGCTAGAAAAATCACTCGACTTCTACCGAGATCCTGATTTAGCATAGCAGCTACTCGACCTAGCAAACTAGTATCCATCTCAAAAGGAAATCCTGAGTTCATGCAACTAGGGTTTCAACCAACTCCTACACTTAAGTGCACGGTACAAGCCTATAAACATTAAGTGTAGTAAAATAGCATATATAAACGGTTATGCATAAAACCGAGGCTTGCCTAGAATTCAACACTTAGATAGTGTTTGCTGGGGGATACTCGCTTGGCGAGCATCCACTGGTTAAGTCCATCTTTCTTTGGGTCGTCCACCAACTACATCTTGTGGTTGGCACCACATCACATGCATGATCATCATCTCTCGGTCCTAAATGAGGTGTAGGATGCATATGTATGAATATGATGAAAGTTGCACAAGATATTCCAATACACGGTAGCGAACTAAACACCAATTAGTAAGACATTGCCACGCAAGCGCTAGTTATTTATACGTCATTGGGTACAACAAGTCAACATTACTGGAAAGACAACGAACATTTCCTATATTTGACCCACACAAACACGACATAACGAGTACAAGCATTTACCATGTTCACTTTAATTGTTCATTGGATACTTATGATTAAAGTAGTTAAGTACACATAATTTACGATGACTTACACATAGACTGACTTAATTAAAAAGGAATAGTTACTTAATTGGGTTTTACAATTGTTCGCAATACTCTAATGCAAGCATACATCCAAGGGCACACAAGAAAGTGATAGCCTAATCACACTTCTTATTATACTAATCTATTGAGGTTGGTTATTTATTTATACTCAGATTAGCAGCACAATTATTAGAATTGGTAACATCTCATTAATTTTGTTTTTCGTCTATATAGTGACAGTTGCTAAATTGACGTTGATCGAAACTAATTTCTTACTAGACGTCAACCATTTAATTTACTACTGCACTAGTTACTTGTATATCTCCAATTATATAATCTATTAATAAAGGGATCATGAGATAAAACTATCAATCATACTTAAGCAATACAAGAGAGTAGAGCAATCAACCACAATCAACAAGATTAGGACAGCAGCACAATATTTACTTGTTTCAGTCATAACTCACAAGATATTCATCTAAAAATAGTGATCAAATACTTTTTGGAAAGCATAAGAAACAGTCTACAACATTGGTATTTTTACCTCAATACGATTCAACACTTAGCAAGGTCAAAAATGCAAACACAACAGCTCTGTCTAGATTTGGACCGATTCAAACTAGCGACTTGAAAAGTTCACAACTAAAGATTCAGGCATCCAAATAAATTGATCCTAGACTTTCTGGAAAGATAATGAAGTTTTCTACATATTATTTATAAACATCTCAAGGTGATTCAATATTTATCTAAGGAGAAAATACACTAGAATGCTTTGCTTTCCACAACTGGGCAGATTCAGACTTCATACTTTAAACATCCATAATTAAATCTTCAGATCACCCAAAAGAGTGATCTAAGACTTTTTAGAAATCTTGGCAAAAGTACTACATAATTTTTATAATCACCAAGAAGTGATTCTATGTTTAACTAAATTAAACGACACAGTTTTCAAAATCTGTTCTGACAGTAGACAGAACACAGCAAGCAGTTTATAAAATTCATAACTCCTAAACTGTCAGGCCTATGGTTATGAAATTTTAACACAAGTAAGATGAGAAAAGAATCTACAACTTTCTTATAACGACCATGAACTGATTGTAATATTAAATTAAGCAAACAATGCAGTTTCCGAAATCTGTATAGAATTTGAACAGATTCAGTTACTGAATTTGTGAACAGCATAACTCCTAAACAATCAGACTTATGGCTGTCAAATTTTAACACAAGTAAGATAATAAGGTTATTTACAACTTTTATATATTGCTTCTCTACAGAAAACATGATTTAGTTCGTCAAACATTCAACATGAGGAAATCATTGCGTGCAGTCCAAAACAGCACTAATAATTTTCAGCTCCTTTTTAATTCAAGAATCGTTGTGTTCTAGAGACTTGAACCATTCTAACACTTTACCATTTGTTAGAGTTAAAACAATCAATTTAGAACCAACAAGTAGACTTACTAATTTTATACAAGTTATTTTATGCGCTAGAATTACCATACACAATCAACAACGTATTTACCACAATAATCGAACCCGGTATATATGTGTTTAGTGATACGCTCTTCA
The DNA here is from genome assembly GCA_029449295.1 of Zea luxurians. NCBI lineage: Eukaryota > Viridiplantae > Streptophyta > Magnoliopsida > Poales > Poaceae > Zea > Zea luxurians. The sequence continues at coordinate 23,309 of JAOPSE010002028.1, forward strand.
CACAATAATTGGCATTTTAAAATTAGAAATCACATGAGCACCACTAATTTTACATGCAACCATAACCATATGCATTTAGACTACAACAAGCAATTTATTGCGATTACGTGCTTAACCAAGGCCATCTAACAATTCGGCTAACTAGAGCAACAACATAGCCCGCGGAATAACATACACGTCGGCTTGCATATTATTATCGCAATCCGAGACACAACATACACCATAATATTTTTATAAACTTACATATTTACGCGTATATTCGCACTTCGATCAAATCATACAAACCGTAAACCACTAATCTCCAACTCATAATCACCATGCATTTACTTCCCAAATCATGAACGCTTACATGTTTATCATACGAGCCGAGTATTTCAATAATTATCCTAAAACAACTAACTCCATTACACACTTGTATCACACTCGAAATCGTGAGCACAATCATACACTATATGCGAAGCATAATTTATCGAATGCACAATATGCATCGTCTCGACTCGATTTATGAATATAGAGAAAGCGATGACTACTTTGGCATGTCACCACCTCTCTATATAAGCCAAAACAATTTCTACTATTGACTAAGAGTTCTAAGTATTAAGCACATTATTACTTTTCACGCGCAAATAGACCTCAACTTAACACCAGTGATACCAATGGATTTTTTTACTAAACTCATCATGTGCATAACCCCGTCTTGCATGCAACCATATTGTGGCGTGCACTCGAGACACTTCAATCAATGTGGCACGACTACTAATATATGAACTTTGACACTCATGTCTTAATAATTCATCCTCTACGCAACTAGCATTTTCTAAACTACTCGTCACATCAATAAATATACTCCCTATATAATCATGAATCCCATCACGTTGCATAAAACAATTACACTTTTCACATAAACACATATCGATGTATTTCCCAAAACATAATCCACATTTTGTAACTTAGTTTTTCGTATCAAACAACTCATCGCATATTTTTCCTATCAAAATATAAAAACGTCTGAGTTCTTTTCTACTTCATTTTCTTCTATACACGCGTTCATTCATACAATTATATTTTCACGCACATATTCATGCCATTGACTGAATCGTAAATAAAACAAAAGCAACCTGGCCGGATCAGTGAGTCGCATGTGCTGTCCACCGGCTAGCATTTCATCGCAATGGCAGAGCATGAGGCGCGACATCGACAGAGGGCTGCGATTAACACGCATATTTAAATGCACATTTTATTGATTGGGTACTTAGAGAATCGAGGGGTGCGGGACAGTGAGGGACTCACCGAGGGTCTACAACCTTGCGCCAAGGTTGTCCAAATTTCAGGCACGGCAACGCATCAAGGCTGCGCAGATCAACCTGGGTTGGGAATGTGCAGGTCGAGTTGGAGTCTGCTGCGACATCCTATTGAGCAAGAGACAAAGGTGTGCTTCATAGTGCCAAATGGATGAGATTCTGTGCAGGAGCGTTGGATGGAGGATGCTGATGTAGCTCGAGTGTCGAGGATGGCTGTTCGCGTGGCTCTGACGCGCGCGACCATGGAGCCGGGACATGCACGGCGTCGGACAGGGAGAAGCCACAGGGGAGAGGGCGGTCACCAGCCGGCACTTGTGCGCGTCGAGGGGAAACAGAGAGAGCGCTCGGCTAGGGATCACCAGCTCGAGCAGAGCGTGCAGCGCAGGGAGCAGAGGGAGGCGCTGCTCGGCAAGGAAGCTCAGGAAGGAGGACGCCATGGCTGCTGGAGGTGCTCGGCTAGGGAGGGAGCATGGAGAGGGAGCCAGCGTCCAAGGCGCCACTTGCACAGAGGTGGTCGGGCGCCACGGACGAGCTTGGTGCTCAACCTGCTACCCCCGGTGAGATCCAAAAAGACAGGGCGTTGGAGGTGGAGAACGCAGTGAGGGAGAGCACGAGTACCATGGGGGCGAGCTAGTTTCAGCCATGGGGAAAAGTAGCGATGGCATGAGGAGCAGTGAAGGGGCGCTCAGCTAGGGGAACCTGCGTCCACTGTGGTTGGAGGTCGAGTGGAGGGGAGGGAGGAGGGCATCGATGCGTCCATGGTGGTTGACAACCAAGCATCCTGGCGAGGGCTCTAGTAGGAGAAAACGCCATGGGAGAGGGAGAGCATCGGCTGGGAGAAGAAGCCAGGGAGTGGGAGAGCGCAGGGACGCTCGATCCTGGGTAGAGAAGAGGGAGCCAGATGAAGGAGGAAGAAGGCCGGCTGGTTGATTTAATCAAGACACCGCTAGCCACCATTGGCCACCGTGGGCGCATCACCCACTAGCTGGCTGCAACTATTGGCATAGAGAGCCGCGAACAGCTACTGGCTAGGGGCTGGCAGTGGCAGCCGGCGTTGGCTGCTAGCCTGAGCAGACCGTGGCGTGCGGGAGAAAAGAAAACAAATGCTGGTGAACTATATTTATTTTTTAAAAGAGAAAAATGATTGATTGCTTAGGAGCTAAGAATTTTTTGTTTGATTTTTCTGAGACAAGAGCTTCCGTATGAGTTGTATATTAAGACGGGGGCAATTTATTGGTTGGAGAGGAGTGGTCATCTGTTAGCCAATTTGCGCAGCGCTTATTCGTTGGCGGAGACCGATGCAGGGAACAGAACGAACTGACGTATGGATGAACGAGAGGCCATAGAATAAAATAGACTGAGTCATTTTATTTGGGTGTTGCTGGAAAATTAAATTCTCGCACACAAGTGGAAATAAAATGAATCGAGATGGACCGGCTTTGGATTCAGCATCGAGATAAAGCGAGTCGAATTAATAAAAATCATAGTCGATATTGATTTTCGAATTCGGTTTGGACACAGATGTATTAAGCCGAGTCTGATAAGATATTATTAGAGGACAACGCATTGGAGATTCTACGTGAGGGTACGGACTTGGATTAATTTAGCTGGTCATAGATCGAACATCGAAAAATTGGATGCGGACACAGCTCGACTAGCAACTGTCGAGCGCTCGGTTAAATGAGCTTTAGACGAGATTTATGAATCCAGATTGATTATCGAATTTGCGTTCGCGTCGAGAATAAAGTTTTTAACAGGCTCCAAATTCGGCCTTCTGTGAGACTAAATAACTCCAAATTCGGTGAAAGGTGTACGAATAGTTCGGATAATCAGAGACATACGTGAGCGAGAAATAGAAATTTTTACTGAGCATCCGAGATTAGGATAAATCTCCCGATATAATGCGAAATAGACACCTGGGGCATCACAGCCTTCTCCCCTTAAAGGTATCTCGTCCCGAGATTCGAATGAGGATCTTTAAGGGTGGAGAAGCATGTAACTCCCAAGCTGAAGAGAGATGCAAATTCATGACATGTCATCTGACAAGATACTGAAGATAGATTTGGACCGAATATCGTGACATATTGGGACAAAATGAAGCGATCACTCTGAGAGAATGTCCACCAAAGATAGCACATTAGTATAGTTTCATAATGGATCTCGACTATTAACTGTGATACGAGCGCGTGCCGAGCAGCTCAACCATGTGTGCACGCCCACAGGAGGCTCTCGGTTTCGTCGTGGCACCATCAGTTGTTAGCCATATTACCATTACTAAACACAACCAATGAGAAATCCACATAGCATAGATAGATGGAGCCCATGAGAATATGGGTCAGAAAATGTGACTGAAGTTGAAGTAAAGATTGTTGGCAAAAGAGCATCACCTGAGAATTTTTTTCAACTCAGAGAACTACTTCTTGATCATCATGTGGATTATCAGGCCAGAGATTTATACGAGATTTGATATGAGAACAAAGCAACCACGAGATCGAGTTGATGAACTTGTAGAGACATGAGAGAACCACAAGATAACAACAAAATCCTTGATCCAAATGGATACACTGTCTATAGATAAAATCGATAAAACTACGTCATGATCATCGGAGAGAAGAGTATGAGAACGATGATAATGAGATATTAGACCGATCCACATTTGATACATGAGAACAGGTTATAGCAGATAACCAGATAATGTGGCAGGATCATTAAGGGATCCAGAGATTCAGATGATAAAGCCAACACGATTCACAAAGGTAAGATTTTACTAGATTGTAATACTCAAAATTGTATACAAAGAATAATAGAGAGATCTCCTCAATTTATGTGACTTATTTGCATCATAAAAAGAGCATATATATAATAAAGGGTGATTAATTAAAACAAATGATAAAAAAATTATGCGTCATGTTGGATATTTTTGTTTGCTTGTGCATTCAAATAACAATAACAATAATAGTGGAAACAAAAGAATGACTTGGAATGTGGAATCAACCCCAATTTGGACTTAGGCTTTTGGAAATGAGAAGAAGAGAAATGATATAAAAATATATATATATTTCTAAAATTAGTATTTTTAACTTCACACAAATAAATGAGAATGTATTTGACACAAATTCGAATTTAAATTCGAATTCAAACTAGACTTAGAAAAGAAGAAAATAGAAAGAAAATAAAAAAAGGAAAGGGCGAGTTGGACCCAATTTGCTACCGCGGCCCACTACCGGCTTCACTGTGCAGCCCAAGTCGCTTTGCGCCGACATGTGGGGCTCGCGCACCAGCCGCAGTATCGCTCAGCCTCTATCGCGCACGCGCGGGCTGACACATTTGGCCCATCAGGCAGTCACGCGGCCACGCTCACACCCCGCCTTCTCACTGGCTTGCGGACCCGCTTGACAGCCCAAAGCATGCGCGCCCATGTATCACTGGAGTGTGGTCCCAAGCCGTCAGCAGCCCCCTCACCCACCTCGCGCGGATGCTCACCGTGGAATTCGGCCGCCGTAACCACTTCGCAGCGAAATCCGCGGAAGAGGGTAGGCTGGGCCGGGTACAAAGGTAATCCCGCACCTCTCTTTCCCCCTCTTAGCTCTCAAACGCCCTTACACAACCGAAGCACTGCAATCGAGAGAATTAGAGCGGGCTACGGGCGATTCGCGCCGCCGCCGAGGATAGCCGTCGCTGGGGGGTCTCCGCTCTCGGAGTCAGATCGTGGAGTATCGTCTTCGCCTGGGGAAGCCATCTGTGCCAAGCAATTAGGTGGTGAGGCTGCGGAGCGACGCCAATTTCTTGTCGTTGCTCTCGCGCCACCGTGAATCCGCACCACGTCGAGTACCGGTCTGCTGGGTCTTCATCCTCGGTAAATTACCCCCCAACTAATCCCACCTTGTGCTTCGCATCGTATTACTGCACTCACGATTAGGAGTGTGCTGGTAGATGGCCAGAATTGCCGAACTCCGGCATGGGCGCCACCCCGACCACGTGCGCTGCGCTGCGCCGATAGGTGAGGAGGAATGGGATGCGCGAGCCGTTGATCGATGGGTGTGCGGCTAGGATTAGGATCAGTGTACCGATTGGTGGGGATCAACTCGGGCCGTTGATTGGTAATCATGCGGTCGAGGTTGCGTACCTTTTCATTAGATACCTAAAGCTAATCGTGTCCGTCCATTTCTAATCGGGCGGTCCGGATCGGGTGTTCCCCCTCAGTCGCGTGCATTATATAAAAGAACCCTCGCAGATCCACAAAATCAACCCGCAGTCCTCTGCGCAGGGCGGTATGTGTCTTAGGAATTTTACCCTGCAACACTTGATCTCTCTGGAAATTGAGGCCCAGTCCAATACAGAGTTAAATTGATAAAATGAATTGGAAAATGGATTTTTAATAAGAAAATAAGTTCTAGAACTTATAAAAATCATAGAAAATTCATCTCTAGTCCAAATTACTCAATTCCAGTTTCAAAAATTTTGTAATTTTCTTCTATACCACTTAGAATATCTGTTTTGTCATGAAAACAGTAAGAAAACTGATTATCATTTAATTCTATTTCAAGCACATTAAATCTTAGGAAATTCATAACTTGAAATCTATAACTCCAAATTTAATGATTCTAGTTCCTGTGATCTTATTTTAATGTCTAGTTTATTACTATGTATTTTATTCACATGTTTGGTGCAATGTTAATTTTTGCTATACTATGTATGTATTGTGTTGATGCGAGTAGACAAGCAAGCTACGGTGGATTCTGAGGTTCAGCAAGTAGAGGTAGCTGAGCAGGAGCTCATTGAAGGCAAGTTGTGCCCTTGATCACTTACTTTTTCCCAGCCATGTTCTTATTAATTATAATGATCTGCATAGGTTAATTTTGATGGGATCCTTTAGGTTACCCCAGTTTTGGTTATCTTTATACCTTGTTCACCCCTGAAATATTTTTGGGTAGTACCTGCTATTGCTTTATGTGGATTGGGTATGGAGATATAATATTCATGATTACTCTTTTATTATCTTGTTATTACTACTGCTCATGTTAAGATCATTAAATTAATGGGAACATGGAGCGACCACCCGGGAAAACAGTGCTACCACAAGGGTTTAATGGGACGCCCTTGGCTGATTAACTAGGAAAGCTAGTGGAGGTCTTCCTTACCCGAAGGGGGCAAGGGCAGTAGGGGAGTGGTCAGTGTAGGGAGGTCCTTGGGTTGATTTTGCTGCGATGGCGGTCAGGCGAGGGATTCCTGCACTGGAGCTTCCTATAAACTGTAGCGGGATTTCTGAAGCTAGTGGAACTTTGTAAAGGCCTCGTAGTGTTACCCTGCCTCGCCTCATCGGTAGAGGTGTATGGGAATGGTCGTCTCTTGGCAGATGGGTAACATGACTTGTGGGTAAAGATGTGCAACCTCTGCAGAGTGTAAAACTAGTATACTAGCCGTGCTCACGGTCATGAGCGGCTCGGACCCTCACATGATTAATTATGGAACTTAAATTTAATTTGACATTTTCATCGCATTTGGGATTATTTTACTATTACTTTTCTCTATTATTATTAAGGTTGGGTATTTACTTACACCTAGTAATTGCTAATAAAATTTTGACCTACTTATTGAAGCAATGCTCAACTTCAGCCTTTATTTCATTTGATCAGCCTTACACTTCATGAACTCCCACCTTTGGTGAGTTCATGTCACATTATTCCCCACGACTTGTTGAGCTATGAACGTATGTGAGCTCACTCTTGCTGTCTCACACCCCCTCCCCACAGGAGAAGAACATATGGTTCAGGAGGAGCCACAAGGCGAGGAGTTTGATCTGATCTAGGTGGCGTTTCTCAGTTGACATTGGCGCCAACGATCCTTAGATTGTTTTATATTTATTCTTTTATTTTGTAATAAGTCTTCCGCTTTGTAATAAATACTCTGATGTATCGTGACATTTAGCTCTATACACTCTGTTATTATATATTTTGTCTTCTTGGCGCATGTATGAGATGCACCTGGCTTTGTTCCTTAAAGCCGGGTGTGACAGAAGTGGTATCAGAGGAAATGTTGACTGTAGGACGAAACCTAGATAAAAATGGACAAAACCCTTACCTACTTATCTTACTCTGATTCTTTCTATGCTTATCTTGATCCTTTCTCACCTTCTACTGTTCCACTCTGATCATTCTTACCTTTTCTATTCTGATACAAGACGGATTTCACACCTTGGAATCCCTACCCCTATGACATTTTTAAGAAATAGGAGGCCTAAGACAAAATCAAAACTATTTTCCATATTTAAAAACATTGTTTGATTATTCTGATGATAAATGTCTGATTTGCTTCTTTGATTGATTGAAATATTATATATGGGCATCTTAGTATGTGCCAACATAAGGTAATAAATTAGCTATGGTAGGTAAAACATTAATCTGCTTAGCTAATAAATCCCCCAAAGTAACATGGTTCGTAATTACTGCCTTGTCTTCTGCTCTCTCTTACCATATGTATCTAACTCAGATGGTCAATACCAGGAGGGGTGGTGGAATTGATTTGCCTCCTAATCGACACACTCGGAGGGTATATAGACAACCTCAGCCACAACCAGCAGAGATGAATCCTCCTAATCCTCCACCAGGCGGAGTTGATCCACTGATTGCAGCTCAGATGAGGGTGATGCAGCAAATGGCGGACACTATGGCCGATATGCGTGCCCAGATGCAGCAAGAACGCCAGGAGATGCGTCAGGAAAGAGAAGAGATACGCCAAGAGTTGCACTAGGAGAGAGAAGAGATGCGCCAGGAGAGAAGGGCGCAACAATAGCAGCTGCAATAACAACTTCAACAACAGCAGCAACAGCAACAAGTGCCATTGCTTCCACCACCACCACCAGTTCCACCTCGTGATAAGCACCGAGAATTTATGAGTCATAAGCCACCGACCTTCGCCAGTTCGCCAGATCCACTTGATGCAGATGATTGGTTGAAGTCAATTGAGAAGATGCTCAACATCGCCCAATGCTCAGACCGAGAGAATTTGAGAACTGCACAGTCAAGGCAGAAAAGCTATGCTGATACCCGGAGGAGACTGCTTGAGTTTAAGGAGGGAGATTATGTCTATTTGAAGGAGTCACCACTCTGGGGTATGAGAAGATTCAAAGTCAAAGGAAAGTTGTCCCCTCGCTTTATTGGACCCTTCTTAATCTTAAAGCGAGTGGGAGAGGTTGCATATCAATTGGAGTTATCGGATCATCTTGTGGATGTTCACGATGTTTTTCATGTATCTCAGCTGAAGAAATGTCTTAGGGTACCTGAGGAGCAGTTACCAATGGAGGACCTTAGTGTTCAAGATGATCTAACTTATGATGAGCACCCCATCAAGATTCTGGATACGCTGACTCGTGTCATGAGGAATAAGGTTATAAGGATGTGCAAAGTTCAATGGAGCCACCATGGTGAAGATGAAGCAACATGGGAAAGAGAAGAAGAGCTTCGCATAGATTTTCCCCAACTTTTCCCTAGATCTTCTTAAATCTCGAGGACGAGATTATTTTTAAGGGGGGTAGGATTTGTAATACTCAAAATTGTATACAAAGAATAATAGAGAGATCTCCTCAATTTATGTGACTGTTGGGGGCCTTCGTCCTCCGAAGGTCCTCAAAAACATGATTTGACAATGTTTTCCAAGTGGATTATGTGAACAGGTATCTTCGGACTCAGAATTATGAACATAAAGCACGGTCAGGACGAAGCCTGAACCAGACGAAGGACGAGCTGATCACCAACTACGAAGGATGGTGCATAGCCGAAGTTGTGCGCAGGGAAGCTTCGTCGCGATAGTAGAAAGGGGAACCGACTTAAAGATGAAAAGACTACGTGGGCCTTGACAAATTTCCATAAGCCATTAACAAATGTAATGGACATGGATGTAATTTTACGTGGGCTGCGTCCCGCGTCTATAAATAGATGAACAGTACTCCCGTACTGTTCACGCTGACTTGGCATTGGCATTTGCGTCACGATTGTACTTTTTACCTTCTTTCAAGACCGAAGGTACATTTGTAATTTGTAATCATTTCTATTTCTCTGTGTTAATAAAATAGAAATGATTCTATGATTTACATTTCATGTTTTATATGAATCCTTCGTTATTACTTGTTATATTTACGAAGGTATGTCTCTTGTGACCTTCGTCCGGAACTCATTATTCCCGAAGGGGAATAATGTTTGATAGGACGAAGGGCCTTAACATTTAACACTTTTTATGTTGCCTTGTTCTTAATCCGAAGCATTTGAGAACAAGTCCCCAACATTGGCGCCACCTCCGGTGAACTCACTTCCACTTCGAGTTTTTTTTGAACACCTTCGGAAGCTGTAGATCTTCGCTATGGCACCGAAGAAAGCTTCAGCGGCTGGGGCTTCAGCACTGCAACCGCTGGACCACAACCAAGAGACCTTCTCTCTTCGGGAGGCTCGAAGCCAGAAGAGAAAGGCCGTCAGCCCGACGCTTCAGGAAGAAGAGCTAGACCAAGAAATCAGGGATATGGAGATGCTACATCAACAGGTGCAGAGGAAGAAGGAGAAGATGGCCCGGCTAGCTGAGTTGCAACGGCAGATAGACGAAGCCTCTGAGGAAGTTCGTCATCTTACTCAAGATGAGCAAAACAGAAGGCCTCAGCAGAAAGACCTTCATCAGGAGGGTTTCGTCAACGAAGATGACTGGTATGACAATTTCCATCAGGGAAATTTTGTTTTCGATGATGCTTCTCCTTTGTCTGCTGAGCTGCAGGCTACACCTTGGCCTCCATCCTATAAGCCACCCCAGCTTCCCATGTTCGACGGCCACTCAGACCCGAAGCAGTTCTTGATGAGCTACGAAGCAACAGTGTCTTCGTATGGGGGCAATGCTGCAGTCATGGCGAAGTCTTTCGTCATGGCCGTCAGGAATGTTGCTCAGACCTGGTACTCCTCCCTTCGACCAGGAACGATCACCTCATGGCAGAAGCTGAAGGATATGTTGTTAACCAGCTTTCAAGGATTTCAGACGAAGCCGGTCACTGCTCAAGCCTTGTTCCAGTGCATTCAGGATCATGAAGAATACCTTCAGGCGTATGTCAGAAGGTTCTTGCGTTTGAGGGCGCAGGCTCCAACGGTGCCCAATGAAATTGTCATCGAAGCCATGATCAAGGGGCTTCGTCCTGGACCTGCAGCTCAATACTTTGCTAGGAAGCCTCCTCAGACTTTGGAGAAGCTGCTCCAAAAGATGGATGAGTACATTCGTGCTGATAATGACTTTCGCCAAAGAAGGGAGGAGGCCTTCAGATTTTCTGAGATGACCAGGGGCTTCGGGGGAAGATTCTATCCGAGGCATGTCAGGTCCATTCACAACTCCACTCAAAATGATGATAAGGGAAGTCAGCAGAACAGGCCGCAGTGCTCCTCACAGGCTTCGGGGCAGCAGCAAACTTTCTTTCGGCCACCAGCTCCAAGAGGCAAAGGCGCCAGGGGCTTCGGCGGAAGATTTGGAGATCAACCAAGGAGGACATTTTGCTTATTCTGCGGTGAGAACAAGGGCCATACCACCAGGATGTGCCATGTTACCATCCAGAAACAAAAGGAGCTAGCAGAAGCTGCAGCGCAACAGGGACAGCCGAAGCAGGTCATGCATACTGCTTCGTATCATCAGCCTTACATCCCGGAGTACGTGGGCAACCACCCTGCAGTCTCCGTAGCTTCGGCAAGTCAACCTCAAGCTTCATGGCAACAGCCCCCGCCTCCACCTCCGCTGCAACAAGGCCAGCAGCCAGAAGGGAGCCAATATGTTGCGCACCAAAGGGACCTCAGGGAGCAATCTGAAGCCCGTACAGTCAACAGTACTGTGCCGGAGTCGAAGCACATTTATTGACAAAATATCCTACTTTGATAGCAGTCATTTCCGTTTAAGTTCTGTTTTCGGTGTAATAAAGAACATTTCAGTTTTCATATAATAGTTTCGTGGTTGGTTATCAGAAAAACTTATCTTCTCCACAGGCTTAAGTTGCTGAAGCTTAAAAATTTGCGGTAACAAGGAGGACCTTTGGATTATTAAAAATCCTTCGAAGCAACAAAAAGTCGCTCCAAGGAGCGCAGAGTAAGTTGCCGAAGTTACAAAAAGTCGTTCCAAAGGGAGCGCAGTGTAAGTTTTTTGCTCCAAAGACGTTCCTAAGGGAATGCAGAGCATACAGCGAAAAGTCAACGCTGATACCGCCTAAGTAAAAGGCGAAGAAGCTCCAAAGACGTTCCTAAGGGAATGCAGAGCTTATACCGCCTAAGTAAAAGGCGAAGAAGCTCCAAAGACGTTCCTAAGGGAATGCAGAGCTTACGAATATATTTTGTGTGTATCTTCGGAACAAATGTCATTTGCATAACATAACATCATCACATCATTTTGCATAACATAAGCATCATACATCATGTTGCATTTGGCAAACGAAGGGGACACAGTATCAACCTTCGAAGTCACGAGGGAATACAATGATAATCTTCGGAATACAGCTTCGGAGAATATTTTTACGAAGCATGGATGAGCATCATCAGAGTATAATCTTCGGAAAATAGCTTCGGAGAATGTTTTTATGAAGCATGGATGAGCATCATCAGAGTAATATCAAAATTATATAGCTTCGGAGAATGTCTTCACGAAGCATGGACGCGATTTATCAGAATAGTTTTAACGGAGAATGTTTTCTTCACGAAGCATGAAAAGAAGGGAAGGTGTTTTTTCGCCGAAGGCTCAAAAATGGTATGTATATAGAATTTCATGCATCGTAAAGAATTGAATAATGAAAAGAGACTTGTATTTTACATTCAAATGTACACAATATTACAGAGATCACGATTCCAATGTTTTTTCTAATAACATTTAGTCTTCTCTTAGTACTGCTTCGGCGGCCTCATTTAGAAGTTGATCAACAACCTTATCCATGATAGCTTCGGCCATTTGTTTAATCTCGTCATCTCCTTTTGTGTGGGGATCGGCAGTCGATTCAGCAGCTTCTGAGGGAAGAGAACATTTCTTCATTACTATTACAAATTGCGAGCAAAGTTTGAAATAAAAATTACAACACGATAAGAACGACTAATTAATACCTAATTGTCTTTCGGGCTCTGTACTTCTTTCGGCAGCTTCTGCCACTTTCCTGGCATCATGGATGCCTTTTTCGCTCCTTTGGATGATTTCTTGCGCCATTCCTCGGCCGCCGTCGTTCCAGATATCAGTAAAAAATTTGCCACCAACCACGCTTGCTTCAGCCGAGGGGTCCTTGATGTCTTCGGAAGATAAGGCAGCTTCGGACTGAGCTAAAAATTTTACATGCCCGCAACCTTTCTTCTCTAAGACAGAAGCAATTCCTTTGGCGCCCGAAAAAGCGCAGATGTCGCCGCGACTGCTCAGGATCTCCTCGAAGGCCTCTGCTTCGTGACTAATCCATTCCAGTGGACCTTCGGGATTGCCTCGAGAGAAATTCTCTTCGCTGGAGAAGGCGCCCACGCTGGCGAAGCTGGTTTTAATTTTATTCACGCATTCTACAGATTTAACATAACAGTTCCTCTGAGAAGCACGAAGCTCTTTAACGCTTAACTCCAATTTATTGACCATATGATCACTGAGTTCTCGTTTTGTTTCCTCCAACACACGTTCCTCTTTAGCCCTAGCCAGCTGTTTCTGAAGATCTTTAATTTCACGCTTTTGGGCTTCGGCCTGGGCTTTTAAAGCAGCTTCGTCTTTCTTTACTTTATCTACCAGTGTAAGCAGAATTTTATCCTTTTCCAGAGCTTCGTTCCTCAGTTTGATAACTTCGGAGCGTAAATTGTTAAACGCAATATCATAGCTCTCATCTTCGGCACTCTTTTGTGCTCTCAATGCGTTGCTCAGGATTAAACCCTATAAAAAAAGAGAGTCTATATAAGAATATAGGAACGAATTGCGTATTAAAAAAGTTTTTTCAAACGCTTAATTCCCAAACCTTTAGGCTATTGTATGCAAGACTGTCTGCGAGATCCTCTTTCGTCATGGCGCTTAATCCAGCTTCGAGCTTCGGGAAGCCTATACTCCTGGCTATCTCTCGGCAGACAGATAGTTCTTTATTATCAGGTAGGCAGTATAGGAAGTCATCTTCATTTGTCCCATTGAATATTACTGCCCCCTTCGGATATTTCAGCTCTTTCGCATAATGGTTGGCTTCATAAGTTTCTTCTGCAGATAGTTTCTTCCCCGAAGCGTGTCGTATAATGTAATCGCATATGCTGGCAGGAGCTTCGGGGATGGCAGTGTCAATTTCTTCAACTAAAACTGGTTCTGATATTTTTATTGCTTCGGCTTCCAAAGGTTGCTCCTTGTAGGGCTCTGTGGGCCCAGCTTCAGCTTCAGCTTGTTGCGTCGAAGCTTCAGTAGAAGCTTCAGCAACTTCAACACTCTTTTTTGGAGTTGTGCTTGAAGACTTAATTGTCTCCAAGACATCTAGTACGTTTACCATTCTTTTCCTTTTTGGGGTCACCGATGGCCCCTTTTGGTTTTTTATTGCTTCGACATTTACCGAAGGACTTAAGATTTCAGACATTTTTGGCTCATCAACCTTCGGTTTCTCTGATTTTTCCGCTGAAGGCGCTTCAATCTTTTCTTCCATCTTCGGCACTGAAGTTGGTTCGGTAGCTTCAGAGGCCAAAGAAATTTCACCAATGAATTCTGGCACTGTGGCCGGCTCAATAAAGCGTGTCCGATGGGTGAGTACCTTCATCTTTTTTCTTTGAGGCGCTGGCTCACTAGGGGCACTCGTAGTAGCTTCTGTCGCAGGAGAAGTATTTTTCCTTTTGCGACTCAATACCGGATAATGGTAGTCAGGGTACATAAACCCGACTGCGTCAAACACACGGTTGAGCCTTTTCTTCTTTCGGCCTCCGAAGGCTGCTGATAGCGCAGTATTTTCGGCCTTCGAATATGCCCCAAGTAGTTCATCACTTAATGTTTCAATGCTTTTCAGCCAGTCATCATCAGGTTCAACAAATTTATCTGCATATTTGAATGTGTATTTCAGTCTGACCAGTCCGCCTTCGTCGGACTCTTTAATGGTCTCCTTCGGCATTTCCCATTTTTCTGCAAGCGGCCATACCCTGAAGGCAATGTGCTCTTGGACCAAGTCCCTCGTCCCAATGAAAGAGTAGACTATGCCGAAGGCTCTTTGGCATTCCTCGGCTGCTTCGTCCATTTCAACCTTCGGCCTTCGAAGTCCGAAGCGTTGCCAGATGGGGTGCATAATGATACTCTTGACATTTTCTTGCGCTGTTAAGTCATTTTTTACATAGAACCATTCAGTCATCCAGGCTCCAGGCCATCTCTTCCGAAAGGTTGGCACAGGGCGGCTTGACCCGGAGCGGGCACCGAAGCTGTAGCACCCAAAATTATTGTGATATTGTTCTTTTCCCCACGGCTTCGTCTCATATAACAATTCGTGAATGTTGCAGAAGCTTTTAGCATTTGGTTCTAGACCTTGGCTTCTTGCAGCCCAGACAAAAATCCCCATTCTTATGATAGCTTCGGGAGTAAGTTGATGAAGGTAGACTTGAAATGTTTTCAGTACCTCAACAACAAAGTTGCTCAGGGGGAATCGAAGCCCAGCCTTGAGAAAGCTTCGGAAGATTACAACTTCATCTTCTTCGGGAGTGGGAGAAGTCTTTTCTCCAGCGTCAGCCCTCACAATAGATATATCCCGAAAATACCTCCCCCTCATATTATCAATGTGATTCTGCTTGATAGTGGTCTTCCCGAAAACCGTGTGACTTGGCCGCCATGGTCGATCTTCGGCCTCTTCACCACCACTTTCTACATCATAGCTGTCGCTGTCACCAGTATCTTCGGACAAACCTTCAAGAATCTCCTTGGTGATTTTCTCTGTATTGGTCTCCGCCATCGCTATCAGGAACCCCAAATTCTTCTCTTCCTCGAGACTCAGCTTCGTCTCAGCAAGGATCTTCTTACCTTCAGACATCTTCGGAAACGCTGAAAAACTGTTTTCAGGGCCGAAGCTTCGAAATCAAAAAGGTCACCAATCTTAATGCACAAGAGCTAAAAATTTAGTAGACCGAAGCAGATGGCAAGTGTGCGTGCCAAATGAGTTCGCGGTGTGACCTTATTTATACGCCCAGGGCGTTGAAAATTGAAAGACCCCGCTTGTCAGTGAATGTTGCTATTCTAGCAAAGGGAAGGTGTTTTTTCGGACCTTCGGCTCAAGGCCTTCGTCCATATCGCAATCTGAATTTATTATTGACAAATTAATATTGCGAGGGGCTACTGTTGGGGGCCTTCGTCCTCCGAAGGTCCTCAAAAACATGATTTGACAATGTTTTCCAAGTGGATTATGTGAACAGGTATCTTCGGACTCAGAATTATGAACATAAAGCACGGTCAGGACGAAGCCTGAACCAGACGAAGGACGAGCTGATCACCAACTACGAAGGATGGTGCATAGCCGAAGTTGTGCGCAGGGAAGCTTCGTCGCGATAGTAGAAAGGGGAACCGACTTAAAGATGAAAAGACTACGTGGGCCTTGACAAATTTCCATAAGCCATTAACAAATGTAATGGACATGGATGTAATTTTACGTGGGCTGCGTCCCGCGTCTATAAATAGATGAACAGTACTCCCGTACTGTTCACGCTGACTTGGCATTGGCATTTGCGTCACGATTGTACTTTTTACCTTCTTTCAAGACCGAAGGTACATTTGTAATTTGTAATCATTTCTATTTCTCTGTGTTAATAAAATAGAAATGATTCTATGATTTACATTTCATGTTTTATATGAATCCTTCGTTATTACTTGTTATATTTACGAAGGTATGTCTCTTGTGACCTTCGACCGGAACTCATTATTCCCGAAGGGGAATAATGTTTGATAGGACGAAGGGCCTTAACATTTAACACTTTTTATGTTGCCTTGTTCTTAATCCGAAGCATTTGAGAACAAGTCCCCAACAGTGACTTATTTGCATCATAAAAAGAGCATATATATAATAAAGGGTGATTAATTAAAACAAATGATAAAAAAATTATGCGTCATGTTGGATATTTGTGTTTGCTTGTGCATTCAAATAACAATAACAATAATAGTGGAAACAAAAGAATGACTTGGAATGTGGAATCAACCCCAATTTGGACTTAGGCTTTTGAAAATGAGAAGAAGAGAAATGATATAAAAATATATATATATTTCTAAAATTGGTATTTTTAACTTCACACAAATAAATGAGAATGTATTTGACACAAATTCGAATTTAAATTCGAATTCAAACTAGACTTAGAAAAGAAGAAAATAGAAAGAAAAGAAAAAAAGGAAAGGGCGAGTTGGACCTAATTTGCTACCGCGGCCCACTACCGGCTTCACTGTGCAGCCCAAGTCGCTTTGCGCCGACATGTGGGGCCCGCGCACCAGCCGCAGTATCGCTCAGCCTCTATCGCGCACGCGCGGGCTGACACATTTGGCCCATCGGGCAGTCACGTGACCACGTTCACACCCCGCCTTCTCACTGGCTTGCGGACCCGCTTGACAGCCCGAAGCATGCGTGCCCGCGTATCACTGGAGTGTGGTCCCAAGCCATCAGCAGCCCCCTCACCCACCTCGCGCGGATGCTCACCGTGCAATTCGACCGCCGTAACCACTTCGCCGCGAAATCCGTGGAAGAGGGTAGGCTGGGCCGGGTACAAAGGTAATCCCGCACCTCTCTTTCCCCCTCTTAGCTCGCAAACGCCCTTACACAACCGAAGCACTGCAATCGAGAGAATTAGAGCGGGCTGCGGGCGATTCGCGCCGCCGCCGGGGATAGCCGTCGCTGGGGGGTCTCCGCTCTTGGAGTCGGATCGTGGAGTATCGTCTTCGCCTGGGGAAGCCATCTGTGCCAAGCAATTGGGTGGTGAGGCTACGGAGCGACGCCAATTTCTTGCCGTTGCTCTCGCGCCGCCGTGAATCCGCACCACGTCGAGTACCGGTCTGCTGGGTCTTCATCCTCGGTAAATTACCCCCCAACTAATCCCACCTTGTGCTTCGTATCGTATTACTGCACTCACGATTAGGAGTGTGCTGGTAGATGGCCGGAATTGCCGAACTCCGGCGTGGGCGCCACCCCGACCACGTGCGCTGCGCCGATAGCTGAGGAGGTAGGGGATGCGTGAGCCGTTGATCGATGGGTGTGCGGCTAGGATTAGGATTAGTGTACCGATTGGTGGGGATCAACCCGGGCCGTTGATTGGTAATCATGCGGTCGAGGTTGCGTACCGTTTCGTTAGATACCTAAAGCTAATCGTGTCCGTTCATTTCTAATTGGGCGGTCCGGATCAGGTGTTCAACCTCAGTCGCGTGCATTATATAAAAGAACCCTCACAGATCCACAAAATCAACCCGCAGTCCTCTGTGCAGGGCGGTATGTGTCTTAGGAATTTTACCTTGCAACCCCTGATCTCTCTGGAAATTGAGGCCCAGTCCAATACAGAGTTAAATTGATAAAATGAATTGGAAAATGGATTTTTAATAAGAAAATAAGTACTAGAACTTATAAAATTCATAGAAAATTCATCTCTAGTCCAAATTACTCAATTCCAGTTTCAAAAATTTTGTAATTTTCTTCTATACCACTTAGAATATCTGTTTTGTCATGAAAACAGAAAGAAAACTAATTTATCATTTAATTCTATTTCAAGCACATTAAATCTTAGGAAATTCATAACTTGAAATCTATAACTCCAAATTTAATGATTCCAGTTCCTGTGATCTTATTTTAATGTCTAGTTTATTACTGTGTATTTTATTCACATGTTTGGTGCAATGTTAATTTTTGCTATACTATGTATGTATTGTGTTGATGCGAGTAGACGAGCAAGCCACGGTGGATTCTGAGGTTCAGCAAGTAGAGGTAGCTGAGCAGGAGCTCATTGAAGGCAAGTTGTGCCCTTGATCACTTACTTTTTCCCAGCTATGTTCTTATTAATTATAATGATCTGCATAGGTTAATTTTGATGGGATCCTTTAGGTTACCCCAGTTTTGGTTATCTTTATACCTTGTTCACCCCTGAAATATTTTTGGGTAGTACCTGCTATTGCTTTATGTGGATTGGGTATGGAGATATAATATTCATGATTACTCTTTTATTATCTTGTTATTACTACTGCTCATGTTAAGATCATTAAATTAATGGGAACATGGAGCGACCACCCGGGAAAACAGTGCTACCACAAGGGTTTAATGGGACGCCCTTGGCTGATTAACTAGGAAAGCTAGTGGAGGTCTTCCTTACCCGAAGGGGGCAAGGGCAGTAGGGGAGTGGTCAGTGTAGGGAGGTCCTTGGGTTGATTTTGCTGCGATGGCGGTCAGGCGAGGGATTCCTGCACTGGAGCTTCCTATAAACTGTAGCGGGATTTCTGAAGCTAGTGGAACTTTGTAAAGGCCTCGTAGTGTTACCCTACCTCGCCTCCTCGGTAGAGGTGTATGGGATTGGCCGTCTCTTGACAGATGGGTAACATGACTTGTGGTTAAAGATGCGCAACCTCTGCAGAGTGTAAAACTAGTATACTAGCCGTGCTCACGGTCATGAGCGGCTCGGACCCTCACATGATTAATTATGGAACTTAAATTTAATTTGACATTATCATCGCATTTGGGATTATTTTACTATTACTTTTCTCTATTATTATTAAGGTTTGGTATTTACTTACACCTAGTAATTGCTAATAAAATTTTGACCAACTTATAAAAGCAATGCTCAGCTTCAGCCTTTATTTCATTTGATCAGCCTTACACTTCATGAACTCCCACCTTTGGTGAGTTCATGTCACATTATTCCCCACGACTTGTTGAGCTATGAACGTATGTGAGCTCACTCTTGCTGTCTCACACCCCCCACAGGAGAAGAACAGGTGGTTCAGGAGGAGCCACAAGGCGAGGAGTTTGATCTGATCTAGGTGGCGTTTCTCAGTTGACATTGGCGCCAACGATCCTTAGTTCGTTTTATATTTATTCTTTTATTTTGTAATAAGTCTTCCGCTTTGTAATAAATACTCTGATGTATCATGACATTTAGCTCTATACACTCTGTTATTAGATATGTTGTCTTCTTGGCGCATGTATGAGATGCACCTGGCTTTGTTCCTTAAAGCCGGGTGTTACACAGATCTAGGTGAAAAGAGAGATAATCGCATGAGATCGATTATGATAAGCTCCAGAAAGGTTATGAAGATTCGGGATAGGATCTATGGAATGAAACATGGCCTTGATAGGGTTTGTGCAACTAGACACCAAACAACAAAATTTTTTTTCATAGACACAACAAGTGCACAAGGAGACGAGTTGGTCTAGCGGTTAAGCTATGGGGGTCTATAAGCTGTGAAGGTGTAACTTCAAGGGTAAAACATGCAAGGGTTCGAGAAACCAACACAAGCATGTGATTTGATTTTTTTAGGGTTTCACTTGCTAAACTCAAGGTTGTTTGGAGGGTCTTTCATGAGCGGGATGGACAACATTTTTTTTGCAAAAAGGGTTGAACAATTACAATACCACCTAGCTAGCAAGACAAGAGAAACACATAACATGACCTAACAAGACTTATCAATCTAACACGAGGTAAGGCATTTCTTATAGTTCCTAACATAGTAGTACATCACATTATTCACAAGTTCTTATTATTGGAATAAAGGGGAGAGAAGCATGTTGATGCACAAGAGACAATTATAATGCGACAATCATGATTCATGCTCATTCTAGACGTCTTCTCAGACCTAACTAATTTTTCGGGTGCTTCTACAACATCCTTATTAATAGTAGTGGTAATAGCCTTTATGGCCTATATAAATAGCCACCTAGCTACCCATCTATTTCCTAAGGCTTCACGTCCTAGATCTATCCTTATCGTCCTGATATCTATCCAACTTGGTTTCTAACAAAGTTTTACTTTAGAAAAGGTTGGTAATCATGACTTATTGACTTCTCTATATGGTATTCGCTCTGATACCAGCTATGGCGGAACCGCCCGAATTATTCCAGCTTAAGTACCCAAGTCGCACCCTTAAAGGCAGCAACACACTTAAACCGGAATATCCCGTCAGTCCCTCGGATCTAGTCCGATAAAGCCACTTATCCAGGATCGAATACCACTAGCTCACTCGAAGGTGAGGCATAGAGAAATACAATAAAGCATAATACCACAAATTTAATAAGTATCAGTAGTGATTACATTATTGGAGTTTCATAAATAATAACCATAAATTTTTATGCAGCAGAAATAACTAACGGAGAAGAACCGAGTAACATGGTGAAGCCTGGCCACGCTACTCCTCCTGGTCCTCTCCTGCGGAAGCAGTAACTCACTCGACCGTCTATCCCAGTGGTAGGGATGGAGGCCAAGTCACACCATCAACCAAATCAAGGAGGTACCTGCAAAAATTATGCCACAAGCAAGGCTAAGTATACTAATACTAAGCTAGACTTACCCGGTGTGAGGAGTCTACTCCTCTACCTCTAGACCATGCAGCTGTTTGGCTGAGGGGTTTGGTTTGCCAAAATCACTAGCTGAGTCTAAAAACAAGTTTTAGCTTTTCAAGTTCTAGAATAATAATTTAGACTAGATGAGTACCTAGCTATTCATACATGGTATCAAACATTATATCAAATCAACATCTTTTGTAAGTAACCTCATTTCCACTTATTACTCAATGCAGTACAATGGATCATGCAGTCTCATTAGCTGCGAGAAGCAGACGATTCGAATCGAGTTTTAACCTTGCAAGGTAAACCTAAACACACGACATGTCAGGGCACTCCGTCCCCACACACGTCAACCGTCCCCATCGATTCCCCATTCGCGGCCAGGCCTCACCGCCTTGGCAAACAATGCTCCACTGACCGCGGCCGCCGCCGTGCAGTGGCCGCACTTGTACCCACTATATCTAGAATGGGAGACCCAGTCTCACGACAAGCGAGGGGTAAAGTCCGCGCCCGGCTTCACTCAGGTACTAGGCTTACCGGTTACCATATTTCCTGACATGTGTTTAGTACGTTCAAATGCTTGACACAGGTATCCGCACGTTAATCCTTATTCCAATTTTGTCTTGTAGACAGCGCATCCCCATGGATCTGTGGCGTAGACCATCATGATTCTGTTATCAAAAATGGATACAAGCAATTCCTGACCTCGCGCGAGTGCTAGAAAAATCACTAGACTTGTACCGAGATCCTGATTTAGCATAGCAGCTACTCGACCTAGCATACTAGTATCCATCTCAAAAGGAAATCCTGAGTTCATGCAACTAGGGTTTCAACCAACTCCTACAATTAAGTGCACGGTACAAGCCTACAAACATTAAGTGTAGTAAAATACCATATATAAAAGGTTATGCATAAAACCGGGGCTTGCCTGGAATTCAACACTTAGATAGTGTTTGCTGGGGGATACTCGCTTGGCGAGCATCCACTAGTTAAGTCCATCCTTCTTTAGGTCGTCCACCAACTGCATCTTATGGTTGGCACCACATCACTTGCATGATCATCATCTCTCGTTCCTAAATGAGGTGCAAGATGCATATGTATGAATATGATGAAAGTAGCACAAGATATTCCAATACACGGTAGCGAACTAAACACCTATTAGTAAGACACTGCCACGCAAGCGCTAGTTATTTATACGTTATTGGGTACAACAAGTCAACATTACTGGAAAGACAACGAAGATTTCCTATATTTGACCCACACAAACACGACATAACGAGTACAAGCATTTACCATGTTCACTTTAATTGTTCATTGGCTACTTATGATTAAAGTAGTTAAGTACACATAATTTACGATGACTTACACATAGACTGACTTAGTTAAAAAGGAATAGTTACTTAATCGGGTTTTACAATTGTTTGCAATACTCTAATGCAAGCATACATCCAAGGGCACACAAGAAAGTGATAGCCTAATCACACTGCTTATTATACTAATCTATTGAGGTTGGTTATTTATTAATAATCAGATTAGCAGCACAATTATTAGAATTGGTAACATCTCATTAATTTTGTTTTTCGTCTATATAGTGACACTTGCTAAATTGACGTTGATCGAAACTAATTTCTTACTAGACGTCAACCATTTAATTTACTACTGCACTAGTTACTTGTATATCTCCAATTATATAATCTATTAATAAAGGGATTCATAAGATAACACTATCAATCATACTTAAGCAAGACAAGAGAGTAGAGCAATCAACCACAATCAACAAGATTATGACAGCAGCACAACATTTACTTGTTTCAGTCATAACTCACAAGATATTCATCTAAAAATAGTGATCAAATACTTTTTGGAAAGCATAAGAAACACTCTACAACATTGGTATTTTTACCTCAACACGATTCAACACTTAGCAAGGTCAAAAATGCTAACACAAGATTTGGACAGATTTGGACAGATTCAAACTAGCGACTTTAAATGTTCACAACTAAAGATTTAGGTATCCAAATAAATTGATTCTAGACTTTCTGAAAAGATAATAAAGTTTTCTACATATCATTTATAAACATCTCAAGGTTATTCAATATTTAACTAAGGAGAAAAGACACTAGAAGGCTTTGCTATCCAGAACTGGGCAGATTCAGACTTCACACTTTAAACATCCATAATTAAATCTTCAGATCACCCAAAAGAGTAATCCAAGACTTTTTAGAAAGCTTGGCAAAAGTACTATATAACTTCTATAATCACCAAGAAGTGATTCTATGTTTATCTAAATCAAACGACACAGTTTTCGAAATCTGTTCTGACAGTGGACAAAACAAAACAACCAGTTTGTAAAATTCATAACTCCTAAACTGTCAGGCCTATGGTTATGGGATTTTAACACAAGCAAGATGAGAAAAGCATCTACAACTTTCTTATAACGACCATGAACTGATTGTAACATTAAATTAAGAAAATAATGCAGTTTCTGAAATCTATATAGAATTTGGACAGATTCAGTTACTGAATTTGTAAACAGCATAACTCCTAAATGATCAGACTTATGGCTGTCAAATTTTAACACCAGTAAGATAATAAGGTTATCTATAACTTTTATATATAGCTTCTCTACAGAAAACATGATTTATTTCGTCAAACAATCAACACGATGAAATCACTGCGTGTAGTCCAAAACAGCACTAATAATTTTCAGCTCCTTTTTAATTCAAGAATCTTCGTATTCTAGAGACATGAACCATTCTAACACTTTACCATTTGTTAGAGTTAAAACAATCAATTTAAGACCAACAAGTAGACTTACTAATTTTATACAAGTTATTTTGTGCGCTAGAATTACCATACACAATCAACAACATATTCACCACAATAATCGAACCCGATATATATGTGTTTAGTGATGCGCTCTTCACACAATAATTGGCATTTCAAAATTAGACATCACATGAGCACCACTAATTTTACCTATGACCATAACCATACGCATTTAGACTACAACAAGCAATTTATTGCGATTACGTGCTTAACCAAGGCCATCTAACAATTCGGCTAACTAGAGGAACGACATAGCCCGCGGAATAACATACACGTCGGCTTGCCTATTATTATCGCAATCCGAGACACAACATACACCACAACATTTTTATAAACTTACGTATTTACGCGTATATTCGCACTTCGACCAAATCATACGAACCATAAACCACTAATCTCCAACTCACAATCACCATGCATTTACTTCCCAAATCATGAACACATACATGTTTATTATACGAGCCGAGTATTTCAATAATTATCCTAAAACAACTAACTCCATTACACACTTGTATCACAAACCTACTTGACTTACTTGAAGTGTCCGCTCGAAATCGTGAGCACAATCATACACTATATGCGAAGCATAATTTATCGAACGCACAATACGCATCGTCTCGACTCGACTTATGAATATAGAGAAAGCGATGACTACTTTGGCATGACACCACCTCTCTATATAAGCCAAAACAATTTCTACTATTGACTAAGAGTTCTAAGTATTAAGCACATTATTACTTTCCACGCGCAAATAAACCTCAACTTAACACCAGTGATACTGATGGATTTTTTTACTAAACTCACCATGTGCATAACCCCGTCTCGCATGCAACCATATTGTGTCGTGCACTCGAGACACTTCAATCAATGTGGCACGACTACTAATATATGAACTCCGACACTCATGTCTTAATAATTCATCCTCTACGCAACTAGTATTTTCTAAACTACTCGTCACATCAATAAATATACTCCCTATATAATCATGAATCCCATCACGTTGCATAAAACAATTACACTTTTCACATAAACACATATCGATGTATTTCCCAAAACATAATCCACATTTTGTAACTTAGTTTTTCGCATCAAACAACTCATCGCATATTTTTCTTATCAAAATATTAAAACGTCTGAGTTCTTTTCTACTTCATTTTCTTCTATACACGCGTTCATTCATACAATTATATTTTCACGCACATATTCATGCCATCGACTGAATCGTAAATAAAACAAAAGCAACCTGGCTGGATCGGTGAGTCGCATGTGCTGTCCATCGGCTAGCATTTCGTCGCAATGGCAGAGCATGAGGCGCGACATCGACAGAGGGCTGCGATTAACACGCATATTTAAATGCACATTTTATTGATTTGGTACTTAGAGAATCGAGGGGTGCGGGACAATGAGGGACTCACCGAGGGTCTACAACCTTGCACCGAGGTTGTCCAAATTTCAGGCACGGCAACGCATCAGGGCTGCGTAGATCAACCTGGGTTGGGAATGTGCAGGTCGAGTTGGAGTCCGCTGCGACATCCTGTCGAGCTAGAGAAAGAGGTGTGCTTCATAGTGCCGAATGGAGGAGATTCTGCGTAGGAGCATCGGATGGAGGATGCCGACGGAGCTCGAGTGTTGAGGACGGCTATTCGCGCGGCTCTGACGTGTGGCGGAACCGCCCGAATTATCCCAACTTAAGTGCCTAAGTCCTGCCTTAAAGGCTAGACCACACTTAAATAGGAATAAATCGTCAGTCCCTCGGATCTAGTCCGACGAGGCCACTTATCCAGGATCGAATACCACTAGCTCACACGAAGGTGAGGCACAGAGAAATACAATAAAACATAATACCACAAATTTAATAAGTATCATTAGTGATTACCTTATCGGAGTTTCAGAAATAATAACCATAAATTTTAATGCAGCGGAAATAACTAACGGAGAAAACCGAGTAATCGTGGCGAAGCCTGGCCACGCTACTCCTCCTGGTCCTCTCCTGCGGAAGCAATAACCCACTTGACCGTCTATCCCGGTGGCAGGGATGAGGGCCAAGTCACACCATCAACCAAATCAAGGAGGTACCTGCAAAAATTGTGCCACAAGCAAGGCTGAGTATACTAATACTCAGCTAGACTTACCCGGTGTGAGGAGTCTATACTCCTCTACCTCTAGACATGCAGCTGTTTGGCTGTGGGGTTTGGTTGCCAAAAGCACTAGCTGAGTTTCTAAAAACAAGTTTTAGCTTTTCAAGTTTTAGTAGAATCCTTTAGACTAAATGTGTACCTAACTAAGCATACATGGTATCAAACATTTTTACCAATCAACATCTTTTGCCAGTCACCTCATTTCCACTTATTACTCAATGTAGCAGCATGGATCAAGCAGTCTCATTAGCTGCGAGAAGCAGACGATTCGAATCGAGTTTTTATCCTTGCAAGGTAAACCTAAACACACGACATGCAGGGGCACTCCGTCCCCACACACATCAACCGTCCCCATCGATTCCCCGTCAGCAGATCAGGGCTCACCGCCTTGGCGTACAATGCCTCACTGACCCCGACTGGCCATCGTGCAGTGACCGCACTTGTACCCACCATAACCGGAATGGGAGACTACGTCTCAGGTCGCGTGAGGGGGTATGTCCACTGCCAGGTTCAATCAGGTACTAGGCTTACCGATTTACCATATTTCTCGGTATGTGTTTAGTACGTTCAAACGCTTGACTCACGGTACCACACCATAATCCTTATTCAAATTTTTATCCCGTAGACAACCAATCCCCATGGATTGTTGCCCACAAACCAACCTCATTATGATATGAAAGTGAGTACAACCAATTCCTGACCTCGCGCGAGTGCTAGAAAAATCACTCGACTTCTACCGAGATCCCTAATTAATAAAGCAGCTACTCGACCTAGCATACTAGTATCCATCTCAAAGGGAATCCTGAGTTCATGCAACTAAGGTTCCAAACAACTCCTACACTTAAGTGCACAGTACAAGCCTACAAACATTAAGTGTAGTAAAATAGCATATATTAAACGGTTATGCATAAAACCGGGGCTTGCCTTTAATTTAACACTTAGGTAGTGTTTGCTGGGGGAGGTACTCGCTTGGCGAGCATCCACTGGTTAAGTCCATCCTTCAGGTCGTCCACCAACTGCGTCTTGTGGTTGGCACCACATCACTAGCTCGATCATCATCTCTCGGTCCTAAATGAGATGCAGGATGCACATGTATGAATATAATGAAAAATATCACAAGACATTCCAGTACATGATAGTGAACTAACACTAATTAGTAAGACACTGCAATGACTGTACACAAGCGCTAGCTATTCGTACGTTATCGGCGTTCATCATTAACACCATTAACAAGACGACCACATTTTATTTATTTACGCAACACAATTACAACATCACAAGCACGCACTTTTTATTTATTTGGATACGACTTTTTATTAGTTCTCGTGATCATACAAAATCATCTCAAACAACACAAGTTTCATAGAGTATCTAGGCATCAATAACTATGAAACTCCTATCCATAGCCAACCACAGTAAGCAAGCACAATAATCATGGACACATGTTAACATAAGTTTAGACATTACAAGTCTAGGTCCGTTAAGTGCTAACTAAGCATTTTTAGTCAATGGGTGAACTAAACAATTAAATGCGCACTTGCAGAATTTTTGGACAGCAGTACAGCTGTTACTTGTTTTAATCATAACTTTTCAAATATTAATCCAAAACTAGCAAACTAGGACTTTCTGGAAAGTTTAGAAAGTGCTCTACAACTTTGATATTTTTATCACAACATGATTCTACACTTAGCAAGGTCAAAAAGTGCAATTACAGCAGCACTGTCCAGATTTGGACAGATTCAGACTTGCATCTTCAAAAATTCACAACTAAAGATTCAGACATCCAAACAAGGTGATCCTAGACTTTCTGGAAAGGTAATAAAATTTTCTACATATCATTTATAAACATTTCAAGGTGATTCAATGTTTAACTAAGTGTAAACATCACTAAAAGACCTTGCTGTCCAGAACTGGACAGATTCAGTCTTTATATTTGAAACATTCATAACTTAAGCTTCAGACCACCAAAAAGGGTGATCTAAGACTTTTTGGAAAGCTCAGCAAAAGTACTACACAACTTTTATAATCACCAAGAGGTGATTCCAGGTTTAACTAAATCAAACATTTCAGTCTTCGGAATCTGTTCTGTCAGAGGACAGAACACAGCAAGCAGTTTATAAAATTCATAACTCTTAAACTATCAGTCCTGTGGTTATGAAATTTTAACACAAGCAAGATCAGAAAAGCCTCTACAACTTTCTTATAATCGACAAGGACTGATTCTAACCTTAACTTAAGCAAACAATACAGTTTCTGAAATCTGTACAGAATTTGGACAGATTCAGTTACTGAATTTGAAAAATACATAATTCCTAAACTATCAGACCTGTGGCTGTCAAATTTTAACACAAGTTAGATAATAAAGTTATCTACAACTTTTCTATAGCACATATCTACAGAAGACACAATTTAGTTCATCAAACATACAGCACGACAAAAACAGCGCGTGCAGCCCAAAACAGCAATTACTAAAATTCAGCTTCTATACAATTCAAGAATTTCCGCATTTTAGAGACTTGACTTACTCTAACTTAGATCAAGACACACCTAAACATAGTCACATAATAGGTGACATGATGGCTACATAGTCATGCCATCACTTCACCACACATCGCAACCATAGACTAATCCAATCATACTTCACATGGCAATTATACAGAGTTGCACAGGGGCAATATTAACACATAGGTAAGCGACATTTCTTCACGACTCTCGGCTAAGTCACCAAACAGACGACATGATGAATACGAAGGCATGTCACCATTTCATCACACACATTCATCTCCTATATGCGCACTAATCCATTTCTTGCGACATATGTACTCAAAATCAATCCACACTACACAAGTACACTTATCTCTTATTTATGCACAGACTTAACACCTTTCGGGATAAAGTGTCACTATAAACACCTTACACATAATTGCTTTAGGAACTTATTAGTTTACTCGAAAACATCTATTCAAGTCATAAACACAAGCATACATTCATTTGTGAAGCACAATTTAAGGAACGCCTAGCGTGCAAAGACTCGACTTATAATTATAGAGGAAGTGATGACTACTTACGGCATGTCATCACCTCTCTACATAAGCCAAAACAATTTCTACTATCGACCAAGAGTTCTAAGTATTAAACACACTATCACTTTCCACGCGCAAATCAACCTCAACTTAACACTAGTGACACCGATGGATTTTTACTAAACGCATCAGGCACACAACCTTGTCTCGCATACAACCATGTTGTGGCGTGCACTCGAGACACTTCAACCAATGTGGCGTGACCACTAATATGTGAACTCCGATACTCATGTTTTAATAATTCATCCTCTACGCAAATAGCATTTTCTAACTACTCGTCATATCAATAAATATACTCCCTATATAATCATGAATTCCATCACATTGCATAAAACAATTACACTTTTCGCATAACCACATATCAATACATTTCCCAAAACAAAAGCCGCATTTTGTAACTTAGTTTTTCGCCTCAACAACGCATCGCATATTTTTCCTACCAAGATATAAAAACATTCGAGTTCTTCTCTACTTCTTTTTCTTCTTCATACGCGTCCATTCATACAAATATATTTTCACACACATATAAACACGAGGCACATCATTAACCGAGTACGTAAATAAAACAAATCGCGAATCACTCAAGGCGAACAACCTGGCCGAACTCTGATCGGAGTTGCGCATGCATGTCATCAGTTTGGGCTCTTTGCCGACGAGCGATGCGCGTGGCGTGACGTCGACAAGGGGCTGCGAGCATGGCACAGTTTATTACACGATTTATAGGTGCAGTCATTTAATCGAACACGGAAAGCACAGGACAGCGGGGTCTCACCATGTGTTTCAACGACGGCACACCGGTGCTGCGCAGACCCGGCGAAGCGAGACGCGGAGACGGTCGAACTGCGCAGATCAACGACGTAGCGTGGGGCTGTCCAACACCCACGCGACGCCTTGGGTCGGGACTGCGCAGCCCCGTGTCGGCGTACAGAAATCCGAAGCTTGCTCGCTGGTGTGCTGCGTCGAGGGGGGGGGGCGAGCTGCTGGGCAGAGGAGATGGGAGCAGGGAGCTCGGCTGGAATAGAGGATGCCGTGGAGGTAGAGCAGAGGCGCCGCGCCATGGACGCCGGGGAACAGTAGGGGCGCTGCGCCACCGAGCCGGGGGAATGGGGCCGCCGGCTGCTGTTGGCCGGAGAGCAGGAGGAGGACGGGACTGCTGCTCGCCAGGAGGAACGATGGCTGGTCGGGGAAGCTCGGCTGCAAGATTTTCTAGGCGCCATGGGGCTCTACGCGTCCTGCTGCGAGGGCGTCGGACAGAGGGAGCTGCTGTGGGGAGGAGGGCCTCCTATTGCCGTGCCTGAAGGGGGCGCCAAGGGGAGAGAAGGGGGCGCCATGGGAGGCCCCCTGCTCCTGCGCTGAGAAGGTGAGGTCGCCGGAGGTGCTTCGGCGCGTCGGAGGGAAGGGACGTCCGACCATGGAAGGATCTTTGCGCTGGGCAAGGTAAGCTAGGGAGGAGGGCGTCATTGGAGGGAGAAGCTCCCTGCGCGCTGCTGCCAGGAACGGAGGAAGAGCCTGTGCGTGAGAAAAAGAAAGGGGAGAAGAGAGAGTGGCGGCTAGGGGAAAATGGAGGGGTGGGAGTGGAAAATGACCAAGTGAGCACCCCTATATATAGAGGAAGCCCTAGGGTTAGGTCTTAGTGGGCCTAGTGGGCTGGGCTGAAATGGGCTTGGCCCAAAACATGAATCGGGCTGCGCTAAATATTTTCCAGAGTAAAAACGTTCCTGCGGAATTTGTCTGTACACCGAACAGAGCGAAATAGATTTCGGCGAACGGACGATTGAGCAATTAATTCGGCCGAGAGTTTGATTTGAATTTGCTCAGAAATAATTTGCTACGCAAGATTTGAAAATAAATCATCCTGAGATTTGATCGGCATTCGGATTTTTAGTTGGAGAAGGTGAATCGTGGCATTTTAAAAATCGCAGTCGATACGGGATTTTGAGTTCGGTTCGGACATGAGATATTTGGTCGAGTCGGATAAAATTGATTAGAGGACGACAATTTGAGTATTCCGTGTGAGAGTACGGACTCAGATTAATTTTTGGACATAGATCGAACATCGAGAAATTTGGATTCGGACACAGCTCGACTAGCAACTATCGAGTGTTTGATTAAATGAGCTTAAGACGAGATTTATAAATCGAGATTGATTATCGAGTTTGCATTCGTGCCGAGAATTAAAAGTTTTTAATAGGCTCCAAAGTTGGCTGTTTCACGCGATCGATTAACTCTGAATTCGGTGAACTTCCGAGAGAAAGCCTGATAAACAGAGATAGACACGATCGAGAAATAGAAATTTTCACTGAGCATTCGCGATTAGGATTAATCTCCCGACGTACACGAAACTGACACCTGGGGTGTCACAGCCTTCCCCCCTTAAACAGAATCTCGTCCCGAGATTCGAATGAGGATCTTCAAGGGTGGAGAAGCATGTAACTCCCAGGCTGAAGATAGATGCAAATTCATGAGATGGGATTTGACAAGATACTGGAGACAGATTTGGATAGAATATCGCGGCATGCTGAGACAAAATGCAGCGATCACTCTGAGAGAATGTTCACAAAGGATAGCACATCAGTATAGTCTCGTAATGGATCACGATTATTTACCGCGATACCAGCGCGTACTGAGTAGCTCAACCATGTGTGCACCATAGTAGGCTCTCGGTTTCGTCGCGGCACCATCGGTCGTTAGTCATAACACCATTACCAAACGTAACCAATAAGAAATCCACATAGCACAGATAGATGGAGCCCATGAGAGTATGGCTCAGAAAATGAGAATGTGACCAGAGTTGAAGCAGAGATTGTTGGCAAAAGAGCAGCACATGAGAATTTTCTTCAACTCAGAGAACTATTTCTTGATCATCACGGGGATTATCAGCCAAAGATCGATACGATATTTGATATGAGGAGGACCCAACCATGATATCGAGACTGATAAGCTTTTAGAGACATGAGAGATCCCAAGGTAACAGCAACATCCATTAATCCACATGGATATGCCGTTTAAAGATAAAATTGATAAAACAACGTCATGATCCTCAGAGAAGGGGGTATGAGAACGATCCGAAATGAGAGATTTAGGCGAGATCAACATCTGATACTTGGGAACAGGTTATAGCAGATAACCAGATAACGGGGCAGGATCGATAAAGGATCCAGGGATTCGGATGATAAAGCCACAACATGATTCACAAGGAAAGAGATCACCAGATCCATGCGAAAGGAGAGGTAGGCAACGAGATCAGCTGGATGATCAACAGGAATGCTATGAAGTTTCAGGGGCAAGGATTTATGGAAAGAAACAGGGCCTTGATAGGGTTTGCGCAACTAGACACCAGCAACAATTTTTTTTTTGACATAACCATGTGCACAAGGAAGTTTCGGTTTGGCTAGCGGTTGAGCAACGGGGGTCTACAAGTTGTGTAGGTGCGACTTCAGGGCAAAACACACAAGGGTTAGAAAATATCAACACAAGCATTTTTTTTGAGGTTTCACTTGCTAACCACTAGGTTGTTTAAAGTGGGGGTGTATTTTTATGAGGAAACAAACAACACATTTTTTTGTAAAAAGGGTTGAACAATTTCAATACCACCTAGATAGCAAGGCAAGAGAAACACATAACACAACCTAACAAGACTTACCAATCTGACATGAGGTACGACATTTCTAACATAACAGTACATCACATTATTCACAAGTTTTTATTATTGGAATAAAGGTGAGAGAAGCAGGTTGATGTGCAAGAGACAATTATAATGCGACAATCAGGATGCATGCTCATTCTAGTCGTCTTCTCAGACCTAACTAAGTCTTCGGGTGCTGCTATAGCATCCCTATTAATAGTAGTAGGAGCCTTTATGGCCTATATAATTAGCCACCTAGCTACCCATCTATTCCCTAAGGCTTCGCGTCTTAGATCTATCCTTATCGTCCTGACGGTCTATCCAACATTGGTTTCTAGCAAGTTTTACTTTAGAAAAGGTTGGTAATCATGACTTATTGACTTCTCTGTGATGGTATTCGCTCCGATACCAGCTGTGGCGGAACCGCCCGAATTATCCCAACTTAAGTGCCTAAGTCCTGCCTTAAAGGCTAGACCACACTTAAATAGGAATAAATCGTCAGTCCCTCGGATCTAGTCCGACGAGGCCACTTATCCAGGATCGAATACCACTAGCTCACACGAAGGTGAGGCACAGAGAAATACAATAAAACATAATACCACAAATTTAATAAGTATCATTAGTGATTACCTTATCGGAGTTTCAGAAATAATAACCATAAATTTTAATGCAGCGGAAATAACTAACGGAGAAAACCGAGTAATCGTGGCGAAGCCTGGCCACGCTACTCCTCCTGGTCCTCTCCTGCGGAAGCAATAACCCACTTGACCGTCTATCCCGGTGGCAGGGATGAGGGCCAAGTCACACCATCAACCAAATCAAGGAGGTACCTGCAAAAATTGTGCCACAAGCAAGGCTGAGTATACTAATACTCAACTAGACTTACCCGGTGTGAGGAGTCTATACTCCTCTACCTCTAGACATGCAGCTGTTTGGCTGTGGGGTTTGGTTGCCAAAAGCACTAGCTGAGTTTCTAAAAACAAGTTTTAGCTTTTCAAGTTTTAGTAGAATCCTTTAGACTAAATGTGTACCTAACTAAGCATACATGGTATCAAACATTTTTACCAATCAACATCTTTTGCCAGTCACCTCATTTCCACTTATTACTCAATGTAGCAGCATGGATCAAGCAGTCTCATTAGCTGCGAGAAGCAGACGATTCGAATCGAGTTTTTATCCTTGCAAGGTAAACCTAAACACACGACATGCAGGGGCACTCCGTCCCCACACACATCAACCGTCCCCATCGATTCCCCGTCAGCAGATCAGGGCTCACCGCCTTGGCGTACAATGCCTCACTGACCCCGACTGGCCGTCGTGCAGTGACCGCACTTGTACCCACCATAACCGGAATGGGAGACTACGTCTCAGGTCGCGTGAGGGGGTATGTCCACTGCCAGGTTCAATCAGGTACTAGGCTTACCGATTTACCATATTTCTCGGTATGTGTTTAGTACGTTCAAACGCTTGACTCACGGTACCACACCATAATCCTTATTCAAATTTTTATCCCGTAGACAACCAATCCCCATGGATTGTTGCCCACAAACCAACCTCATTATGATATGAAAGTGAGTACAACCAATTCCTGACCTCGCGCGAGTGCTAGAAAAATCACTCGACTTCTACCGAGATCCCTAATTAATAAAGCAGCTACTCGACCTAGCATACTAGTATCCATCTCAAAGGGAATCCTGAGTTCATGCAACTAAGGTTCCAAACAACTCCTACACTTAAGTGCACAGTACAAGCCTACAAACATTAAGTGTAGTAAAATAGCATATATTAAACGGTTATGCATAAAACCGGGGCTTGCCTTTAATTTAACACTTAGGTAGTGTTTGCTGGGGGAGGTACTCGCTTGGCGAGCATCCACTGGTTAAGTCCATCCTTCAGGTCGTCCACCAACTGCGTCTTGTGGTTGGCACCACATCACTAGCTCGATCATCATCTCTCGGTCCTAAATGAGATACAGGATGCACATGTATGAATATAATGAAAAATATCACAAGACATTCCAGTACATGATAGTGAACTAACACTAATTAGTAAGACACTGCAATGACTGTACACAAGCGCTAGCTATTCGTACGTTATCGGCGTTCATCATTAACACCATTAACAAGACGACCACATTTTATTTATTTACGCAACACAATTACAACATCACAAGCACGCACTTTTTATTTATTTGGATACGACTTT
Organism: Zea luxurians; assembly: GCA_029449295.1. Lineage (NCBI taxonomy): Eukaryota > Viridiplantae > Streptophyta > Magnoliopsida > Poales > Poaceae > Zea > Zea luxurians. Next base: position 57,961 of record JAOPSE010002028.1, read on the forward strand.
TTATTAGTTCTCGTGATCATACAAAATCATCTCAAACAACACAAGTTTCATAGAGTATCTAGGCATCAATAACTATGAAACTCCTATCCATAGCCAACCACAGTAAGCAAGCACAATAATCATGGACACATGTTAACATAAGTTTAGACATTACAAGTCTAGGTCCGTTAAGTGCTAACTAAGCATTTTTAGTCAATGGGTGAACTAAACAATTAAATGCGCACTTGCAGAATTTTTGGACAGCAGTACAGCTGTTACTTGTTTTAATCATAACTTTTCAAATATTAATCCAAAACTAGCAAACTAGGACTTTCTAGAAAGTTTAGAAAGTGCTCTACAACTTTGATATTTTTATCACAACATGATTCTACACTTAGCAAGGTCAAAAAGTGCAATTACAGCAGCACTGTCCAGATTTGGACAGATTCAGACTTGCAGCTTCAAAAATTCACAACTAAAGATTCAGACATCCAAACAAGGTGATCCTAGACTTTCTGGAAAGGTAATAAAATTTTCTACATATCATTTATAAACATTTCAAGGTGATTCAATGTTTAACTAAGTGTAAACATCACTAAAAGACCTTGCTGTCCAGAACTGGACAGATTCAGTCTTTATATTTGAAACATTCATAACTTAAGCTTCAGACCACCAAAAAGGGTGATCTAAGACTTTTTGGAAAGCTCAGCAAAAGTACTACACAACTTTTATAATCACCAAGAGGTGATTCCAGGTTTAACTAAATCAAACATTTCAGTCTTCGGAATCTGTTCTGTCAGAGGACAGAACACAGCAAGCAGTTTATAAAATTCATAACTCTTAAACTATCAGTCCTGTGGTTATGAAATTTTAACACAAGCAAGATCAGAAAAGCCTCTACAACTTTCTTATAATCGACAAGGACTGATTCTAAACTTAACTTAAGCAAACAATACAGTTTCTGAAATCTGTACAGAATTTGGACAGATTCAGTTACTGAATTTGAAAAATACATAATTCCTAAACTATCAGACCTGTGGCTGTCAAATTTTAACACAAGTTAGATAATAAAGTTATCTACAACTTTTCTATAGCACATATCTACAGAAGACACAATTTAGTTCATCAAACATACAGCACGACAAAAACAGCGCGTGCAGCCCAAAACAGCAATTACTAAAATTCAGCTTCTATACAATTCAAGAATTTCCGCATTTTAGAGACTTGACTTACTCTAACTTAGATCAAGACACACCTAAACATAGTCACATAATAGGTGACATGATGGCTACATAGTCATGCCATCACTTCACCACACATCGCAACCATAGACTAATCCAATCATACTTCACATGGCAATTATACAGAGTTGCACAGGGGCAATATTAACACATAGGTAAGCGACATTTCTTCACGACTCTCGGCTAAGTCACCAAACAGACGACATGATGAATACGAAGGCATGTCACCATTTCATCACACACATTCATCTCCTATATGCGCACTAATCCATTTCTTGCGACATATGTACTCAAAATCAATCCACACTACACAAGTACACTTATCTCTTATTTATGCACAGACTTAACACCTTTCGGGATAAAGTGTCACTATAAACAGCTTACACATAATTGCTTTAGGAACTTATTAGTTTACTCGAAAACATCTATTCAAGTCATAAACACAAGCATACATTCATTTGTGAAGCGCAATTTAAGGAACGCCAAGCATGCAAAGACTCGACTTATAATTATAGAGGAAGTGATGACTACTTACGGCATGTCATCACCTCTCTACATAAGCCAAAACAATTTCTACTATCGACCAAGAGTTCTAAGTATTAAACACACTGTCACTTTCCACGCGCAAATCAACCTCAACTTAACACTAGTGACACCGATGGATTTTTACTAAACGCATCAGGCACACAACCTTGTCTCGCATACAACCATGTTGTGGCGTGCACTCGAGACACTTCAACCAATGTGGCGTGACCACTAATATATGAACTCCGATACTCATGTTTTAATAATTCATCCTCTACGCAAATAGCATTTTCTAACTACTCGTCATATCAATAAATATACTCCCTATATAATCATGAATTCCATCACATTGCATAAAACAATTACACTTTTCGCATAACCACATATCAATACATTTCCCAAAACAAAAGCCGCATTTTGTAACTTAGTTTTTCGCCTCAACAACGCATCGCATATTTTTCCTACCAAGATATAAAAACATTCGAGTTCTTCTCTACTTCTTTTTCTTCTTCATACGCGTCCATTCATACAAATATATTTTCACACACATATAAACACGAGGCACATCATTAACCGAGTACGTAAATAAAACAAATCGCGAATCACTCAAGGCGAACAACCTGGCCGAACTCTGATCGGAGTTGCGCATGCATGTCATCAGTTTGGGCTCTTTGCCGACGAGCGATGCGCGTGGCGTGACGTCGACAAGGGGCTGCGAGCATGGCACAGTTTATTACACGATTTATAGGTGCAGTCATTTAATCGAACACGGACAGCACAGGACAGCGGGGTCTCACCATGTGTTTCAACGACGGCACACCGGTGCTGCGCAGACCCGGCGAAGCGAGACGCGGAGACGGTCGAACTGCGCAGATCAACGACGTAGCGTGGGGCTGTCCAACACCCACGCGACGCCTTGGGTCGGGACTGCGCAGCCCCGTGTCGGCGTACAGAAATCCGAAGCTTGCTCGCTGGTGTGCTGCGTCGAGGGGGGGGGGCGAGCTGCTGGGCAGAGGAGATGGGAGCAGGGAGCTCGGCTGGAATAGAGGATGCCGTGGAGGTAGAGCAGAGGCGCCGCGCCATGGACGCTGGGGAACAGTAGGGGCGCTGCGCCACCGAGCCGGGGGAATGGGGCCGCCGGCTGCTGTCGGCCGGAGAGCAGGAGGAGGACGGGACTGCTGCTCGCCAGGAGGAACGATGGCTGGTCGGGGAAGCTCGGCTGCAAGATTTTCTAGGCGCCATGGGGCTCTACGCGTCCTGCTGCGAGGGCGTCGGACAGAGGGAGCTGCTGTGGGGAGGAGGGCCTCCTATTGCCGTGCCTGAAGGGGGCGCCAAGGGGAGAGAAGGGGGCGCCATGGGAGGCCCCCTGCTCCTGCGCTGAGAAGGTGAGGTCGCCGGAGGTGCTTCGGCGCGTCGGAGGGAAGGGACGTCCGACCATGGAAGGATCTTTGCGCTGGGCAAGGTAAGCTAGGGAGGAGGGCGTCATTGGAGGGAGAAGCTCCCTGCGCGCTGCTGCCAGGAACGGAGGAAGAGCCTGTGCGTGAGAAAAAGAAAGGGGAGAAGAGAGAGTGGCGGCTAGGGGAAAATGGAGGGGTGGGAGTGGAAAATGACCAAGTGAGCACCCCTATATATAGAGGAAGCCCTAGGGTTAGGTCTTAGTGGGCCTAGTGGGCTGGGCTGAAATGGGCTTGGCCCAAAACATGAATCGGGCTGCGCTAAATATTTTCCAGAGTAAAAACGTTCCTGCGGAATTTGTCTGTACACCGAACAGAGCGAAATAGATTTCGGCGAACGGACGATTGAGCAATTAATTCGGCCGAGAGTTTGATTTGAATTTGCTCAGAAATAATTTGCTACGCAAGATTTGAAAATAAATCATCCTGAGATTTGATCGGCATTCGGATTTTTAGTTGGAGAAGGTGAATCGTGGCATTTTAAAAATCGCAGTCGATACGGGATTTTGAGTTCGGTTCGGACATGAGATATTTGGTCGAGTCGGATAAAATTGATTAGAGGACGACAATTTGAGTATTCCGTGTGAGAGTACGGACTCAGATTAATTTTTGGACATAGATCGAACATCGAGAAATTTGGATTCGGACACAGCTCGACTAGCAACTATCGAGTGTTTGATTAAATGAGCTTAAGACGAGATTTATAAATCGAGATTGATTATCGAGTTTTCATTCGTGCCGAGAATTAAAAGTTTTTAACAGGCTCCAAAGTTGGCTGTTTCACGCGATCGATTAACTCTGAATTCGGTGAACTTCCGAGAGAAAGCCTGATAAACAGAGATAGACACGATCGAGAAATAGAAATTTTCACTGAGCATTCGCGATTAGGATTAATCTCCCGACGTACACGAAACTGACACCTGGGGTGTCACATGACGCGCGCGACCATGGAGCCGGGACATGCACAGCGTCGGACAGGGAGAAGCCACATGGGAGAGGGCGGTCACCGGCCAACACTTGTGCTCGTCCAAGGGAAACAGAGAGGGCGCTCGGCCAGGGATCTCTAGCCCGAGCAGAGCGTGCAGCGTAGGGAGTAGAGGGAGGCACTGCTTAGCGAGGAAGCTCAAGAAGGAGGACGCCATGGCTGCTGGAGGTGCTCAGCTAGGGAGGGAGCATGGAGAGGGAGCCGGCGTCCAAGGCACCACTTGCATAGAGGTGGTCGGGCGCCACGGACGAGCTCGGTGCTCAACCTGCTACCCCCGGCGAGATCCAAAAAGACAGGGCGTTGGAGGTGGAGAACGCAGTGAGGGAGAGCGCGAGTACCATGGGGGCGAGCTAGTTTCAGCCATGGGGAAAAGTAGCGATGGCTTGAGGAGCAGTGAAGGGGCACTCAGCTAGGGGAACCTGTGTCCACCGTGGTTGGAGGTCGAGTGGAGGGGAGGGAGGAGGGCATCGATGCGTCCATGGTGGTTGACAGCCCATCATCCTGGCGAGGGGCTCCAATAGGGGAAAACGCCATGGGAGAGGGAGAGCATCGGCTGGGAGAAGAAGGCAGGGAGTGGGAGAGCGTAGGGACGCTCGGTCCTGGGCAGAGAAAAGGGAGCCAGATGAAGAAGGAAGAAGGCCGGCTGGTTGATTTAATCAAGACACCGTTGGCCACCATTGGCTACCGCGGGCGGCATCACCCACTGGCCGGCTGTAGCTATTGGCGCAGAGAGCGGCGACCAGCTACTGCCTAGGGGCTGGCAGTGGCAGCCAGCGTTGGCTGCTAGCTTGAGCAGACCGTGGTGTGCGGGAGAAAAGAAAATAAATGCTGGTGAACTATATTTATTTTTTTTAAAAGTGAAAAATGGTTTATTGCTTAGGAGCTAAGAAATTTTTGTTTGATTTTTCTGAGACAAGAGCTCCAGAATGAGTTGTATATTAAGACGGGGGCAATTTATTGGTTGGATAGGAGTGGTCATCTATTAGCCGATTTGCGCAGCGCTTATTCGTTGGCAGAGACCGACGTAGGGAACAGAACGAACTGACGTATGGATGAACGAGAGGCCACAGAATAAAATAGACCGAGACATTTTATTTGGGTGTTGCTTGGAAAATTAAATTCTCGCGCACAAGTAGAAATAAAATGAATCGAGATCGATCGGCTTCGGATTCAACATCGAGATAAAGCGAGTCGGATTAATAAAAATCATAGCCGATATTGATTTTCGAATTCGGTTCGGACACAGATGTATTAAGCCGAGTTGGATAAGAATTTATTAGAGGACAACGCATTGGAGATTCCGCTTTAGGGTACGGACTCGAATTAATTTAGTTGGTCATCGATCAAACATCGAGAAATTGGATGTGGACACAGCTCGACTAGCAACTGTCGAGCGCTCGGTTAAATGAGCTTTAGACGAGATTTATGAATCCAGATTGATTATCAAAATTTTTACTGAGCATCCGAGATTAGGATAAATCTCCCGATATAATGCGAAATAGACACCTGGGTGTCACAGTTTGCAAGACCCGATCTTCACTACCAAGGTGAATGGGTAGGGATACACTACGTAACCTTTACAAAGATTCCCAGAGGTCATAACCGCCCGTTAGGTTTCTCCAGTTTGATAAACACAGTACTTCTCCCCACAGGAAGGGTGACTAACAAAACCAAATCGAAAGAACCTCGGCAACCAGCCTCGACAGAGCAAGTATTGTGCCCGGACCCCATTGACTGCCCTATGGCGAAGTCGACTACACCTCAAGTTCCTCTAATTAATCAGCTAAGGGCGTCCCATTCCACCCTCATGGTTCTACTGTTATCCTGGGTGGTCTCTCAACGAACAAGTCCTTATGGAGAGGTACTCATGAAACAGCCTGAGTCCCCTAAACTTTCATAGATCATCATCATAGTCAAGATAACATCATCGTATCATAAATATTCTCATCATGTTTGTTGATTAAAGTGGAGCAATAGCATGAAGCTAAGCATAATAACCCACAAGGTAATCAAGGACAAGGTAAATACAAACTAGTTAATCCTTAGGTTTCAATTAAGTAATGCAGGACAGTGAATTATGAAGTAAGTAGGACATAATGGGTCAGAGGACACTTGCCTTCACCGGGTTGTTGCTTAGGGAAGTCTCCGGCAACACACTTAGGAACCACGGACTGCTCGTTGTCTACGTAAAGTAATCATTCATTCAACACATTTGGGAAATGACAAAGGAATAGTACACCAAACATGTGCAATCAAGTGAACACAAGTTCTATAGAAAAGTACAAACAGCACAGTGAAATCTAGATTCTAGGGTAAACAAATACACTTAGGGGTTTGTGGTTCTCTAAGTACTGCTTATCTTAGTGGATTGCATAACCTACTATAGTTATCTTAATGAATTACTAAAATTATACCAGGGATGGGTTCATACATTACATGATATTAACTTCACAAAGTTAATCACCTAATTACCATTAGGGTTTTTCTTTTTATTTTCCTATTAATAAATAAACAATCACTTAAACTAACCTATAGTCTAGACATAAAGTTAATACATGCAGACAGTGAAATATTACAATTTACACAGATGGAGAATAATCTTATGAATATTTTGCAATTTGAATCACTCAATTTGGAGTTCATATGCAAAAGATATGAAATAAACAAGTTTTAGAATTCAAAATACAAAATTAGGTCTATTTCTGTGAGAAACTAAAAGGTCAGGGGCTTTTCTACAAAAACTTAGGGGCCTGCCCGTAAAAACTAGGGACGGTGGGTTGATTCCTAAAGAACTGAGGGTCTCTTCAACAAAACTACGACACGAAGGGGTATGGGGTAATCTCATCCATTCGATCACAAACAAACGGTCACGATCAGATTTGAGCGTGGGAGCACGCGCGCGAACGCACGGGCGAGCGCTAACAGGCGGGCTAGGGCTATCAGCGGCCTAGGGACGAGGCGGCCTGACCTGTCGGGCCCATCTGCAGGGCGCGGGTGAGGGAGTGGATACGAACGGTCGGATCTTAATCAGATGGGTAGGATTAGATCTGCGCTAATCGAATATGGGCCACTTGATCGCAGACGGACGACTGGGATCCCACGGTAAGCCTGGGCAGGGTCTCCCTGGCTGCCAGCGACGGTGCCGCCTAACCCCGCGACGGAGTTTCACCGGAGGCAAGGGCGCGGCCACGACGAGGGTCTAGGACACTGGGGAAGGGTTCAGGTGGTTTTGGGGTGACACGATAGAGTCGGTTGTGGGCACAACACCGGCGCAGAGACACCGTAGGGTCCCAGTCTACGGCAGGGTGGCCCGGCGGCGGCGTAGCTCAACTCTAACTAGTGATTGCGCGAGCAGCAAGGTATGAAATGGGAAATTAGGGGTATGGGGAGGTAGTTTACCTCGAGAGATGGCCCTGGAGTGCTTGAGCGACAGCGAGAACACAACGAGGGTCTTGGTCGACGGCGGCGAAGACACGACTACACGGCGAGAGGTCCGGTGAGCGTGAACAGAGGGAAATAGAGGGGATGGGGGCAAAACAAAGGGTGTCTTGAGTTGCTGATGAGGAGGCGAAGCTCACCGGGGCAACGAACATGACAGGAGCTCGACGGGGGCCGTGGGACGGACCTGAGGTCATGGAAGACGATGGCGGTGCTCCACAGGCGCGCGCGTAGTTTGAGACAGGGGTGCGAGGGGGTCTGCAGAGGAGCGCTATTAAGAGAGGGGAGTGTGTGAGTGGGTGCGGGCTCAAAAGGAGGTCGGGCGCGTGGGGGGAGTGGGTGGGAAACATGCGATGTGGGCGCGTCCACGGCGGGGTGCGCGGGCGGGAGGTTAGGGAAGGGGAGGTGGCTGATGTAACACCCAAGGTGTTATTTTACGTTCGCGAATATGGACTTAAGCACGAGATATCGAAGAGGATAATGACTTTTATTTCCTAATCATCTTCGACTGACACGATTTCATTATCGTATCTGTTTTCATCCATCTGGACTCTTCCTAAAAATTTTCATGATGATCAGAACATATTTGTTCTAGAAATTAGCGAGTCTTGTGATTATTTAAATTTCATCAATTGCATATAAAAATTTAGAAATTCAGTTTAGTCCTCCGATTTCATCCTAAAAAATTTTTAGAAGCCGACGACTAAAGTTTTTGGGTGTAAAATAATTTAGTCCCCTCTCGTCAAGCAAGACATCGCGTCTGAAAATTTATAATCATGGTTGGTTTCCAGCAAATTATCCTCGACAGAGGGATCAGGTGTCGAGTTGTAGATGAAGTTATCTGATTTTAAGTCATATGAAACATAGTTTAAAATATCGGTCACAATCTCATTTGCCTCAGTCTGTTTGCATCTTATTCGAACCCAATATTATCTGAGGTAGTGAGATGAACATTGATTTTATAGCAGATAATACTGCATCCATAATTATAATCCAATGATATTTTAGTTTGTCCATTCTCATCGTGTCGACACCCTAATTCCAAAACCATAGGAACCAGATTTGTGATGATGTTTATTATAAAAAAACAATGGAGAAGATTAATCCAATTTTTTATTAAACCAACGTGTAACCCTCTCCTCTATCCTCATCGCCAGCACTACTACTACGTGGCTCAAATTCTAGAATCAACATCATCATCCTCCCGCTCGTCTCTCTCCCTAGCTTCAATCTTCAGCCGCCTCTTTTCTATTGGATATTTTCCTCATCGCGTTCAACAGGGTGCCTGGGAATCAGCCTCACGTCTCTTTCTCCCAATCCATAGCAGCCACCCATCTCCCTACGTCTTCCATGGTCGCTTCTCCAGCGTTCCTCCAGCTCACCCCTGCCTTCATCCCAATGCTGGCCTCCATCACCGGTAGCCGTACCAAACCTCGCTTTCCTGGTCGCGTGTGCCCTGGTGGCTATTGTGCTGGTCGCCGGTTGAGTCCCCTCATGGATGTCATTGCCTAGGTGCCGAGTCTCCTCCCCTCGACATGCTTAACAGCATTGTCGACTCGGACTCCACTATCAACCCACGCTTGTTGTCTCCCTGACTCGATTAATACTCACCTCGGCTCCTTCTCCTGCCGCCGTGCTCGCCCGGCAACTCGCCACGGCCGGGTCTATGCCCTTCGACTCCATGGACGTCGCGGCTCCTCAAGTTCCCTTTCTGTCCGGGCGTCGACATCGCCCGCGTCATTCTCCTTCGACCACATCTTGCCATTGTAGCTCGGTAGCGATCAGCGCTCGCTGTTGGTCCTTGTTTTGAGCTCGTCGTTTGGGACTTGGCCGCACGCCACCATGAGCTTGCTGTTGAGACCCTCGGACCTACAACGTTTCAGCCTCAGCAAGCTATCATCCCTACTTGGCTATGCCTTGGTCGTCGTACCATGTCTCTTCCTCGCCTAGATTGAAGCTGCCATGTCACCAAAGCTCTATGTTGCTCGCTCTTTCTCGATCCTATGCAGCTCGACAAGCCGTCGGTCGTTGACTACCTTGCACGATGCCGATGCTGCTTCTCTGACCTCGCCTCGACACTCAATCGTTGTAGCACGCCAAGCCGTGTGTTCTGCGCTATCATCGTCTGCTATCCTCATCCTCGCCAATTTTCTTCGTCGTGGTGTTCGCCAGCGGTCGAGCTCTGTCTCGTCATCATTGTTTCTCGTCCGCGACCTCGTCAGCTCCCACACGTCGTGCGCATCCTGTGTTCGCGTCGAGTCCTAGGATTTTGGGGAAAGGGAAGCTCCAGTGCATGGTGTTCAGTGAAATGGATAAACTGGTGGTAGTCATGGTCCTCGCAAAATCCAAGTTCAGCTTAGTTGCGGTGAGCTCATATATTACTCTGGCTATTTGATTTGATTAACGGATTGAATAAGTATATTAGTCACGATGTTTCTTTAATTAGTTGTACCTGTGTGTTGTGATTATATTAAATGTTTGCTAAAATGTCTAAATCGAATACTTGTTCTATTTGAAGCAAATAATCATCGTCTTTCTCACTGTAGTCAAGCCAAGTTGATTGTGGTTCCATTTTAGGCATGATGTTGATGGATGAAGCAAATGATGTGTTTAGTAGGATTAAACAGTGTCATTTGTGGTTAGCTGATTTTTGTTTGTGTAGTGAAATTAGCTCTAGTGTAGCACTTTTCAGATATTTGGTAAAATGAGTGAAGTATAGATCATTGTCAATTTGCGATTATGAAATCGTTTTGGTCATGGTAAGCGGATGTGTTATTCATGATAGTTGGATCATTGAATAACCTAATGTGTTTGTGCGATGATCCTTTTATTTAGTATAGGTGCGCTCGATGATTATGGCTAGATCCGTTGTCATGTCGGTGTGCTGTTCTGTGGTGATATGATTGTTTTTAGAATTATAAAGTAGTTGAGTCATGGGTTGAGGACTAGAATTTTGATGCAAATTTATACAAAGAATATTGGTAAGCATGAGTGATGTTTGATGAAGTGTCTCAGCCATTTGCAATTTTATGGAGGTTAAAGTTTGAATTGTTGTCTTAGGTGAAAATATATTAATAGATACATATACATCATACATATTATTAGGTACGCTAGTTGATCATGTGAGGTGGAAGACGAGCCAAGTCGACCCCAAGATGATGTAATGGGTGGGCTACTCCAAAAGATGATGCCGGTGGATCAACCTGAAGATGGACAGACTGAACAAGTGCCAACACAAAAGGGTGGTCGCCAAGTGGTCGTCATCTAACAAACACTAACGTAGTGTTGTCCTAGGCAAGCCCCAGTGCATTATCCTTTTCCTTGTTGTTTTAAATTTTTGTCACCTTAGATGATGCATTAGGTGATAGGAGTTGTGTGCTAAACAATTGATGCATTTCCTTCCTTGGAAAATTGATTATCATTCCTTGATACCTCTTTTTATGAAAAGGATTTTTATGATGCTTAGTCTTGCTGTAGAAAACAAAATTGTTTTGTTTTGAAAAAGGTGATGCTTCACACTGGATGGGGATTTTTACAAAGAAAAGGCTTATGATGGTGAATCCATCACGGCCGTGATGGGTTCAAAATCTGAAAAGAGTACCTCTGCCAGGTACCAAACTTTGGGGTTTTAAGTAATAAAGACGAGACCGGGCGATTGACTTGCACGAGAACGGAGTCTCGGTGTAGTGTCTCCGTCTGAGTCGTTTAAGGATTGAGCCGATGTAGGCTTGATGATCGAGGACCTTTTAACTGGCCACATGCCTCGTCATGGGTAAGCTTTGCCTCGGTGGGACCAATACCAGAAAGGCCACCACACAATGGGAGTGGAGAGATGGCGAGAGTAGCATGTACCCTCCATGGCAAGAGGCTGGACGGTGGAGTATCTGTGCTCTTGGTTGGCGTGAACCCATTCTGGTCTTGAGAAACCCAGGTGCGAGTTGACATATGCAAGGGTTAAGTGCAACATATGTCGTGTGGTTGGAGATCCGCCGCTGGGTATTAATCGATTCAGATCGTCGTTACTTCTCGGATATGAAGTCATGGTCACTGAACTACACGTAGTGACAAGTAAACTCAAGGGATGATAAAAGAAGGCTAGTATAGGCCAAGTGCTTGATCTAGAACAGAAAGAAATCTAGATGCAGGTAACTATTTAACCTAACAAGTAAAATGAATTCATAAGGATCCACTCATAGTAAGCTTTTCTGCAAAAAGAGTATTTAAATCTTGATAAGCTTTACCTTGATTCCCAAAAGCTAGTATATCCTTGAGAGTCTTTTTCCTTAGACGGGTAAGACTTGCAAAAGTACACTTCGTACTCTGGGTTTTCGAACCCATGTTGTTGCAGGTACTAGATTCATGCTGCTGTGGATGGTGCTAGGTCTAAGTAGCTCTTCTATACTTCTTATTGAGGATGGTCACTTAAGCTAGCATGTATTTTAAACTTATGAAAATTATACATCATTCAAAGTGAAATACTTTGGATTTACTTTATAATCACTTCGATCTTGTATAATGTAATCTTAATGTAACTTGTAACTTTTTGTAATAAAGAAATTCCGCTGCAAATGTTGGTGTGTGATTTGTGTTTACTTAATCTTGCGATCCTGGTTATAAGTGGTTTATCCGGGGTCCTTGGGACACTCGGACGGATCTTGTTAAGTTATCCGGTGCACATGCATAGCCGTCTGAGGTCTTTGAGACGAGGACAGGTGCATGTGGGCCCAATAACTTAGGAGGTTCTGCCATAGCTGACAGGTGGGGTCCGTAGGCCAGCGAGAGCGAACTCGCGAACGGGCAGTCAGTGTTGACAGGGCGGACCCACCGGGTAGCGAGAGGGAGCGGGCACGCGTGCGAAGAAACTGGTGCCGACAAGTTGGCCCCACCGGACATTGGGAGGGAGAGAGCGCATGGGCGAAGGCTGGCGCTGATAGGTCGGTCCCACCTATTAGGTTGAGTGGGCGCTCACGTAGCCTAGCTAGGCTGGGTTGGGCTTAAGGGCCGAATCCGATTTTTTCCTTTTTCTAGAATTTCCAAATGCTTTTCTTTTTATTTTTTCCTATGGATTTCAATTCAAATTCAATCACAATTCAAATTCAAATAATTCAAACATTTGCATCAAACAAAAGAATAATTTAGACTCAGCATGATGCAACATTTCATGACTCACATAGGTTTTGCTATATTAAATAAATAGTTAATCTCTCACCTGATTGACATAATTCTAATAAAAAGGAAGAGAGAAGAAGTCTAGAGAGAGATAAACAAGAGGTAACACCTAAATTTGGTAGGAATTTGAGAAGAAATTTTATATCCCCAAATTCAAGGTGTTATAATTTTATTGCACAATGACCCGATAATGAAAATGACTAGGTACAAGAAAAGAAATGGAAGAAGGAGAAGAAGAAGAAGTACAGGAAGGCAAAGGGCGAGGCACACATCAGCAAGGAGTGGGACTCGAACTGTTCTTCATCCGACTCTGATGATAAGGGACTTGCTGCTTCAGCCTTCGACAAGTCATCCCTCTTCCCCAACGAACATCACACATGCTCATGGAAAAGGAGAAGAAGGTACGTACACGAGATACCCCCAAGTACACTTCTTTTAGTGATGAGGAATCGGATAATGGTGATGTAGACTATAGCGATCTATTTAAGGGTTTAGATAGAACTAAAGTAGACAAAAATCAATGAATTAATTGATGCTCTTAATGAGAAAGATAGGTTGCTAGAAAAACAAGAAGACATTCTTTATGAAGAACATGACAAACTTGTTATTACAGAAAATCTCTTGCTTTAGAAGTTAAGAGAACTGAACTTCTTTCTTCTGAATTATCTTCTTGTAATGATTCTATTTCTAGTCTTAAGAGTTCAAATGATGATTTAAATGCTAAGCTAGAAAAAGAAAATGTTTCTAGTTCAACTGTGGAGCATGTTTCTATTTGCAATTGTTGGGGGCCTTTGGCTTTCGAAGGTCCTCAAAAACAAGATTTGACAATGTTTCTGGAGTATAATACATGAGCAGGTACCTTCGGACATGAACTCTTCGGATAAGTCAAAATTGCTGTATGAAAAAACACAAAGAGAACGAAGGATGGAACAGAGCCAAAGCTGTGCGCAAGGAAGCTTCGGCATGATGGCAGAAAATAGGAAACCGACTTAATGAGGAAAAGACTATCTAGACCTCGATGGATTATTATAGAGTTATTATCAAAAGCAAAGGACCTGGATGTAATTTTACATGGGCTGTGACCCGTGCCTATAAATAGGTGAACAGTACTCCCATACTGTTCACGCTGACTGGGCATTCACTTTTGCGTCACGCTTGTACTTTTGCTTTCCTTCAAACCGAAGGTACATCTGCAATTTGTTGTCATCTTTATAATAATAAAAATAGATATGAGCTTATAATGATATTTAAGTATTTATGTCATTTCTCATACTTTATGTGAACCCCCGTTTTCATTATTTGTTATACTGATGAAGGTACATCCTTCATAACCTTCGTCCGAAACTCATTATATCCTAAGGGAAATAATGTTTTGAAGGACGAAGGGATTTAACGTTTAACGATTTCCGTGTTGCCTTGTTCTTAATTCATAGTGTTGACACTTTTTTCGGGCGCGAAACACTCAACAAGAACCAGCGGCGGTGCTCTCTGCACAGGCGCGGACGGTCCGCGGCCAGGGGCCGGACGGTCCGCGACCTGGTACAGGGGCTGGCGTTCCCTGCCTGACGGCCGGACGGTCCGCGCCCTAGGGCCGGACGGTCCGCGCGTGTGCAGGGGGCGGCAAAGGTCGCCAGCGACGCCTGGATCTCGCTCCCGGGAGGGACCCCGTCGGGGAGGAGAGATCCTAAGGGTTGTCTAGGCTCGGCAGGCCGACCTAGACTCCTCTAATCGACGTAGAGTCAAAGAGAAGCGAAGAATTTAGGGATTGGAATACTAAACTAGGGCTAAACTAGAACTAGACTAGAACTACTCCTAATGCATAAGGTAAAAAACGAGTAATAGAATGGATTTGATCGATTGTTGGGGGTTCAATCGGCCGTAGCCCTTCATCTATATAAAGGGGGAGGTCTGGATCCATTTCCAACTGTTTCCCGAGTTAATCCCACGGTTTTAGGTAACAAATCCCGCGAGAAACTAGGAACCCTAACTGACTCTGCGCGCGTGCGGACCGTCCACGCCGCCACCGCGGACTGTTCGGACCGCAGACCGTCCGACCTCAGGACCGGACCGTCCGCGAGGCTCTTTTTAGCCTTCAACATATGCCCCCCTACCTTTTGGTGAAGGTTGATGAACCAAAAGCATATGAACTAAACCTGATGTAAGTCACCGACTTTTCAATATGGAGATCATTCAATAAAGAACCAATGTATAAAGGCCGTTTTAGATTGTATCTTTCTCGGCCATGACCATTTGATCAATGGATCAAAATGAATAGAATGGAGATGCCCCCCAGCCTGGATAGACAAAGGGACTATACATGTGCCATGGATTCATCGTTGTGCCATTCCATATTTGAGTAGGACAATATGCCGACGATGGATAAACGGGTGGAAAGTACCCTGGTCTCATAGGATGAACAGGCGATGCTTGTTGCGTCGCCTTTTGGGCCGTTTTGTTTGACCGTTTCGATTTAGCAGGTGACCAGGGTTTCTTCGTTGACCGATCACGTGGAACAGTCTTTTTGCTAGTATTTATGGAGAGCAACTGATCAAAAGTAGGGTCGGCTTTGATCAGCCGACTATATGTGCTTTGCCCTTGCATCTTTTTCCTTGTCTCGTGTAAAGGCCGATGCCTTGGTCATAGGTGGACTGTCCGGCTGAGTTAGCTGTACTGTTTGTCTGAGCACCAGACCGTCCGCACGTACGTGTGGGACCATTTGCGATGCTCGGGCCAGGCTGATGTGTTTGGCTCATTAATTGTGCCTGCCCCCCGGCGTCTTCGGACTTTTTAGCCTTCTCGTCCAAAGCCTTTCGAGCAATCTCTTTTTGTGATATATCTGACATGCGAGGATCGCCAATGACGATGCCCTTGCCTTTGCCTTTATCGGCCATTTTAGGCCGAACCAAGACCTTTTTGCATGTGAGTTCTATTGTATTAATAGGAAAAGGTTGTGTATCTACTTGCATCTCCTGAAAAGCCAATCGACCCTCATTTATGGCCGATTGTATCTGTCGATGAAAAACATTACAATCATTGGTGGCATGAGAAAAGGAATTATGCCACTTACAAGCACGCCTCTTTAATTCATCAGGAGGAGGAATAGTATGAGTTAATTTAATGTTGCCGTTTTTCAGTAACTCGTCAAATATTTTATCACGTTTGGCAACATTAAAAGTAAACTTAACTTCTTCTTGTCGATTCTTTCTAATCGACTGTAAAGCAGAACATGCTGAAGGTCTAGCCTGTCCCAATCAAACCAGTTCGGCGGTGTATACATCCGTGGATTCATCGTCCGTATTATCGTATCCTACTAGATGCATCTTATGGCTAGCCGATTTTGATGTTTCCTTACTTCGGCTTTCACAGGCCATAGCCCGCTGGTGCAAGTGCACTAGCGAAAAGAATTGGGTGCCATCTAATTTTTCTTTTAAGTAGGGTCGCAACCCATTGAAAGCCAGCCCTGTTAGTTGTTTTTCTGCGACATGGATCTGAAAGCATCGGTTTCTAGTGTCCCATAATCTCCGAATATAGTCACTAACCGATTCTTCAGGCCCCTGTCGGACTAAGGCTAAGTCAGCCAATTCTAATTCATGTTCTCCTGAGAAAAAGTGTTCATGAAATTTCTGCTCTAATTCTTCCCAAGAGTTAATAGAGTTTGGTGGCAAGGCTGCGTACCATGCGAATGCAGTATCAGTAAGGGACAACGAGAATAAACGAACGCGGTAGGCTTCCCCATCAGCCAATTCTCCCAAGTGTGCTATGAATTGGCTTATATGTTTGTGTGTGCTTTTCCCACCTTCACCAGAAAATTAGAGAAGTCTGGTGTTGGGGGCCTTCGGCTTCCGAAGGTCCTCAAAAACATGATTTGATAATGTTTTCCAAGTGGAATATGTGAACAGGTATATTCGGATCCGGATCATGAGCATACAGAGCATGGTTAGGATGAAGCCTGAGCGAGACGAAGGGTGATTATTACGAAGGACAAGGTGATCACGAAGCTGTACACAGGAAAGCTTCGACATGACAGTAGAAAAGGGGAACCGACTTAAAGATGAAAAGGCAAATTAGACCTTGAAGGATTACTATAGTGTTGTTGGCAAATATAAAGGGCATGAATGTAATTTTACATGGGCTGCGTCCCTTGCCTATAAATAGATGAACAATATTCCCGTATTGTTCACATTGACTTGGCGTTTGCTCTCACGTCACGCTTGTACCCTTGTTTTTCTTCGAGCCAAAGGTACATTCAGAATTTGTCATTGTAAATTCAGCAATGTAATTGAAATAAGCTAATAATAACCTTTAAAGTGTTTATATTATTTTTCCATATCTTGTGTATGAATCCTTCTTTATCATTTATTGTGCTCATGAAGGTTTGTCCTTCATGACCTTCGTCCGAAACTCATTATATCCAAAGGGAGATAATGCTTCGAAGGACGAAGGACTTTAACATTTAGCACTTTTATGTTGCCTTGTTCCTAACTCTTAGCGTTTGAGAACAAGTCCCCAACATTAGCGCCCACCTCCGGTGAACCCACGACCACTATTTTCAGTTTCGAACACCTTCGGCAAGCGTAGACCTTCATCATGCCGCCAAAGAAAGCTTCAGCAACAGGGGCTGCCGCTCTGCAGCCGCTGGACCCCAACCAGGACACTCTCTCTCTCTTCGGGAGGCCTGAAGCCAGAAAAGGAAGGCCATTAGTCCAACGCCTCAGGAGGACGACTTGGACCAAGAGATTAGAAATATGGAGATGCTTCACTAGCAGGTGCAAAGGAAGAAGGAAAAGATGGCTACACTGGCTGAACTGCAAAGGCAGATAGACGAAGCCTCTGAAGAAGTTCGCCATCTTACTCAAGATGAGCAGAACCAAAGGCCTCAGTATAGAGAGCTTCATCAAGAGGGCTTCTTCAACGAAGATGACTGTTATGAGAATTTCCATCATGGAAATTTTGCCTTTGATGATGCTTCTCCTCTATCAGCAGAACTGCAGGCTACACCTTGGCCCTCGTCCTACAAGCCACCTCAACTCCCCATGTATGACGGCCATTCAGACCCGAAGCAGTTTCTGATGAGCTACGAAGCAACAATATCTTCCTATGGTGGCAATACTGCAGTCATGGCGAAGTCTTTCATCATGGCTGTCAGGAATGTTGCACAAACCTGGTACTCCTCCCTTCGGCCAGGAACAATCACATCATGGCAGAAGCTGAAGGATATGCTGATCACCAGCTTCCAAGGGTTCCAAACGAAGTCGGTTACCGCTCAAGCTTTATTCCAGTGCACCCAAGATCACGAAGAGTATCTTCAGGCGTATGTCCGAAGGTTCTTACGCCTGAGGGCACAAGCGCCAACAGTGCCCAATGAAATTGTCATTGAGGCCATGATTAAGGGGCTTCGGCCGGGACCTTCAGCCTAGTACTTTGCCAGAAAGCCCCCTCAGACTCTAGAGAAATTGCTTCAGAAGATGGATGAATACATCCGCGCTGACAATGATTTCCGACAGAGAAGGGAGGAAGCTCACAGGTTCTCCGAAATCGCCAGGGGCTTCGGAGGGAGATTTCATCCCAGACATGTCAGATCGATTCATTCCACTCAGAATGATGACAAGGGAAGCCAGCAGTAGAGGCCGCAATATTCCTCCCAGGCTTTGGGGCAGCAGCAGAGCTATCCTTGACCTCCAGCTCCAAGGGGTAGAGGCGCCAGGGGCTTCGGAGGGAGATTTGGGGATCAGCCCAGGAAGATCTATTGCCTATTCTGTGGTGAGGACAAGGGCCATACCACCAGGTGTGCCATGTTACCATCCAGAAACAAAAGGAGATAGTAGAAGCTGCGGCCCAATAGAGCCAGCCGAAGCAAGTTATGCACACTGCTTCATACCATTCGCCATACATTCCAGAGTATGTAGGCAACCACCCTGCAGCTTCTATCGCTTCGGCAAGCCAACCTCAGGCATCCTGGCAACAGCTTCCCCCTCCACCACCAATGCAACAAGGCCAGCAGCCAGAAGGGAGTCAGCATCCCCACCTCCAACGGGACTTTAGAGAAGAGTCCGAAGCTCACATAGTCAATAGTACTGTGCCAGAATCGAAGCATATTAACTAACAAATATCCTACTTCGGCAACAGTTTTTACATTCAGTATCATTTTCTTTTTTAATAAGGAACAATTATTGAAAGCCTAAGTATTTTTGCCGTTTTTCAAACCTCTTGTAATAGTTTCGTTTTTTGCCACAATAAAAGTATACCTTCTCCACAGAGTAGCGGAGTTGCTGAAGCATAAGATTTATGGTTGCAAGGGGAATTTCTGAAATAACAAAAAGTCGTTCCTCAGGGAGCGCAGCGTAAGTTTTCTGCTCAAAAGTCGTTCCGAAGGGAATGCAGAGCCTACAGCGAAAAATAAACGCTGATACCGCTGAAAGTAAAAGGCGAAGAAGCTCGTAAGGGAGGCTTACAGCGAAAAATAAACGCTGATACCGCTGAAAGTAAAAGGCGAAGAAGCTCCTAAGGGAGGCTTACAGTGAAAAATAAACGCTGATACGGCTGAAAGTAAAAGGCGAAGAAGCTCCTAAGGGAGGCTTACAGCAAAAAATAAACGCTGATTCCGCTAAAGTAAAAGGCGAAGAAGCTCCTAAGGGAGGCTTAAAGTGAAAAATAAACGTCGATCTTCGGCAAATATCATTTTGCATAACATCACATCATCACATCATTTGCATAGCATAACATCATACATCATTCTGCATCAATAACGCAAGAAGGGGATCAATGTTGATATTTGGAGATTGCTTCGAAGAAACAGTGCCAAGGCACAAAAAAGTAAATTTTGAAGAAGCATACCTTCGTCAAACTCCGAAATGAAAAGATTTATCGGTTATTGATTTTACGAAGATTGGACGTTTTTATGAAAATACGGATATTATTTACGAAGCATGAAAAGAAGGGAAGGTGTTTTTTTCGCCGAAGGCTCAAAAAACGGTATGTATGTAAAGTTTCATGCATCGTAAAGAATTGAACCATAAATAGCTTATATTTTACATTCAAAGTTACAAAATATTACATATGTTCAATAAATATTACATTCCAAATGTTTTTGCAATAACATCTAGTTTTCCCTTAAAACAACTTCTGCAGCTTCGTTCAGTAGTTGATCAACAACTTTATCCATGATAGCTTCAACCATTTTTCTAATTTCGTCGTCCCCCTTCGCGTGGGGGTCCGCTGATGGCTTGGCACGCTCTGAGGGGAGAGAAAGTGCGGCTGTGTTACAAAGCGTAAACAAGTTCGAAATCAAAAATTACAACTGTTGGGACCATGCTTCGTCGCCGAAGGTCCTACGGAAAGAAACACCTTCGGCAAATCCGCTTGTAAATAATACCGAAGTTATCGCTCATGAAGCTTCGACACTAGAACGTATCAAAAGACGAAGGAATAAACCGACTTAAAGATGAAATGACTTTTTAGTCCATAACGAGTCTGAGTTACAATTGTGATCTTCTGTAAGGGGCATGATTGTAATTTCTCACAGGCTTCGCCCTGTGCCTATAAATAGATGAACAGTACTCCTTTACTGTTCACGCAATCTTGTAATTGCTGACACCATGCTGCCGAGACGAAAGGTATAAATGTACCTAATTACAGTGTTTTAATATCCGAATTCATATTATACAGAAAGAGTAAATAATGTTATTTATTTTTATCATTCTGTAGCATTTTTGTATTTTATATTTCTTTTCACATTATTTTATCTCCGATCATGAAAATACAATCTTCGTGATATATTATTCATAACCTTCGTCCAAAGCTCATTAAATCCACGAAGGAGTAATGTTGCAGCAGACGAAGGGATTTTACATCTAATTCTCTATGTTGCCTTGTTCTTAATTCAAAGCATTTAAGAACATGTCCCCAACAACAACAGAGCCAAAAACTGCTAGTCAGTACCTATTTGCACATCGGCATCTGCACTCTTCTCAGCGGTCTCTGCTACTTTTCTAGCGTCATGAATACCCTTCTCGCTTTTTCGTATAATTTCTTGGGCCATCTCCCGGCCACCATTGTCCCAGATATCGGTGAAAAATTTTCCACCAACCAAGCTCGCTTCGGCCGAGGGGTCTTTTATATCTTCAGAGGACAATGCGGCTTCGGATTGTGCCAAAAATTTTACATGGTTACAGCCTTTTCTCTCCAAAATAGTGGCAATCCCCCTGGCACCCGAAAAGGTACATATGTCTCCACGGCTATTCAAAACTTCGTCAAAAGCTTCAGCTTCATGGCTGATCCATCCAATTGGACCTTCGGGGTCACCCCTTATGAAGTCCTCCTCACTTGAGAATGCGCCGACGCTGGCAAAGCTGGTTCTTATTTTCTTAACACATTCTATAGATTTTTCATAACACTTTTTCTTGGATGCACGAAGCTCTTCAACGTTTCTTTCTAAATGATTGGCCCATTGTTCACTAATTTCTCGTTTTGTTTCTTCAAGTGTGCACTCTTCTTTAGCTCTGACTAGTTGTTTCCGAAGATCTTCGATTTCGCGCTTCTGAGCTTCGGCTTGAGTTTCGAAAGCAGCTTCGTCTTCTTTTATTTTATTCAATAACGAGTGCAATATTTTATCTTTTTCGAGACCTTCGTTCCTTAGTTCAATTACTTTGGAACGAAGGTTGCTCAAGGCTATGGTATACCCTTCATCTTCAACATCTTTTTGTGCCCTAAGGGCATTGCTAAGTATAAGACCCTGAAAAAAATGTTTGTTAAATAAGTTTAAGCAAATGAAAAATTTTGGTTTCAATAAATAATGCAAAGATTTCATTTTTTCACCTTTAAACTATTGTACGCTAAGCTGTCAGCCAGCTCGTTCTTTGACAATACTGAGAGCCCGTCTTCTAGTGTTGGGAATCCGAAGCTTTTGCTCATCTCCCGACAGACTGAAATCTCCTTGCTGTCAGGGAGACAATACAAAAAGTCTTCTTCTCCGCTGCCATTGAATATCAACGCCCCCTTGGGATATTTCAGTCTTTGGGCATAGAACTGAGCCTCCTCCTTTTCTTTTTCAGTCAATTTCTTCCCCGAAGCATGTCGTAAAATATAATCGGAAGCTTCAGAAAAGGCTTCAGGGGCGGCAGTGCCGCTTTCTTCAACAAAGATTTGTTCTGTTGTTTCTGTTTCTTTGGTTTCCAAGAATTTTACCTTGGCGCGCTCTGAAGGCCCAGTTTCAGATTCAGCTTGATGTTTTGAAGCTTCTGCCTCAAAGGCTTCGATTTGCACTTCAGGAGTTTCGGCAATTTTCTTCGGAGTACTGCTTGAAGACTTTATTGTCTCCAATACATCCAGTACATTAACCATCCTTTTTCTTTTGGGGTCAATGCTGGACCCTTTTGGCTTTTCGGTATTCAACTTTTGCTGAAGGACTTAAAATTTCAGATGTCCTTGTTTCTTCAGCCTTCGGTTCTTCTATTTTCTTTGTTTCCGGCATTGTGATCGGCTCTTCAATATTCTTCAGGGGAGTCGCCTCTTTGGCTTCGGGAGCCGAAGAGGATTCACCGACAAACTCGGGCATTGCGGCCGGTTCAATATAGCGTGGACGGTGTGTAAGAACCTTTATCTTTTTCCTCTTCGGCGCTGGCTCACTAAGAGCGGCTGAGGCAGCTTCCTTCGTAGACGCCGTATCTTTCCTTTTTTGACCCCGTATTGGGTAACGGTAGTTAGGATATACGAACCCGATGGCATCAAATACTCGGTTGAGCCTTTTCTTTTTCCGGCCTCTGAAGGATGCGGATAGAGCAGTATCTTCTGCCTTCGAGTATGGCCCAAGCAACTCATCGCTTACGGCCTCAATACTTTTCAGCCAGTCGTCATCTGGCTCGACGAACTTATCTCCATATTTGAAGGTGAATTTTAACCTAACTAGTCCGCCTTCGTTAGGTTTGCTGACGGTTTCCTTTGGCATTTCCCACTTATCTACAAGTGGCCATACTCTGAAGGCAATGTGTTCTTGGATCAAATCCCTTGTTCCGATGAAAGAGCAAACTACTCCTAAGGCTCTCCGACATTCTTCGGCTGCTTCGTCAACTTCCACCTTCGGCTTTCGAAGGCCGAAGCGCTGCCAGATAGGGCGCATAATGATACCTTTAATATCTTCTCGCGTTGTCAAGTCGTTTTTTCACATAAAACCATTCCTTCATCCAGTCCCCAGGCCATCTTTTCCGAAAAGTTGGCACGGGACAGCTTGACCCAGAGCGGGCACCGAAGCTATAACAGCCAAAATTGTCGTGATACTGCTCCTTACCCCATGGTTTCGTCTCATACAATAACCCATGCATATTGCAGAAACTTTTTGCATTTGGTTCCAAACCTTGGCTCTTTACGGCCCACACGAAGATTCCCATCCTTATGATTGCTTCAGGAGTAATTTGATGAAGGTAGATTTCAAATATCTTCAAAACTTCTACCATGAAACTGCTCAAAGGAAACCGAAGTCCAGCCTTAAAGAAGCTTCGGAATATCACGACTTCATTTTCCTCAGGAGTCGGACAAGTTTTCTCTCCTTCGTCAGCCCTTACAATGGATAAATCCCGAAAAATATCTGCCCCTCATATTGACAAGATGGCTTTGTTTAATGCTTGATTTTCCAAAAACTGCATGGTTTGGTCGCCAAGGTCAATCTTCGAAATCTTCACCGCCACTTTCCACATCATAGCTGTCACTGTCACCAGTGTCTTCAGACAAACCCTCTAAAATCTCCCTAGTGATCTTCTCTGTATTTGTCTTTGCTATTGATTCAAGGAAGCCGAGATTCATCTCTTCGGAAAGGCTTAGCTTCGACTCAGCGACAGTTTTCTTGTCTTCAGACATCTTCGAAAATGCTAGGAAAAATGCTCTCAAAGACGAAGCTTAAAAATGTAAAGAGCCAGGCAGGCGTTGGTGTGCAAAGAGCTAAAAATTAGGAAGGCAGGAGCCGGTGGCAAGAAAGCATGCTAAAAGTGCTAGCGGTTCGTTCTTATTTATACGCCCAGTACGTTGCAAGTGGCAGGGCCCTACTTGTCATCGACTATTGCTATTCTAGCAAAGGGAAGGTGTTTTTTCGGACCTTCGGCTTAAGGCCTTCATCCATATCGCAATCTGAATTTATTATTCTAACAAATTAATATTGCGAGGGGCTACTGTTGGGGGCCTTCGGCTTCCGAAGGTCCTCAAAAACATGATTTGATAATGTTTTCCAAGTGGAATATGTGAACAGGTATCTTTGGATCCGGATCATGAGCATACAGAGCATGGTTAGGACGAAGCCTGAGCGAGACGAAGGGTGATTATGACGAAGGACAAGGTGATCACGAAGCTATACACAGGAAAGCTTCGGCATGACAGTAGAAAAGGGGAACCGACTTAAAGATGAAAAGGCAAATTAGACCTCGAAGGATTACTATAGTGTTGTTGCCAAATATAAAGGGCATGAATGTAATTTTACATGGGCTGCGTCCCTTGCCTATAAATAGATGAACAGTATTCCCATACTGTTCACGTTGACTTGGCGTTTGCTCTCACGTCACGCTTGTACCCATGTTTTTCTTCGAGCCAAAGGTACATTCATAATTTGTCATTGTAAATTCAGCAATGTAAATTGAAATAAGCTAATAATAACCTTTAAAGTGTTTATATTATTTTTCCATATCTTGTGTATGAATCCTTCTTTATCATTTATTGTGCTCATGAAGGTTTGTCCTTCATGACCTTCGTCCGAAACTCATTATATCCGAAGGGAGATAATGCTTCGAAGGACGAAGGACTTTAACATTTAACACTTTTATGTTGCCTTGTTCCTAACTCTTAGCGTTTGAGAACAAGTCCCCAATATCTGGTATTCTAGCTCCCTGTGGGTATGGCACGGTGTCGAATCGGTGGCTATAAGGCTTCCGATACGATTGCCCTGTACCTGACACACTAACACCGAGTTTGTCCCTGAACATCCCGGCTACCTCGTCTCTGACCCTCTCCGCCATGTCTGGCGACCATCCATTGAGTTTGTGGGTGGAGATCTCAGGTTGCCTGACATCACTCTGTCAGCTTTCCTCCCAAGGATGTTTGAGCTGTGTTAGGTGTCCTATTAATGTCACCAGCTCCTGCCCTATACCCCTCAGGCTCTCTTGTGGCCGAATAGTATTCAGTCCTATGTCCATGAGGTGGTATGGCATGATTATAATGTGTTGCTGGCGGGGCACCATAATGTTGCTGCGATGAATGTGGGAACTGTGCGTATTGCGCTGCTCTGGGCTCTGCGTATGCAAATCCGGACGGTCTGGCGTAAGAGGCCGAATGGTCCACGACCTAGCCAAATGGTCCGAAGGTATATCCGGATTGTCCAGCCGTATATGGTGCTACGTGGGTAGTCTCGTACCCAGACCGTTTGTCGTAAAGAACTGGACGGTCCGCGATCGGGCCGAATGTTCCAGGGTTATACCTGGACGGATCGGTCATATATGGCGCGACTTGGGTAGTCTGCGCGTGGACTCGTGTAGAGTCGGATGGTCCAGCGTAATACGTTGGCCGGTTCATGCCATATCCGGATGGTCCGGCGTAAGATGGCAGACGGTCCGCAACATATCCGGACGGTTCAGCGTGATGCACCGGACGGTCTGTGATGGGGCCGAAGTGTTCATGGTTGTACCCTGATGGTCCGGCCATGTATGGTGCGACCTGAGTGTTTTGTGTGCGGGCCTGCATCTGGTCGGACGGTCCAGCGAAATACGCCGGACGGTCCACGGTATAACCGGACTGTCTAAGATGATGCTCGGACGGTCCGGTCGCGTCCAGTACCTGCCGCGTGCCTAGTGGTCGCGGCTGTGATGGTAACACGAAAGCGTGCATCGGCATACCATATGATGGCTGGGTCAAGGGTGACTCGTTTATAGCCGATGTGTTTGATGTGGGTGGCACTGTATTAGACTCTCGCGATGGAAAGTTAGGAGCAGCTGATTTCTCATATGCACGTAAATGCATTTTAATAGATTCATCTACATATTGCTTTAACTGATCTCCTCGTTGATCCATGAAAGTTGTAAGAGATAGATCTGGAGTACTTACAGCGGGACCCTGAAGTGGAGGTAGGAGAGATTCCATATCGATCTCCCCTTGACGGACGATCTTCTGGTGGCGATCTACCGTGAAGTGTGACAAGTACTTGTCCGCCGCCTCCTTGCGCCGTTCGGAGAGTTTATGCAGCAGTTCCGCCTCTTCCTTGTCGCGTTGTTCGTTCCATTGCCGCATCACCTCCTTCTCATCGCGCATTACGAGGTCTTCAAAGGGCCTTTGGTCATCAGCCAGGAGCGCCTCCATGGCTGGCTTGATGATGTTGGTAGTGGAGATCTTGGTGTGATCATTAGAACCAGCCATTAATGGGCCGATTTTTAGCAGATCTAGACACCTATTCCCCATCGGAGTCGCCAAAAAGTATGTTGACACCTTTTTCGAGCGCCAAACACTCAACAAGAACCGGCGGCGGTGCTCTCTGCACAGGCGCGGACAGTCCGCGGCCAGGGGCCGGACGGTCCACGACCTGGTACAGGGGCTGGCGTTCCCTGCCTAACGGCCGAACGGTCTGCGCCCTGGGGCCGGACGGTCCGCGCCCTAGGGCCGGACGGTCCGCGCGTGCGCAGGGGGCGGCGAAGGTCGCCGGCGGCGCCTGGATCTCGCTCCCGGGAGGGACCCCGTCGGGGAGGAGAGATCCTAGGGGTTGTCTAGGCTCGGCAGGCCGACCTAGACTCCTCTAATCAACGTAGAGTCGAAGAGAAGCGGATAATTTAGGGATTGGAATACTAAACTAGGGCTAAACTAGAACTACTCCTAATGCATAAGGTAAAAAACGAGTAATAGACTGGATATGATCGATTGTTGGGGGTTCAATCGGCCGTAGCCCTTCATCTATATAAAGGGGAGGTCTGGATCCGTTTCCAACTGTTTCCCGAGTTAATCCCGCGGTTTTAGGTAACAAATCCCACGAGAAACTAGGAACCCTATCTGACTCTGCGCGCGCGCGGACCGTCCGCGCCGCCACCGCGGACTGTCCGAACCGCGGACCGTCCGGCCTCAGGGCCGGACCGTCCGCGAGGCTCTTTTTAGCCTTCAACACAAAGCATTAAAGGACAAGTCACCAACATTGGCACCCACCTCCGGTGAACCCCTTTTTGACCACCTTCGGCAAGCATCGACCTTCGTCACGCCGCCAATGAAAGCTTCAGCAACGGGGGCTGCTGCTCTGCAGCCGCTGGACCCGAACCAGGAGACTCTTTCCCTTCGAGAAGCCCGAAGTCAGAAGAGGAAGGCCACCAGTCCAACACCTCAGGAGGACGATTTGGACCAAGAAATCAGGAATATGGAGATACTGCATCAATAGGTGCAAAGGAAGAAAGAAAAGATGGCTCGGTTAGCTGACCTACAAAGGCAGATAGACGAAGCCTCTGAAGAGGTTCGTCATCTCACGCAAGATGAACAGAACAGGAGACCCCAGTACAGAGAGCTTCACCAAGAGGGCTTCATCAACGAGGATGACTGGTATGATGATTTCCATCACGGAAACTTTGCTTTTGATGATGCTTCTCCTCTGTCAGCTGAACTACAGGCTACACCTTGGCCCCCATCTTACAAACAACCCCAGCTTCCAATGTATGACGGACACTCAGACCCGAAGCAATTTCTGATGAGCTACGAAGCAACCATATCTTCATATGGTGGCAACACTGCAGTCATGGCGAAATGCTTCGTCATGGTAGTCAAAAATGTTGCCTAGACCTGGTACTCTTCTCTTTGGCCAGGAACAATCACATCGTGGCAAAAGCTGAAGGATATGCTTATTACTAGTTTTCAAGGGTTTCAGACAAAACCGGTCACTGCTCAAGCTTTGTTCCAGTGCACTCAGGATCATGAAGAATACCTTCAGGCGTATGTCCGAAGGTTTTTATGACTGAGGGCACAGGCGCCAATGGTGCCTAATGAGATTGTTATTGAGGCCATGATTAAGGGGCTTCGGCCAGGACCTACAGCCCAATACTTTGCTAGGAAACCCCCTCAGACCCTAGAGAAGCTGCTTCAGAAGATGGACGAATATATCGGAGCAGATAATGACTTTCGGCAAAGGAGGGAGGAAGCTTATAGGTTCTCCAAAATGACCAGGGGCTTCGGAGGGAGAATCCACCCTAGGCACGTTAGGTCTATCCATTCTACTCAGAATGACGATAGGGGAAGCCAGCAACAAAGGCCGCAGTATTCCTCTCAGGCTTCAGGGCAGCAACAGAGCTATCCTCGGCCCCCAGCTCCAAGGGGCAAAGGCGCTAGGGGCTTCGGAGGAAAGTTTGGGAATCAGGCCAGGAAAATTTACTGCCTATTCTGTGGAGAGGACAAGGGCTGTACCACCAGGATGTGCCATGTCACCATTCAAAAACAGAAAGAGATAGCAGAAGCTGCAGCCCAACAGAGTCAGCCGAAGCAGGTTATGCATACTGCTTCGTACCACTCACACCAAAATATGTGGGCAACCATCCTGCAGCTTCTGTTGCTTCGGCAAGCCAACCTCAGGCATCTTGGCAACAGCCCCCACCTCCACCACCAATGCAACCCGCTTATCCCCAAGGCCAGCAGCCAGAAGGGAGCCAGCACAGCCACCAGCAGAGAGACTTCAGGGAGCAGTCCGAAGCTCGCACAGTCAATAGTACTATGCCAGAATCAAAGCACATCTACTAAGATATATCCTACCTCAGAAATAGCCTTTACATTTGTCATCATTCACCTTTTCAATAAAGAACAAGTATTGAAAATTCAGTTCTTTTGTTGTTTTCAATTTCCTGTAATAGCTTTGTCATTATCATGATGAATATATCTTCTTCAAACATTGACGAAGTTCTAAAGGTTTTGATGAAGGAATGCATTGCAAAGTATTGTCGAAGCAACAAAAGTCGTTCTAAAGGGACCGCAGCGTAAGTTTTCTGCTCAAAAGTCGTTCCAAAGGGAATGCAGAGCTTACAGCGAAAAATAAACACTGATACCACCGAAATAGAAGGCGAAGAAGCTCTTAAGGGAGGCTTACAACGAAAAATAAACGCTGATACCGCCGAAATAGAAGGCGAAGAAGCTCTTAAGGGAGGCTTACAGCGAAAAATAAACGCTGATACCGCCGAAATAGAAGGTGAAGAAGCTCCTAAGGGAGGCTTACAGCGAAAAGTCAGCCCTGATGAACCGAAAAATGACCAAAAAATTGTGTGCTCCACTGGGGAATGTGTGTACGCTTTCGGCGCGAATATCATTTTGCATATCATTACATCATCAGATCATGTGCATAGCATAGCATCATACATCATATTGCATCAATGGCACAAGAAGGGGGTACAATATGGATCTTCGGAAAGGTACACAATGTTGACCCACATTATTGAGCTTCGGAGATCGTTTCGAAGAAGTGCCAAGGCACAAAATAGGTTTTCAAGAAATACAGCTTCGTCACATTGATATGAAAAGGAGATCCATTGTTCACAAAGCATATATGTTTTTTTGGAAACTATAATATTTTTACGGAATATGGACGTCCTTTATGAAGCATGAAAAGAAGGGAAGGTGTTTTTTTTCGCCGAAGGCTCAAAAACGGTATGTATGTGAAGTTTCATGCATCGTAAAGAGTTGAATCATAAACAATTCATATATTACATTCAAAATTACAAAATATTATGCATATTGTCCAGCAAATATTACATTCCAAATAGCTTTACAATAACAGCTAATCTTCTCTTAAAACTACTTCTGCAGCTTCGTTTAATAGTTGATCAACAACTTTATCCATAATAGCTTCGGCCATTTTTCTAATTTCGTCATCCCCCTTAGCATTGGGGTCTGCCAATGGCTCGGCGGGCTCTGGGGGAGGAGATTGTACGGCTGTGTTGCAAAGTGTAAATAAGTCCGAAGTCATAAAATTACAACATAAAGTCAAAAGTTAGTAGTCAATACCTATTCGCCTCTTGAGATCCGCACTTTTCTCAGCGGCCTCTGCCACTTTTCTAGCATCGTGAATACCTTTTTCACTTCTCCTTATGATTTCTTGAGCCATCTCCCGACCGCCATTTTCCCAGATGTCGGTGAAAAAATTTTCCACCAACCAAGCTCGCTTCGGCCGAGGGGTCTTTTATATCTTCAGTAGATAAGGTGGCCTCGGTTTGCGCCAAGGATTTCACATGATCGCAGCCTCTTCTCTCCAAAATAGTGGCCATCCCCCTAGCACTCGAGAAGGTGCATATGTCCCCACGGCCACTCAAAATTTCTTCAAAAGCTTTGGCCTCGCCGTTGATCCAGTCGATTGGACCTTCGGGATCTCCTAGTACGAAGTTGCTTTCATTCAAAAATGCGCCGACGCTGGTGAAACTAGTCTTAATTGTTTCCACACATTTCATGGATTTTTTATAACATTTTTCTTTTGAAGTCCGAAACTCTGCAGTTGCTTTCTCCCAATGATTCTTCCAGTAGTCGCTGGCTTCAAGGTTAGCTTCGGTAGTTGCACACTTTAAGTTCGCCTCAGCCAGCTATTTCTGAAGATTTTCAATTTTGCACTTCTGGGCTTCAGCTTGGGCCTTGGAAGCAGCTTCGTCTTCTTTTATTTTGTTAAGCAATGAATGTAAAATTTTATCTTTCTCAAGACCTTCGTTCCTCAGCTCAATCACTTCGGAACGAAGGTTATTCAATGCCATGATACATCCTTCGTCTTTAGCACTTTTCTGCGCTCTGAGGGTATTGCTGAGAATAAGGCCCTGCAAAAGGAATGTAATATCAAGAAATAAACACACAAATTTTTAACCACGCAAAAAGTTTATTTTCTCACCTTTAAGCTGTTATATGCTAGGCTGTCGGCTATTTCATCTTTTGACAAGACTGAAAGCCCATCTTCCAGAGTTGGGAATCCGAAGCTTCTTGCCATCTCCCGGCAGACAGAGATCTCCTTGTTGTCTTGGAGACAATATAAGAAGTCTTCTTCTCCGCTGCCATTGAATATCAATGCCCCTTTCGGATATTTTAATTTCTGGGCATAATGATGAGCTTCTCGTTTTCTTCTTCAGATAGTATTTTTCCTGAAGCATGTCGCACAATATAATCAGGCAATTTGAAAGATGATTCAGGAGTGGAAGAAAGAGTTTTTTTAGACAGAATCTGCTTTAAAGTTTCCTTTTTATTTTCTCCTTCAGTTTCCAAGGATTTTCCTTTGGCAGACACTGAAGGTTCAGTTTTGATTTCAGTGTGGTGCTTTGTAGTTTCGCCTCTAGAGGCTGTTGTCTCAATTTGTGCTTTTTGAGCTTCGGCAACTTTTTTCGGTGTAGAGCTTGAAGATTTTATTGTCTCCAGTACATCCAGAACATTAACCATCCTTTTCCTTTTGGGGGTCACAGTTGGACCCTTCTGAGCTTGTGGCACTCCAACTTCCGCCGAAGGACTTAATGCTTCCAATATTTTCGTTTTCCCAACCTTCGTCTCTTCAATGTTAATAGCCTTCGGCTCATCCGATTTGGTTGATGATGCCTTCGGCGTTGCAGCCGGTTCACTTTTTTGCGAAATCGCAGGGTTTTTGCCTTCGGGCGCCGAAGAGCTCTCACCGACAAATCAGGAACTACGGCCGATTCAATGTAGCGTGGTCGATGAGTAAGGACTTTCACTCTTTTCCTCTTCGGCGCAGGCTCACTTGGAGCAGCTGAAGCATCATCTCTCCCGGAATCTTCACTTTTCCTTTTTTGTCCCCGGGACGGGTAACGGTAGTCGGGATACATGAACCCGATGGCATCGAAAACTGTTTCAATCTCTTCTTTTTACGGTTCCCGAAGGCCGCAGATAATGCGTTGTCTTCTGCTCTAGAATACAGCCCAAGCAGATCATCACTTGTAGCTTCGACGCTTTTCAGCCAGTCGTCGTTTGGCTCGATAAATTGGTCTCTGAATCTGAAGGTATATTTTAGCTGAACTAGACCACCTTCGTGGGGATTGCTGATGGACTCTTTTGGCACCTCCCAGTCGGCTAGCAGCGGCCATATCCTGTAGGCCACGTG
The DNA here is from genome assembly GCA_029449295.1 of Zea luxurians. Classification (NCBI taxonomy): domain Eukaryota; kingdom Viridiplantae; phylum Streptophyta; class Magnoliopsida; order Poales; family Poaceae; genus Zea; species Zea luxurians. Next base: position 89,809 of record JAOPSE010002028.1, read on the forward strand.
CTCTTGAACTAAATCCCTTGTCCCAATGAAAGAGCAGACTAAGCCGAAAGCCTTGCGGCATTCTTCGGCCGCTTCGTCAATTTCTACCTTTGGTTTACGGAGCCCGAAGCGTTGCCAGATAGGGCGCATGATTATATCTTTGATGTCTTCTCATTCCTTTAAATTATTCTTTACATAAAACCACTCTTTTGTCTAGTCTCCGGGCCATCTCTTCCGAAAAGTCGGTGCTGGTGAGCTTGAGCCAGAACGAGCAATGAAGCTATAGCAACCGAAATTATTATGATACTGTTCCTTACCCCAGGGGTTCGTCTCGATTAACAATTCATGCATGCTACAGAAACTTTTTGCATTTGGTTCCAAGCCTTGACTCCTTAAAGCCCACACGAAGATTCCCATTCTTATAATAGCTTCGGGGGTAATCTGGTGAAGGTAGATCTGAAATATCTTCAAAACCTCGACTACGAAGCTGCTAAGAGGAAGCCGAAGCCCAGCCTTCAAAAAGCTCCGAAAGATCACAACTTCATTCTCCTCTAGGGTAGGACAAGTTTTTTCTCCATCGTCAGCCCTCACAACAGACACATCCCAAAAGTATTTCCCCCTCATGTTGTCAAGATGGCTTTGTTTAATAATTGATTTTCCAAAAACCGCATGGCTTGGTCTCCAGGGGCCGATCTTCGGAGTCTTCCCCGCCGCTCTCCACATCATAGCTGTCACTGTCACTGGTATCTTCAGACAAACCCTCCATAGTTTCCCTAGCAATCTTCTCCGCATTTGTCCTTGCTATCGATTCAATAAAGCCAAGATTCATCTCCTCAGAAAGGCTCAACTTCGTTTCAGCGGTAGCCTTCTTATCCTCAGACATCTTTGAAGGAGCTGGGAAAAGTGCTCTCAAAGCCGAAGCTTTAAAATTTAAAAAATCTGGTCAAGTGTGTCTAAGCAAAGAGCTGTTTGAGTAGGCAAAGCAGATGGCAAGAAAGCGTGCCAAATGAGCTAGTGGTGCGCTCTTATTTATACGTCTGGTGTATTGTGTGCTGGAGGGCCCGCTAGTCAGTGGCTGTTGCTATTCTAGCAAAGGAAGGTGTTTTTTTCGGACCTTCGACTTAGGGCATCCATCCATATCGCAATTTGAATTTATTATCTTAACAAATTAATATTGCAAGAGGCTACTGTTGGGGGCCTTCGGCTTTCGAAGGTCCTCAAAAACAAGATTTGACAATGTTTCTGGAGTATAATTCATGAGCAGGTACCTTCGGACATGAACCCTTTGGATAAGTCAAAATTGTTGTATGAAGAAACACAAAGAGAACGAAGGATGGAACAGAGCCGAAGCTGTGCGCAAGGAAGCTTCGGCATGATGGCAGAAAAGAGGAAACCGACTTAATGAGGAAAAGACTATCTAGACCTCGATGGATTATTATAGAATTATTATCAAAAGCAAAGGACCTGGATGTAATTTTACATGGGCTGCGACCCGTGCCTATAAATAGGTGAACAGTACTCCCGTACTGTTCACGCTGACTCGGCATTCACTTTTGCGTCACGCTTGTACTTTTGCTTTCCTTCAAACCAAAGGTACATCTGTAATTTGTTGTCATCTTTATAATAATAAAAATAGATATGAGCTTATAATGATATTTAAGTATTTATGTCATTTCTCATACTTTATGTGAACCCCCTTTTTCATTATTTGTTATACTGATGAAGGTACATCCTTCATAACCTTCGTCCGAAACTCATTATATCCTAAGGGAAATAATGTTTCGAAGGACGAAGGGCTTTAAACGTTTAACGATTTCCGTGTTGCCTTGTTCTTAATTCATAGCATTAAAGGACAAGTCACCAACAGCAATAGATGTAAAGATGTCGATATTGATGCTTGCAATACTCATGCTGCCACTATTCTTAAGTTGAATAATGAGTTTGCAAATCTTAATGGTCAACTTAAAATTTGCAAGAATGATTATGAAAAGTTAAAATTTTCTAGGGATGCCTATACCATTGGTAGACATCCCTCCATTAAGGATGAACTTTGTTTCCAAAAGGGAATCTAGAACTTAACAAGCCAAAGGACTTCCAATCTCATCAAGGAGAAAGGTAAGGCTCCTATGGCTAGTAGCTCTCATTCTTCTCATGGTAGAAATAATCATGCTTATTTGTATGCCCATGTTAAGAATGCCTCTAACAGTGCTCATCATGATGGTTGTTATAGTCATGCTGTTTTACCTGTACGTCATGATGTTGTTTTTGATTCACATGCTATGTTTGCATCATCTAGCTCCTCGTATGCTCATGGTAGGAATAGACCTAGGCGCCATGTTCATCATGTTGCTTCTCATGTGCCTTGGAATGCATCAAATGGACCAACTATGCTTTATCAAACTTATGATGCTTCATTTGTACTTAAGTGTAAAAATGATAAAGTAGTTGCTAGAAATTTGGGACCTAAGTGCAAGAGAGACAAAATTGCATATGGGTTCCAAAGTCTTATGTGACTAACCTTGTATGACCCAACAACAGTTGGGTACCTAAACCCAAGCTTAAATCACCTTGTAGGTTTATGCATCTAGGGGCACAAACTGGATCATTGATAGCGGATGCACAAACCACATGACGGGGGGAGAAGAAAATGTTCACTTCCTACGTCAAAAACAATGATTCCCAAGACACGATCATCTTTGGAGATGTGAATCATGGCAAGGTCAAAGGTTTGGGAAAAATAACCATCAGTACCGAGCATTCAATTTCTAATGTGTTCTTAGTAGAATCGCTTGGTTACAATTTACTTTCTGTAAGTCAATTATGTCATATAGGGTATAATTGTTTATTTACAAATATTGATGTATCTGCCTTTAGAATAAGTATCGGGCCCGTTGGACAACGTCAAGACCATTGGAATGTCAAGACCATTGGAACTCCTCCATATGGATCTCTTTGGGCCCGTTGCTTATCTTAGTATCGGGGGAAGTAAGTATGGTCTTGTTATTGTTGATGATTTTCTCGCTTCACTTTGGTATTCTTTTTGCAGGATAAATTAGAAACCCAAGGTACTCTAAAGCCCTTCCTAAAGGGAGCTCAAAATGAATTTAAGCTGAATATGAAGAAAATAAGGAGCGACAATGGATCCGAATTTAAGAATCTTCAAGTAGAAGAGTTTCTTGAGGAAGAAGGCATCAAGCATGAGTTCTCCGCTCCCTACACACCACAACAAAATGGTGTAGTAGAGAGAAAGAATAGGACGCTCATTGACATGGCGAGGACAATGCTTGGGGAATACAAGACGCTTGAGCGGTTTTGGTCGGAAGCTGTAAATACAGCTTGCCATGCCATAAACCGGCTCTATCTTCATCGCCGTCTCAAGAAGACATCTTACGAGCTCCTAACTGGTAACAAACCCAATGTTTTGTACTTTTGTGTATTTGGGAGCAAATGCTACATCTTGGTGAAGAAAGGTAGACATTCGAAATTTGCTCCCAAAGTTGTAGAAGGGTTTTTTACTAGGTTATGATTCAAATACAAAGGCATATAAGGTCTTCAACAAATCATTGGGTTTAGTTGAAATCTCGAGTGACGTTGTATTTGGTGAGACTAATGGCTCTCTGAGAGAGCAAGTTGATCTTGATGATATAGATGAGGATGAAGTTCCAACGGTTGCAATGCAAACCATGGCAATAGGTGATGTGCGACCGCAGGAACAACAAAATCAAGATCAACCATCTTCCTCAACACTGGTGCAACCCCCAACTCAAGATGAGGAACAAGTACCTCAAGATGTAGCATGAATCAAGGGGGAGCACATGAAGAAAAGGATAGAGAGGAAGAAGCACAACAAGCACCTCCAACTCAAGTCCCAGCCACTATCCAAAGAAATCATCCTGTGGATCAGATTCTGGGTGACATCAGCAAGGGAGTAACCACTCGTTCATGTTTAGCTAATTTTTGTGAACATTACTCTTTTGTTTCTTCTATTGAGCCTTTTAGGGTAGAAGAAGCATTGCAGGATCCGGACTGGGTGTTGGCCATGCAGGAAGAGCTCAATAACTTCAAGAGAAATGATGTATGGAGCCTGGTGCCACATCCAAAGCAAAATGTTGTATGAACCAAGTGGGTGTTCTGCAACAAGCAAGATGAGCAAGGGGTGGTGATAAGGAACAAGGCTCGACTTGTGGCAAAAGGTTATGCCCAAGTCGCATATTTGGATTTTGAGGAGACTTTTGCTCCTGTAGCTAGGCTCAAATCAATATGCTATTGGCCTATGTTGCTCACCACTCATTTAAGTTGTTTCAAATGGACGTAAAGAGCGCCTTCCTCAATGGACCAATCAAGGATGAAGTGTACGTGGAACAACCCTGGCTTCGAGGATGACAGGTATCCCGACCATGTCTTCAAGCTCTCTAAGGCGCTTTATGGACTTAAGCAGCTCTTAGAGCATGGTATGAATGCCTTAGAGATTTTCTTATTTCTAATGCTTCAAAGGTTGGGAAAGCTGATCCTACTCTCTTTACTAAGACTTGTAATGGTGATTTGTTTCTATACCAAATATATGTCAATGACATAATATTTGGTTCTACTAATCAAAAAGTCTTGTGAGGAGTTTTAGCAGGGTAATGATGCAGAAATTCGAGATGTTTATGATGAGTGAGTTGAACTACTTCCTTGGATTCTCTGTAAAGCAACTCAAGAAAGGAACCTTCATCTCCCAAATGAAGTACACTCAAGACCTACTCGAGAGGTTTGGGATGAAGGATGCAAAGCCCGCTAAGACATCGATGGGAACGACAGACACTTGGACCTCGACAAAGGAGGTAAGTCTATTGATCAAAAGGCATACTGGTCTATGATAGGTTCTTTACTTTATCTTTGTGCTAGTAAACCGGATATAATGCTTAGCATATGCATGTGTGCTAGATTTCAATCCGATCCCAAGGAATGTCATCTTGTGGCCGTGAAGTGAACTCTTAGATATTTAGTTTCTATGCCTTGCTTCGGAATCTGGTATCCAAAGGGGTTGACTTAATCGGATATTCCTGATTCCGACTATGCCGAGTGCAAGGTTGATAGGAAGAGCACATCAGGGGCTTGTCAGTTTCTATGGAGATCTCTGGTGTCTTAGAGCTCTAGAAACAAACATCCATTGCCTTATCCACTGTTGAGGCCGAGTATGTTGTCATAGGATAGTGTTTGTGCGCAACTACTTTGGATGAGGCAAACCTTCCGGGACTTTGGCTACAATCTGAGCAAAGTCTCACTCCTATGTGATAACGAGAGTGCAATCCGCTTGGCAGATAATCCTGTTGAACACAGCCGCACTAAGCACATAGACATCCGGCATCACTTTCTAAGAGACCACCATCAAAGGGGAGATATCAATATTTATCATATAGCACCGAGAACCAGCTAGTCGATATCTTCACCAAGCCTTTAGATGAGAAAAGGTTTTGCAGGTTGCGTAGTGAGCTAAATTTCTTAGATTCGCGGAACTTAGATTGATCAATAGCATACATGTGCTTTATGCCTTTAATCATGTTCTTTTACATAATTCTGTCTTTACTTATTTTGGTGCTCAAGTTATACATGTCCTCCCTAGACCTCATAAGTCCTTATGCAATTATGCACATGTTTAGGGAGGATGTACTACAACTTGACCCCTTTTGAGACTAATATGTTTGCTTGAGTGATTTTGATATAGTCTCAGAGATGAAAGGGAACAGGAGGACTTGGACAAAGAATAGGCTTCCACTGCACTCCGGTATCAATGTATCTTGTTCCAAGTCCCTCTCTGTGTTTTTCTCATTGCCTTTGGTTTTACTCGAGATTTTTTTGTGAGGCGATGAAGTTAAAGGGCACAACACGTTCTTCTGTTTCGATGCTTAATGCCAAAGAGGGAGAAATTAAGGCCAAAGCAACTGGATCAGCTACCACTTGTGAATTTTTCAAAATTTATAGTGTAAAAGAATACTTGGTTTTTTATGAAAACCCTCTTGTTGCAAAACCGCTCTCTTCTGGGGAGAAATTCGATTATGGGAAAAAGCGGGAGTTTTGGTACTTGATCAATCTAGTCTTCAAAATGTTTTTATTTGCCAAAACAACTGTTTCGACATAGAGAAAGGAAAATGAATTTATTTTGCGAAAACAAACCAAGTGGTGCAAAAAGTGATCCAAATATGCCAAATCCTATGTTAGATTAATTGGTCTTCAATTTGGCATCAAATTGCACTCTTTAGCTTGCATTTGAAAATGTTTTACATTTTGAGTTGCTTTTGATGTGTTGGCATAAATCACCAAAAAGGGGGAGATTGAAAGGGAAATGTGCCCTTAGGCCATTTCTATTATTGTTTTGGTGATTAGATGTACAACACATAGAGTTATGACTTAATTGAGCTAAGGCTTGAAGAGATGCAAATGCAAAAAAACAAGGTATGATTCTAGCTTTAGTGAATTGTTTTTGGTACTAACATTATTGTACTAAGTTCTAGGAACCTTCTCAAAGTGAGAGAAATAATATTAGAGAGGTTTGGTGTTGGGGGTCTTCTTCTCCATTGTTGGTCACTTGTTCTCAAATGCTGTGAATCAAGAACAAGGCAACACAATTGTTAAGTATTAAGGACCTTCGTCTTCTGAAGCATTATCTCCCCATAGACATAATGATCATCAGACGAAGGTCATGAAGGACATGCCTTCATCATTTCATAAATAAACAAGAATACATAAAGATGAAAAATAACTAGTATAACTCATTGATTCATTCATATATGTATTTCATAGAATATGCATGAGTATTAATAGAATCTGTATTACATTAATACCTTCGGGTTGCTCAAAGGTGTTGACGTAAAAGTGATTACAATCTCGCGTGAACAGTACGATACTACTGTTCATCTATTTATAGGAAAGGGACGCAGCCCAAGTTAAAGTACATTCATGCCCTTGACATTCATCTATAAACGTAACACGAGTCATTAAGGATTGAATAGTCTTTGTCCCCTTTCGGGTCATCATCATACTTGGTCTTTGTCATTACATCAAGCCCGAAGCTCTTCGGCTGTAGCTTCGTCGTCCATTCTTATTATCTTCGGGCTACATCTTCATTCCTAAGCCGAATACCTCTTGTAATGCTCCATGTCATACTGAAATCATATGGTTAGTCGCGTTTTTGAGGACCTTTGGAAGAGGAAGGCCCCCAACATCCGCCGAAGGTCCTCAAGACAAAAACACCTTCGGCAAAATGATACAGAAGTCTTCCCTTCCTCTACCGAAGGTTCTCAAGACGAAGACCTTGCGTAGAAGCAACATTGCCAAATACCGAAGCTACCATCATCTTCAGTCCAAGTCAAGCAGAAGAAGAAAAGACCAGATAGACCTTAGTAATCTAGGTTGTCTGTAGATAAATGTTGAGGGTCATGAATGTAATTTCACCCGGGCTGCGTCCCGTGCCTATAAATAGATTGAACAATAACACTATACTGTTCACGCTGTATTGTAATCACTCTCTCGTGTCTTCACCTTCGAGCAAGCTGAAGGTATCAATGTAATATGAATTCTGGTAATATTCATACATGTTTTATAGAATGCAAATATGAATGAATTAACGAGATGCAGTTACTGTCCTCGTCCCTTTGCATTCCTGTTTAAACATTAAATGATGGAGGTATGTCCTTCATGACCTTCGTCCGATGAGCATTATATCCATGGGAAGATAATGCTTCGGAAGACGAAGGTCCCTAATAATTAACAATTGTGTTGCCTTGTTCTTGATTCACAACATTTTAGAACGAGTGACCAACATTTGGCGTCCACCTCCGGTGAACTCACTTCCGACCACAACAGTGATAATGGCTTCGCGAGGAGCTCAAGCCATGACACCTTCGGCTACGAAGCTGGTGCTCCTAATCACGGGGGTTCAAGTTCTGAGCCAGCTAACAAGAAGCAGAAAAAAGAAGCATAAAGAAGGGTACAACATGTTGGAGTACAAGGACCCTTCATCAAATCCAAATGGTCACACATTCCAATCACCTTCTCTCAGGAGGACCGTCAGCTCAAGGACTACCCCATAATGATGCAATGGTCATATCTTGTGTTATCAAAGGGTTTCTAGTTCACAATGTCCTTGTAGATACAGACAGTGCAGCAGAGATCATCTTCACAAAAGCCTTCAGGCAGATGCAAGAGCAAGATGATAAGGTACATGATGCAACACATCCCCTCTATGGCTTCGGAGGAAGGCAGATAGTGGCACTTGGCAAGATAACAATGCCGATTACCTTCGGCTATGTTCACAATACAAGGACAGAGCAAGTTGTCTTTGAAATTGTAGATATGGAGTATCCTTACAATGCAATCATTGGGCGAGGAACATTAAACGCCTTCGAAGCAATATTTCATCCAGCATATCTATGCATGAAGATACTATCAGACCAAGGCCCCATAGCTGTGCATGGGAGTCAAGAGGCTGCTAAAAGGGCTAAAGGGAACTAGACAGTGTTGGGGACTTGTTCTCAAATGCTAAGAGTTAAGAACAAGGCAACATAAAAAGTGTTAAGTGTTAAAGTCCTTCACCCTTCGAAACATTATGCCCCTTCGGGAAATAATGAGTTTCGGACGAAGGTCATAAGAGACATACCTTCGTAAATATAGCAAGTAATGACGAAGGATTTATATAAAGCATGAAATAATATAGACATCATCATAGAATCATTTCTATTTTATTAACATGGATAAATAGAAATGATTTCAAATTACAAATGTACCTTCGGTCCTGAGAGAAGGTAAAAAGTACAAGCGTGACGCAAAAGCAAATGCCAAGTCAGCGTGAACAGTACGGGAGTACTGTTCATCTATTTATAGACGCAGGACGCAGCCCACGTAAAATTACATTTATGTCCATTACATTTTCCGATGACTTATGGAAATCTGTCAAGGCCCGAGTAGTCTTTTCATCTTTAAGTCGGTTCCCCTCTCTGTTATCGCGACGAAGCTTCCTCTGCTATCGCGACGAAGCCTCCCTGCGCACAGCTTCGGCTGTGCACCATCCTTCGTGGTGATCAGCCCGTCCTCCATTTTAATCCCCTTCGTCTGGTTCAGGCTTCGTCCTGAACGTACCTCATGTTCATAATTCTGAGTCCGAAGATACCTGTTCACATAATCCACTTGGAAAACATTGTCAAATCATGTTTTGAGGACCTTCGGAGGACGAAGGCCCCCAACAGTAGCCCCTCGCAATATTAATTTGTTAATGATAAATTCAGATTGCGATATGGACGAAGGCCTTGAGCCGAAGGTCCGAAAAAACACCTTCCCTTTGCTAGAATAGCAACATTCACTGACAAGCGGGGTCTTTCAATTTTCAATGCCCTGGGGGTATAAATAAGATCATACCGCAAACTTATTTGGTATGCACACTTGCCATCTGCTTCGGCCCACTAAATTTTTAGCTCTTGCATTAAGATTTGTTGATCTTTTTGATTTTGAAGCTTCGGCCTTGAAAAGCGTTTCCGAAGATGTCTGAAGGTAAGAAGATCCCTGCTGAGACGAAGCTGAGTCTCGACGAAGAGAAGAACTTGGGGTTCCTTATAGCAATGGCGGAGACCAATACGGAGAAAATCACCAAGGAGATTCTTGAAGGTTTGTCCGAAGATACTGGTGACAGCGACAGCTATGATGTAGAAAGTGGTGGGGAAGAGTCCGAAGATCGACCATGGCGGCCAAGTCACACAGTTTTCGGGAAAACCACCATTAAGCAGAATCATATTGATAATATGAGGGGGAGGTATTTTCGAGATATATCTGTTGTGAGGGTTGATGCTGGAGAAAAGACTTCTCCCACCCCCGAAGAAGATGAAGTCGTAGTCTTCCGAAGCTTTCTCAAGGCTAGGCTTCGATTTCCTTTAAGCAACTTTGTTGTTGAAGTCCTGAAGACATTTCAAGTCTACCTTCATCAAATCACTCCCGAAGCTATCATAAGAATGGGGATGTTTGTCTGGGCTGCGAGAAGCCAAGGTTTAGAACCGAATGCTAAAAGCTTTTGCAACATTCATGAGTTGTTATATGAGACGAAGCCTTGGGGGAAGGAACAATATCACAACAACTTTGGGTGTTACAGCTTCGGTGCCCGCTCCGGGTCAAGCCGCCCTGTGCCGACCTTTCGGAAGAGGTGGCCCGGAGCCTGGATGACTGAATGGTTCTATGTAAAGAATGACTTAACAGCGCAAGAAGATGTCAAGAGTATCATTATGCGCCCCATCTGGCAACGCTTCGGACTTCGAAGGCCGAAGGTTGAAATGGATGAAGCAGCCGAAGAATGCCAAAGAGCCTTCGGGTAGTAGTCTGCTCTTTTATTGGGACAAGGGACTTGATTCAAGAACATATTGCCTTCAGGGTGTGGCCACTTGCAGGAAAGTGGGAAATGCCGAAGGAGACCATCAAAGAGTCCGACGAAGGCGGACTAGTCAGACTGAAATACACATTCAAATACGGGGATAAGTTTGTTGAACCTGATGACGACTGGTTGAAAAGCATTGAAACATTAAGTGACGAGCTGCTTGGGGCATATTCGAAGGCCGAGAACACTGCGTTATCAGCAGCCTTCGGAGGCCGAAAGAAGAAAAGGCTCAACCGGGTATTTGACGCAGTCGGGTTTGTCTATCCTGACTATCACTATCCGGTATTGGGTCGCAAAAGAAAAAATACTTCTCCTGCGACAGAAGCTACCACTAGTGCCACTAGCGAGCCAGCGCCGCAAAGGAAAAAGATGAAGGTGCTCACCCATCGAGCGCGTTTTATTGAGCCGGCCACAGTGCCAAAATTTATTGGTGAAGTCTCTTTGGCCTCTGAAGCTACAGAACCAGCTCCAGTGCCGAAGATAGAAGAGAAAACTGAAGCGCCTTCGGCCGAAAAAACAGAAAAACCGAAGATTGAAGAGCCAAAAATATCGGAAATCTTAAGTCCTTCAACAAATGTTGAAACAATAAAAAATCAAAAGGGCCCGTCGGTGACCCCGAAAAGAAAAAGAATGGTGAACGTGTTAGATGTTTTGGAGACAATTAAGTCTTCAAGCACAACTCCAAAGAAGACTATTGAAGTTGCTGAAGTGTCTTCCGAAGCTGTTGTTGCTGAAGCTTCGAAGCAACAACCTGAAGCTGAAGCTGGGCCTTCAGACCCATCAAGGAACAATCTTTGGAGACAAAAATATCAGAACCAAATTTGGTTGAAAAAACTGACACTGCCGCCCCGAAGCTCCTTCCAACATACGTGATTACATCGTGCGATGCTTCGGGGAAGAAATTATCTGAAGAAGAGATTTATGAAGCCAATCATTATGCCAGAGAGTTAAAATATCCGAAGGGGGCAGTAGTGTTCAATGGAACAAATGAAGATGACTTCCTAACTGCCTCCCTGATAACAAAGAATTATCTGTCTGCCGGGAGATGGCTAGAAGTATGGGTTTCCCGAAGCTCGAAGCTGGATTATGTGCTATGACGAAGGAGGATCTCGCGGACAGTCTTGCGTACAATAGCCTGAAGGTATGGGAATTAGACACTTGAAAATTTTCTTTAATATGTAATTCATTCTTTTATTCTTATATGGATTCTTTTTCGTATAGGGTTTAATCCTAAGCAACGCATTAAGAGCACAAAAGAGTGCCGAAGATGAAAGCTACGAAATTGCATTCAACAATTTACGCTCAGAAGTTATTAAATTGAGAAACGAAGCTTTAGAAAAAGATAAAACTTCTGCTTACATTAGTAGACAAGATAAAAAAGGCCGAAGCTCACAGACGCGAAATGAAAGATCTTCAGAAGCAATTGGCCCGGGCGAAAGAAGAACGCATACTTGAAGAAACAAGACGGGAATGCAGCGACCAATGGGCTGATCATCTGGAAGCAACCGTGGAAGAGCTTCGGTCTTCTAAGAAGAAATGTTACGAAAAATCCATGGAATGCGTAAAGAAAATTAAAACCAGCTTCGCCAGCGTGGGCGCATTTTCCAGTGAAGAGAATTTTTCAAGAGGCAATCCCGAAGGTCCACTGGACTGGATCAGTCACGAAGCAGAAGCCTTCGAGGAAATCCTGAGCAACGCGGCGACATCTACGCTTTTTCAGGCGCCAGAGGAGTTGCTGCTGTTTTGGAGAAGAAAGGTTGTGAGCATATAAAATCTTTAGCTCAGTCCGAAGCTGCCTTATCCTCCGAAGACATCAAAGACCCCTCGGCCGAAGCAAGCATGGTTGGTGGCAAATTCTTTACTGATGTCTGGGACAACGGCGGCCGAGAAATGGCGCAAGAAATTATTCAAAGGAGTGAAAAAGGCATCCATAATGCTACAAAGTAACAGAAGTTGCCGAAGGGCAAATAGGTATTAATTAGTTGCTCTTATTGTGTTGTAATTTTTATTTCAAACTTTGCTCGCGGTTTATAATAGTAATGCAAAAATATTCTCTTTCCTCAGAACCTGCTGGATCATCTATTGACCCTCACACAAAAGAGGATGACGAAATCAAACAAATGGCCGAAGCTATCATGGATAAAGTTGTTGAACAACTTCTAAATGAGGCTGCCGAAGTAGTATTAAGAGAAGACTAGGTGTTATTAGAAAAAACATTTGAAGTGTGATCTATGTAATATTTTGTACATTTGAATGTAATATACAAGTCTCTTTTCATTATTCAATTCTTTACGATGCATGAAATTCTACATACATACCATTTTTGAGCCTTCGGCGAAAAACACCTTCCCTTCTTTTCATGCTTCGTGAAGAAGACATTCTTCGTTAAAACTATTCTGATGAATCACATCCACGCTTCGTAAAAACATTCTCCGAAGCTGTGCAATTTCGATATTACTTTGATGAAGCACGTCCATGCTTCGTGAAAACATTCTCCGAAGCTGTATTCCGAAGATTATCATTGTATTCCCTCGTGACTTTACACAATTTTCACTTTCTCGAAGCGTCCTTTCGAAGGTTGATACTGTGTCCCCTTCTTTTGCCATATGCAACATGATGTATGAT
>JAOPSE010002029.1:0-102746 GCA_029449295.1 Zea luxurians
GATTTAGAAGGATAGTAAAAAGCAGAAATGCTTTATGAAGGGCAATGGCAAGGCTAAAGATAATATCTCAAAGCCAAATGCTAAGCCCTAGTCTAGCATTTCTCCTAAAGACAAATGCTTCCATTGCAAGGACCTTAGGCATTAGTCTAGGAACTGCAAAAAGTACTTGGAAGACAAAATGAAGGAAAGCAAGACTTCTACTTCGGGTATATATGTTATTAAAATTAATCTTGTTGTTTCTTTTAGCGAATCATGGGTATTTGATACCAGATCTATGACTCAATATCAAATAGTTGCAAGGACTAGAAAGGACTAGAAAATTTGCAAGAGGCGAGTTGAATGAGCGTGTAGTCAATAGAGCAAAGGTTGTGCTGGCCATTAGCACTTATTATCGTTTGTCATTACTCTCATGATTAGTTTTGGAACTGAATAATTCTTATTATATTCTAGCTTTATGTAAGAATATTATATCTTCTTTATGTTTAGAGGAAGATGATGGTTATAACTTCTAAGATAATAACTAAGAACAAATGTTGTTCCATTTATTTGAATAACATGGCTTATGCATGCTTTCCATTGGTGATTGATTTGTTTATCCTATATCTTGACAATAAGTATGTTCATAACATTAATACAAAAATGCTCTGACCTAATGAGAAATGATTTAAATCTCACCTTTATTAAGCATTATCGCTTAGGTCATACAAATGAGAAATGCATAGAGCTTCTCCATAAAATGGTCTTCTCAAGTCTTTTGATTTTGAATCATTTAACACTTGCGAGTCATGCTTACTTGGTAAGATGGCTAAGGTGCCCTCACTAGTCAAACTAAGAGAATAGGCGACTTGTTGGGTCTAGTACATACTGATGTATGTGGACCAATGAGTTTTGTAGCCATAGGTGGTTTTTGATTCATCACTTTTATGGATGACATCAGTAGATATTGCTATGTCTACTTAATGAGGCATAAGTATAAATCATTTAAAAGTTCAAAGAATTATAGAATGAGGTACAAAATTAGTTGGTTAAAACTATTATGTTTTAAAGATCGGATCATGGAGCCAAATATTTGAGCCACGAGTTTGGCAGTCGTCTAAAACTATGTGGAATTGTTTCATATTTGTCTCCACCTGGTACACCTAAATAGAATGGTGTCTCCAAGCAGAGGAAATGGACTTTGTTGGACATGGTTCGATTAATGATGAGCCAAACTGGTCTTCCATTGTCCTTTTAGGGATATGTTCTAGAAATGCATTTACACAAAATAGAGTTTTATCTAAATGGGTGGATAAGACACCATATGAGTTATGGATCGAAAAACGTGTTAGACTATCATTCCTTAAGGTATGGGGTTGAGAGGCTTATGGGAAAGGTTTGACATCTGATGGGTACCCTAGAGAAACCAAAGGATATTATTTCTATATTGGGAAACAAGGAAAAATGTTTGTTGCCCGAAAAGTATTTTTGGAGAAATAGTTTGCCGCGAAAGGAATTAGCGGGAGCAAGGTGCAACTTGAAGAAATTTGAGAAACACTTGAAAAAGGTTTCATGACCTACCGATCTTCCATAAGAAGTACAAGATATTGTACAACCAATTATCGAGACACCGCCCCTATGTAGGTCAAAGAGAGCATGTCGTGCTATTGACAGGTTGTCGCTCCTAAACATAGGGAAACACGACGTATTATTGTTCTACAATGATGAGCCCTCAAACAACGCGAAAATAGTGGTGGGACCGGACTCTTGAAAGGGAAATGTGCCTTTGGGCAATTTCCATAATGTTTTGGTGATTAAGTGCCCAACACATTTAAATGAGCCCTCTTGTGCTAAATCAAGAGAAAAGTGATAATCAAAGCAAAGGTATGATTCTAGACTTAGTACATTGGTTTTTGTGTACTAATATATTTGTCTAAGTGCTAGAATCAGAGAAAAGAGAATAAGAAAAGAACTTGGCTCGAAGCAGCCAAGACTTAGCTCAGTCTGGCACACCGGACTGTCCGGTGGTGCACCGGACAGTGTCCGGTGCGCCAGGCTGGCTTCTGGCGAACTGGCCACTCTCGAGAATTCATCAGCGGCGTACGGCTATAATTCACCGGACTGTCCGGTGGTGCACCGGACTGTCCGGTGAGCCAACGGCCGCCAGCGCAACGGTCGGCCGCCAAATCCGCGGGCGACGCGTGGCCCGCTCCACCGGTCGGCAGGAGGCACCGGACTGTCCGGTGTGCACCAGACAGTGTCCGATGCGCCAACGACTACAATTCTGCAACGGTCTGATGTGCCATTTTAGGAAGGCGATCTGCACCGGACCATGAACAGTGCCTGTCCGGTGGTGCACCGGACTGTCCAGTGCGCCACCCGACAGAAGGCAAGAATTGCCTTCCCAGATTGCCTCCAATGGCTCCTAGCTACCTTGGGGCTATAAAAGGGACCCCTAGGCGCTATGGAGGTGTCACCCAAGCATTCTTTGATCATCTCTAAGCACCAAGACTCCATTCTCGCGCATTTGATTCTTTGTGATAGTGACTTGAGCTCTAGTTGAGTAGAGAACTCCTCGCATTGTGTTGTGAGCTCAAGTTATGGCTTGTGTACGTGTTTGTGCTCGTGCTTTGAGTCTGTGTGTGTTGCTCTCCCCTCCCTTACTTCCGTGCTTCTTTGTGATCATCAATTGTAAGGGCGAGAGGCTCTAAGTTGTGGAGATTCCTCGCGAACGGGAGATAGTAAAAGAAAGGAAAACACCATGGTATTCAAGTTGATCATTGGATCACTTGAAAGGGGTTGAGTGCAACCCTCGTCCATTGGGACGCCACAACGTGGAGTAGGCAAGTGTTATACTTGGCCGAACCACGGGATAAATCACTGTGTCTCTTGTGCTTGTTTTCTTCGTGACCATTGTGTTTCACAAGAGCTTGTTCCTTAGCCACTTGATTCTATGAGCTAACACTTAACCAAGTTTTTTGGCTACAAGTATTTGATTTTTATAGGATTGTAAGTGCAATCAACCCTAATTGAGGGTTTTGGTGATTAATGACAAAACAAACTGAGATTCTAACAAGTTTGCTCCTAGCATGTACACAGAAATTCTACAGACAGGAGAAGCACAGATCTTACGAGCATAAAAGCATAAAGCACAGCGGATTTAAAATTCTACATCAAATGGCGTGCTCCAAGTGCTAAGAAACAACGGCGGTGCTAAAATTATAATTCTTGAGTCATAGGAATCACCGTGCAATTAAGAGGGATCCACGACCGTTTAAGTAAGTTGTGCAATGAGCAAGTTCAAAATCTTTTGAAAACATCTTGGAGATCATTTTTCCAGATCATGAATGCCCTTGAGAAAAACAAATTTTACTTCCCACAAAGACTCCACCTTTTGTTCTCTTCAAAATACTCAAATTTGGTTTCAGCCCCCAAAACCGGTTCAACCGGTCCTGAAACCTGTTCAACCGGTTTCGGTTCCTGTTCACCTGCCACCTCTGCTCTGACCTGTCTGACAGTCAGAGCTGTCAGAAAAGTCGCAGCAGATATTTTTTCTAAAACCGGTTGAGCCGAATTTTTTCCTTACTCAGCCGGTTTTGAAACCGGTCGAGTCTCCGGCTGAGTAGCTCAGTGGACCGGGATCCCCCTAGCAGAAACCGGTTCAACCGGTCTGAAAACCGGTTCAACCGGTTTTTGCTCCCTTTTCTCCCAACGGCTGCCAGCTTTTGGGGGATCCTTTATATACTCCCTCACACTCTCTCTCTCATTTACTACTGCCTCTCCCACGAATTCTTGGCTGACCAACCTTCAAACAAGCGCATTCATTTCACCTTTTCACACCCGCAATCGCATCTCCTTCAATCATTTGAAGGACCCTTGGTGTGAGGTGAACTCGATCGAACTCGCTGTCAATTTCATCTCGATTCTCCCATTCTCCTTGTTCTTGAGCTCGTTGCAAACTTAACCGTGTGCGGATTTGTTACTCTTGGAACCTCGTGTTCCTTGACGGTTAGAGGTTACTTGGGAGTCTCCAAATTTGTGGACGACCCCAAGAAGTTTGTATCACCCGCTTTTTGAGCTGATTTGAGAAGAGATTGCCTTGACCTTTGTGGTCGTCTTGTGGAGGATTAGGGTTGGAAAAGACCCGGCCCTTTGTGGGTTCCTCAACGAGGAGTAGGACACCTTTGTGGTGGTTGCTGAACCTCGGGTTATATCGCGTGTTCTTGTGTGTTCTTGTCAAGCGCTTTATATTCGGTGGTTGGTTCATATTATTCATTCGAGTAGATTTTGTGTAGTACAAGTCTTTAGCTATATTCTTCACTACTTCGCATTTTGTTCAATAGATTATCTAATTTAAGTTGAGCAGGTTCAAACTTGTTCAGTTGTGATTAAAATCGACTGAACCGGTTTGCACCAGTGCAACTTTAATTTAACCTATCTCGAAGTTTTTAGTGAAAATTTTCAGGTGTAGCCTATTCACCCCCCCCCCCCTCTAGGCTACTTTCAATTGGTATCAGAGCTACGTACCTCGTTTTACGCTTAACCGCGTGAGGAAACGATCATGTCTACACAACGGGACCATGTGGATCCTCTCCTCGAGAAAATCCCCGTCACATCTTCCGGTGAGGAAGTGGACCCCAAGGTCCTCGACCTCGCCATGAAGATTGCCGAGAGAATGTTCCTCAAAATGAAAGAGGAAGATGCTAAGAAAAAGGCCGAAGAAGAGGAATCAAGAAGAAAGGCCGAAGAAGATAAAGGTAAGGGAACATTTGATTATAATGACGATCTAGTGGATCTTTTGGTGTCTAAGGTATTGAGCAAGGTAAGTCTCAACACCGAAGGATCATCTACCAAAAGCAAAGGTAATGAATTTAGCAAAGTTCAATTCGATTACTCTAGAAATTATATTCCCAACTTCTCTTCCGCCCACTTGGAAAGTTACCAACTCTTAGTGAGTTGAACTATGATGAGTGGGCCGACAAGATGAAGTCGCATTTAATCGGTGTGCATCCTAGTCTTTGGGAGATTGTTAATGTAGGTATGTATAAGCCCGCCCAAGGAGAAGAGATGACTCCAGAAATGATGCAAGAGGTTCATCGAAATGCTCAAGCAGTGAGCATAATTAAAGGAAGTCTTTGTCCGGAAGAATACCGGAAAGTTCAAGGAAGAGAAGATGCCCGTGACATTTGGAATATTCTTAAAATGTCACATGAAGGAGATCCCAAAGCTAAAAGACATAGAGTTGAAGCTTTGGAAAGTGAGCTTGCAAGATATGATTGGACAAAGGGTGAGTCACTTCAATCACTCTTTGATCGGTTGATGGTGTTGGTCAACAAAATAAGAGTTCTTGGGAGTGAAGATTGGAGTGACTCCAAGGTCACAAGATTGTTCATGAGAGCTTATAAAGAGAAGGATAAGAGTCTTGCAAGGATGATAAGGGATCGTGATGACTATGAGGATATGACGCCTCATCAATTATTTGCAAAAATTCAACAACACGAGTCCGAAGAAGCCCCCATCAAGACAAGAGACTCTCATGCCTTGATCACAAATGAACAAGACAACCTCAAGAAGAACAAAGACCACAAAGCAAAGAAAGTGGTCGAGACCTCAAGTGATGAAGATAGCTCAAGTGATGAAGACACAGCTATGTTCATCAAAACATTCAAGAAATTTGTAAGGAAGAATGACAAGTTCCAAAGGAAAGGAAAGAAGAGGGCATGCTATGAATGTGGCCAAACCGGTCATTTCATAGCGGATTGTCCTAACAAGAAGGAACAAGAAGCCAAGAAGGAATACAAGAAAGAAAAGTTTAAAAAGGGAGGCAAGACCAAGGGATACTTCAAGAAGAAGAAGTATGGTCAAGCTCATATTGGTGAAGAATGGAACTCCGATGAAGAGAGTTCTAGCTCCGAGGAAGAGGAAGTGGTGGCAAATGTGGCCATCCAATCTACATCAAGCGCGCAACTCTTCACCAACCTACAAGACGACTCCTACACTCCAACTTGCCTCATGGCAAAGGGAGATAAGGTAACCTTATTTAGTAATGATTTTTCAAATGGTGATGATGATGATCAAATTGCCATGAAAAATAAAATGATTAAAGAATTTGGCTTGAATGGATACAATGTTATCACCAAATTAATGGAGAAGCTAGATAAAAGAAAAGCAACTCTTGATGCTCAAGAAGACTTGCTTATCCTTGAAAAGGAAAGAAACCTAGAGCTTCAAGAGTTGATTCACAATAAAGATGATATGCTAGATGTCTTGACTAAGGAAGTCTCTTTAGTCAAGACAACTATAGAGAATAAAGATAAAGAAGTAATTAATATGAAAACCTCTATAGTTAATCTTGCAAATGAAAATAATGCACTTGAAACAAGCATGTTAAGCTTGAATGTTCAAAATCAAGAACTTCAAGTGCAACTTGAAAATTGCAAGAACATCTATGCCTCATCTTTAGTATTTGAATCTAAGTCTAGCTTAAATGATAATTCTTGCAAACATTGTGCCAAATATCATGCTTCTTGTTGTCTAACTAACCATGCAAGGAAGAATAGCCCACAGGTGAAGGTCAAAGAAATTTTGAAAAGATGCTCTAGCAATAGATGGGTTAAAGAAAGTTGAACCCAAGTACAAGTCCCTTAAGCCCAACAATGGAAGAAGGGGGCTTGGGTTCAACTCATTCAAGGAAAACCCTAGCACAGTGCATAAGGGGTGGAGATCCCCCAAGTTCATAGAGGGAACTACCCTATATGATGCCTTGGGGAGGATTCACTCCTCAAATGACAAGTCACCTCAGGTAAAGGTTAACTTGAGTTCCACAAAGAGTAAGATGAAGGAAGTGGGATCCTCAAGTGGACAAAAATCTAATGCTCCCATTTCCCACTCATATCTTTGTGATTATATGTTGACTTGGGACTTAGGGAAATTGGTTGTGAAATATGTGGGTGCCTACACTAAACGAAAAGTCATGAAAAGAAGTGTGTGGGTACCCAAGGCTATAACTAACACTGTAGGACCCAATTCAATTTGGGTACCTAAAAGCATAGCCTAAACTTGTTTTGCAGGTCTACTCCTCTGGTGGGTCAAGTTGGGTGCTTGACAGTGGATGTACAAATCACATGACCGGGGAGAAAGACATGTTTCATTCATTGCAACTAACTCAAGAAGCACAAGAAATTGTGTTTGGAGATAGTGGCAAAAGTAAGGTGATTGGTATTGGTAAAATTCCTATCTCTGACCAACAATCACTTTCAAATGTCTTATTGGTAGATTCTTTAAGCTATAATTTGTTGTCCGTTTCACAACTTTGTGGAATGGGTTATAATTGTTTATTTTCTGATGTGGATGTGAAAATCCTTAGAAGGAGGATTCCTCTGTTGCCTTTACAGGTCGCTTGAAGGGTAAACTCTATCTTGTTGATTTCACAACAAGTAGAGTGACGCCTGAGACTTGTTTAGTGGCAAAATCTGACAGGGGCTGGCTTTGGCATCGCCGGCTAGCTCATGTTGGCATGAGGAACTTGGTCAAACTTCAAAAGGATGGTCACATTATTGGACTAACAAATGTTGTGTTTGAGAAAGATAGGATTTGTGGCGCATGCCAAGCAGGAAAGCAACATGGAGTCCCACACCAATCAAAGAATGTGGTTACAACAAAAAGGCCACTGGAGCTTCTTCACATGGATCTCTTCGGACTTGTGGCTTACATCAGCATTGGTGGTAGTAAGTATGGTTTAGTCATTGTTGATGATTATTCTCGTTTCACCTGGGTTTTCTTTTTAAGTGATAAAGGTGAAACTCAAGAAACTTTGAGGAAATTCATGAGGAGGGCTCAAAATGAGTTTGAGCTCAAAATCAAGAAAGTGAGGAGTGATAATGGGACGGAATTCAAGAACACAGGTGTTGAAGAATTCTTAGGTGAAGAAGGAATCAAACATGAGTTTTCGGTTCCTTATACTCCACAACAAAATGGTGTTGTGGAAAGAAAGAACCAAACTCTAATTGAAGCAGCTAGAACTATGTTAGATGAGTACAAGACACCTGACAATTTTTGGGCAGAAGCTGTCAACACCGCCTGTCATGCAATCAACCGTCTCTATCTTCATAAGATCTACAAGAAGACAGCTTATGAACTTCTCACTGGTAACAAACCCAAAGTTGACTATTTTAGAGTATTTGGCTGTAAATGTTTTATTCTTAACAAGAAAGTCAAGAGCTCAAAGTTTGCTCCTAGAGTGGACGAGGGGTTCTTGCTTGGATATGCATCAAATGCGCATGGATATCGCGTTTTCAACAACACCACTGGACTTGTTGAAATAGCGATAGACGTGACATTTGATGAGTCTAATGGCTCGCAAGGGCACGTTTCTAATGGCACTGCAGGAAATGAAGAACCACCTTGCGAGGCTATAAAGAGACTTGCAATAGGTGAGGTGAGACCTCAAGAGAAGGATGATGATGAAGGAACTTTATGGATGACCAATAAGGTCTTTGATGTGGGTGCAAAGGTGGTGGGTGACAAATCCTCCACCCAAGCAAACTCATCAACCTCAAGTCATCCAAATTGTGAAGAACATCATCAACTCCAAAGGATGCCAACGGTGGTGGAAGATGAACATGAAAGTATTGATGGTGAAGTGGCTCTAGATCCAGTAGATGATGAGGAGGAGGATATTCAAAGACAACCATCAGTGCCTCATCCTCGAGTTCATCACTCTATTCAAAGAGATCATCCAGTGGACAACATCCTGGGTAGCATCAGGAGAGGGGTAACAACTCGATCTCGTTTAGCAAATTTTTGTGAATTTTACTCGTTTGTTTCCTCTCTTGAGCCACTTAAGGTTGAAGAAGCATTGGGTGATCCGGATTGGATAATCGCCATGCAAGACGAGTTGAACAACTTCACCCGGAATGAAGTCTGGTCCTTGGTTCCAAGACCCAAGCAAAATGTGATTGGGACAAAATGGGTCTTTAGGAACAAACAAGATGAGTATGGCGTGGTTACAAGAAATAAAGCACGGTTGGTTGCTCAAGGCTACACTCAAGTGGAAGGACTTGATTTTGGTGAAACATATGCGCCGGTAGCAAGGTTAGAGTCAATAAGAATATTAATTGCCTATGCTACTAACCATGATTTCAAGTTATATCAAATGGACGTCAAGAGCGCGTTTCTAAATGGTCCACTACAAGAGAGGGTCTATGTGGAGCAACCGCCAGGCTTTGAAGACCAAAGGAAGCCAAATCATGTCTATCTACTTCACAAGGCACTCTACGGGCTTAAACAAGCCCCTAGAGCTTGGTATGAATGTCTTAAAGATTTTTTAATTAAGAATGGGTTTACAATAGGAAAAGCTGACTCTACTTTATTTACTCGAAAAGTTGATAATGAATTATTTGTGTGCCAAATATATGTTGATGACATTATATTTGGTAGTACTAATGAAAAATTCTGTGAAGAGTTTAGCAAAGTAATGACGAACAGGTTTGAGATGTCCATGATGGGAGAGCTTAAATACTTCCTGGGATTTCAAATCAAGCAGCTCAAGGAAGGTACTTTTCTATGTCAAACCAAATATACACAAGATATGCTCAAGAAGTTTGGTATGGAAAAAGCAAAACACGCCAAGACTCCAATGTCATCAAATGGACATCTCGATCTAAATGAGGAAGGTAAACCCGTGGATCAAAAATTATATAGATCAATGATAGGATCACTGCTTTACTTATGTGCATCTAGGCCTGATATAATGTTGAGTGTCTGCATGTGTGCACGTTTTCAAGCAAATCCTAAAGATTGCCATCTTGTAGCCGTTAAGAGAATTCTAAGATACTTAGTCCACACCCAAAACCTAGGATTATGGTATCCTAAAGGCTCCCTTTTCGATTTGCTTGGCTACTCTGACTCAGATTATGCCGGTTGCAAAGTAGATCGAAAAAGCACTACTGGGACTTGCCAATTCCTTGGGCGATCCTTAGTGTCGTGGAGTTCCAAGAAACAAAATTGTGTTGCACTTTCCACTGCAGAAGCTAAATACATAGCAGCTGGGGCTTGTTGTGCACAGTTGTTATGGATGAAGCAAACCCTTAGAGATTTTGGTTGTAAGTTTAACAAAATTCCACTTTTGTGTGACAATGAGAGTGCCATAAACTTGCAAACAATCCGGTGCAACACTCTAGAACTAAACATATTGACATCAGACACCATTTCTTGAGAGACCACGAAGCTAAAGGAGATATCGAACTATTTCATGTGAGCACAGAAAACCAACTAGCCGATATCTTCACTAAACCCCTTGATGAGACTAGGTTTTGTTTTCTTAGGAGTGAACTAAATATCTTGGATTCTCGAAACGTGTCTTAATAACTAAAATTTTGATCAAATTTGATGGTTAAAAATTGATTGTTTAAGCAATATGAAATGAGAAATAACATTTTTATCTTTAAAATATCTCATGTCATATTTGCTAAGTGCTATTATAGCCCTTCCGGGCAATATCTAGAAACTGGTTGAGTAAACCGGCTGAGTAGGCCACTCAACCAGTTTCTCCCTGGTGGAAACCGGTTGAACCGGTTTTGGCCGTCGCGCCGTCAGTCAGCGTGCAGTCTGCGCTGACATCTGCGCAGTCTGTGCTGTCAGTTTTTGCAGTCTGTGCTGTCAGACTGCCAGAATTTTTGCGCAGTCAACACCGTTTTCTGCGCGCTTTTAGTGCGCAGTTTGACCAGAAACCGGTTGAACCGGTTTCTGAACCGGTTGAACCGGTTTTCTGTTTTCTGGCGGCCGACTTTCCCCCTTTTTATTCCTCTCCCTCTCTCCTCTTCCCTTCTCAGTCTCCTTTTCCAGCCGCCGTCGCCCTCTCATTTTCCTCTCTCACCTTCACACTCCACTCCAAAAACTCTCTCGTGCCCTCACACTTTTGGAAGAGTTGTTGGAGATCCGTTCATCCCGGCGCTTTCCACCACCTTCCTCCATCTCGTTGGGAGTTCTTGACCCAATCTCCGGATCGAGGTATTGCACTATTTTATTTCCTTGTACCCGATCCTACGCGTTCTTGATTATCTAATGTATCATTCGTTGGGTACATTTTAGTTTAAGTGATTGCATCACTTAGATTATCTTTACTTGTCACAAACATTGTTAGAGATTAGCGATTTGATATTGTTCGTTGTAGTTGAACCGCTCATATGAACAGTTGAAGTGCATGCTCAATATCTTATGCGTTTCTACTCAAACGTGTTTGATCCTTGCTCATCATAAGTTCTTTCTTTATTCTTAGAATGGTGCGTAGGAGGAACCCGTCCGTGGTCGAATCCGACTCCTCGGATGACCAGGAAATCCACGGAGATACTCCTCCCCGCTCTCGATCCAAGCGTGGGCGAGGAAGCGGAAGTGTCATGCAAGGTGCTGAGGCCTTCGGGTCTCAAAGTGCTCGCGGTCGGACAACCCGAAATCCTTCATGTCGGTCCCGACCCGCGACGAATCCGCAGGCGTGGGAGGCCACAAGTGACAATGATGGCGGGAAGGATGATGATATTGATCTTTCCCCGACCCATGCCCCTGTGATTCGTGGGTTGGTTCTCCATCGGGCGGAGGCTCGGCGTGCTGGCAATGAGCCAGTAACTGACTTCACTGCCAGTGGAGGATCGGCTCTCCTTCAGGATCTTCGTTTCCAAAATCCCGCATTGCGCATTCGCGATGCGAGGATTGATGGAAACCGCTTCTGGACGCTTCATCACGTGGATTTTTATAATTCCGTGATCCTCCCCAAGAAGCATCAACCTATCCTACACCAACGTTATATCAACTGGGAAGGTTGTGAGGCCATTGGGGACCCCGAGATGACACAGGCATTGAGGGCCTGTGAAAGGAAATAGATGAAGAGTATCATGACATTCCAATATGATTGGAATGATGAGGTGATTGCCCAGTTTTACTCCACTCTCTGGATAAAGCTAGCTGACGAGGAGAGTCATTACAACTACCCTTATCTGAACTTCTTCATTGAAGGTAGTTGGTATAAGGTGAGCTATCATCGATTTGCTCACATTCTTGGCTTTTCTGACAATGATATCTCTGGCGACAAGATCAAGATACATGATTTCCGCCAACCTTCTAGAGATGAGGCCAGAGATCTTCATATTTCTGAGTCTAGGAAGTATTGGGAGTCGACAAACATTCATAAGTATTATCGGTATATCAACTCCCTCTGTCGGATGACCCTCATTCCAAAAGGGGGAAATCAGATGAACATTCTCGGCGAGAGCAAGGTTTTGCTCTCTTTCATAAAGCCCAGCAGCTCAGAAAGTATCAACGTCTTCGATATGATTTGGTAGGAAATCATTCATGCCGCCTGCTTTCCATTGAAGGGGTGTCTTCATGCTCCGTTTATCATGAAGATGATTGAGGTTGTGACCCAGTTCAGATTTGACAAAGGTACAAGACATCAGTCATATACTCCTTTCTGGATTGACCCCAACAATCCAGCAGGGCGCCTCAGAAAAGCCCCCTCGAGCTCTCGTGCTCATACATCTACTGGTCCGTCTGCTGGTCCGTCTGCTGCTGCTCCTGCTGGTGCCTCGCGTCCTTCCCCTGGCCGCGGATCTCCCACGCACGTGGCCGTGGTCGTGGTCGAGGTCGTGGTCGAGGGATGGGTGCCCGCTTGGCCCGTGGGTTTGCGGCATTCTTCACCATGTGCCGGAATATTGCTGAGGATGTCCATGAGGTGGCTCGACGTCAGCGGGAGACTGACGACAACCTACATCATCAAGCTTCCTCCTTAGGTACTCCCTTCGCCCCCCGCTCTCCTGATGTACCTCTCCACCCTCCTCCTCCAGATGTCAACGAGTGGTACCAGCAGGCATATGGGGTGCCTTTTACGACAGCTGATGACGTCGAAGAAGAAGAAACTTTTTTTGATGATCCGGAGCAGTTTGTCCCGCCTACTTATCACGGGGATCCGGGCCAATCGTCCTCTTATCCTCCTCCCCAGGACCCTTCTGGCAGTGCTCCTCCTCCGGCCCAGTCTGGAGAGGAACACTTTGCCTCTGACCTGGCGCACCACCTCTTTGCTCCTCATCATCCTCCTCCCCACTGGTGATCATTGGATTGGCGATTCTCTCTCTCTTTTTGGTTCTTGTTGCCAAAAAGGGGGAGAAGGTTTTTATTATGGCAGTACCCTTGGCAGTACCCTTGCAGGACCCTTTAATTTTTGTAATGAACATTTGGTCTGTAATAACTATTCGGTCTCTCGTATGATACATGCATGGCTCTAAGCCATAAACATTTTTATGATGTGATGAGATGAGTTCTCATTATTGTAATAGCTGTAGAATTTTTCATATCATATGCTATGCAATAATGAGCTTGAATGTGTAATTTTTACTCTTTCTATCTAATCATGTTTAATACTTCATTGGTTTGTGTATGGCGTCGATTGTTCTCTCTCTCTAAATATGTTGCAAATTGACATGTCAAGTCAATGTTAATTTCGCAAAACTCATGCACATATTTAGGGGGAGCTACACATACACAAAAGATTTTATCTCGCAAGTACTTGTAACTTTTAAATTCTTATTTCCATTCCAGTTTGTTTTGGCATCAATCACCAAAAAGGGGGAGATTGTAAGTGCAATCAACCCTAATTGAGGGTTTTGGTGATTAATGACAAAACAAACTGAGATTCTAACAAGTTTGCTCCTAGCATGTACACAGAAATTCTACAGACAGGAGAAGCACAGATCTTACGAGCATAAAAGCATAAAGCACAGCGGATTTAAAATTCTACATCAAATGGCGTGCTCCAAGTGCTAAGAAACAACGGCGGTGCTAAAATTATAATTCTTGAGTCATAGGAATCACCGTGCAATTAAGAGGGATCCGCGATCGTTAAGTAAGTTGTGCAATGAGCCAAGTTCAAAATCTTTTGAAAACATCTTGGAGATCATTTTTCCAGATCATGAATGCCCTTGAGAAAAACAAATTTTACTTCCCACAAAGACTCCACCTTTTGTTCTCTTCAAAATACTCAAATTTGGTTTCAGCCCCCAAAACCGGTTCAACCGGTCCTGAAACCAGTTCAACCGGTTTTGGTACTGTTCACCTGCCACCTCTGCTCTGACCTGTCTGACAGTCAGAGCTGTCAGAAAAGTCGCAGCAGATATTTTTTCTCAAATCGGTTGAGCCGAATTTTTTCCTTACTCAGCCGGTTTTGAAACCGGTCGAGTCTCCGGCTGAGTAGCTCAGTGGACCGGGATCCCCCTGGCAGAAACCGGTTCAACCGGTCTGAAAACCGGTTCAACCGGTTTTTGCTCTTTTTCTCCCAACGGCTGCCAGCTTTTGGGGATCCTTTATATACCCCCTCACACTCTCTCTCTCATTTACTACTGCCTCTCCCACGAATTCTTGGCTGATCAACCTTCAAACAAGCGCATTCATTTCACCTTTCACACCCGCAATCGCATCTCCTTCAATCATTTGAAGGACCCTTGGTGTGAGGTGAACTCGATCGAACTCGCTGTCAATTTCATATCGATTCTCCCATTCTCCTTGTTCTTGAGCTCGTTGCAAACTTAACCGTGTGCGGATTTGTTACTCTTGGAACCTCGTGTTCCTTGACGGTTAGAGGTTGCTTGGGAGTCTCCAAATTTGTGGACGACCCCAAGAAGTTTGTATCACCCGCTTTTTGAGCTGATTT
The DNA here is from genome assembly GCA_029449295.1 of Zea luxurians. Taxonomy (NCBI): domain Eukaryota; kingdom Viridiplantae; phylum Streptophyta; class Magnoliopsida; order Poales; family Poaceae; genus Zea; species Zea luxurians. Next base: position 14,672 of record JAOPSE010002029.1, read on the forward strand.
GAGAAGAGATTGCCTTGACCTTTGTGGTCGGCTTGTGGAGGATTAGGGTTGAAAAAGACCCGGCCCTTTGTGGGTTCCTCAACGAGGAGTAGGACACCTTTGTGGTGGTTGCCGAACCTTGGGTTATATCGCGTGTTCTTGTGTGTTCTTGTCAAGCGCTTTATATTCGGTGGTTGGTTCATATTATTCATTCGAGTAGATTTTGTGTAGTACAAGTCTTTAGCTATATTCTTCACTACTTCGCATTTGTTCAATAGATTATCTAATTTAAGTTGAGCAGGTTCAAACTTGTTCAGTTGTGATTAAAATCGACTGAACTGGTTTGCACCAGTGCAACTTTAATTTAACCTATCTCGAAGTTTTTAGTGAAAATTTTCAGGTGTAGCCTATTCACCCCCCCCCTCTAGGCTACTTTCAAGGATCACCTATTCACCCCCCCCCTATAGGTGCTCTCAATTGGTATCAAAGTCGTTCTCTTCACGCAAGGGACTAATCGCCCGAAGAGATGGATCCTAAGGGAAAGGGGATGGTGGTCAACGACAAGACAAAGGAGTCCATCATCAACGAGCTAAGAGATGATAAGCCCTCGGACTCTGGCTCGAGTCATAAGAAAAAAGACGGGAAGAAGAAGAGGCGCATTAAGAAGATTGTCTACTACGACAGCGACGAGTCTTCTTCTTCCCCAAGAGACGACGAATACGACGAGAAAAAGAAACCGGTTAATTCAAATTTTTCTTTTGATTATTCTCGTATTCTGTTTAATTCCAATGCTCATTTACTTTCAATTCCACTTGGGAAACCTCCACACTTTGATGGAGAAGACTACTCATTTTGGAGTCACAAAATGTGTAGTCACCTATTCTCTCTCCATCCAAGTATTTGGGAGATTGTCGAAAACGGAATGCTTTTTGATAGTACTGACAACCCCGTTTTCATTAATGAGCAAATCCATAAAAATGCACAAGCTACCACTGTTTTGCTAGCATCCTTATGCAGGGACGAGTACAATAAGGTGAGCGGCTTGGACAACGCCAAGCAAATCTGGGACACCCTCAAGATTTCTCATGAGGGGAACGATGCCACCATGATCACCAAGATGGAGTTGGTGGAAGGCGAACTGGGGAGGTTCACAATGACCAGGGGAGAGGAGCCAACGCAAACGTACAACAGGCTCAAGACCCTGGTCAACAAGATCAGGAGCTATGGAAGCACGAGATGGACGGACCACGACGTCGTCCGACTTATGCTCAGGTCCTTAACTGTTCTTGATCCTCATCTTGTGAACTCAATCTGTGAGAATCCTAGGTACACAAAGATGACGCCCGAGGAAATACTCGGAAAGTTTGTAAGCAGGCGTATGATGATCAAGGAAGCAAGATACGTTGATGAGGCATTGAATGGCCCAATGCCCATCTACGAGCCTCAAACTGTTGCTCTCAAAGCAACAAGCAGCAGGGAGGCGCTACCTAGCAAGGTGGCGCAAGTTGAGGCGGCCGAGCTAAATGAGGATGAAATGGCCCTCATTATCAAGCGCTTCAAGACGGCGCTAAAAGGACGCAAGGAGCATCCCAACAAGAGCATGACAAAGGGAAAGCGCTCCTGCTTCAAGTGTGGTAAGACTGGTTACTTTATTGCTAACTGTCCCGATAATGATAGTGACCAGGGACAAGAAAAGAGCGGGAAGAGAGAGAAAAAGAAGTCCTACAAGAAGGTGAAGGGCGAGGCGCACCTTGGCAAAGAGTGGGATTCAGATTGCTCTTCGTCCGACTCCGACGACGAAGGACTCGCCGCCTCGGCCTTCAACAAGTCGTCTCTCTTCCCCAACGAGTGCCATACTTGCCTAATGACAAAGGAGAAAAAGGTAAGCGTTTGAGAAACTCCTAAATATACTACTTCTAGCGATGAAGATTCTAGTGATGATGAAGTAGACTATTCTAGCTTATTTAAAGGTTTAGATAGAGCCAAGGTAGAAAAAATCAATGAATTGATTGATGCTTTAAATAAAAAGAATAGACTCTTAGAAAAGCAATAGGATATATTGTATGAAGAACATGATAAGTTTATTAGTGTACAAAAATCTCTTGCTTTAGAAACTAAAAGGAATGAGATTTTATCTTCTGAAATTTCTGCTTGCCATGAGTCTATTTCTAGTTTGAAGAGTGTTAATGATGAGTTAAATGCTAAGTTAGAAGTAGCTAATAAGTCTAGTTCATGTGTGGAATATGTCGTAATTTGCAATAGGTGCAAGGATTTTGATGTTAATGCTTGTAATGAACATCTGGCATCCATTACTAAATTAAATGATGAAGTTGCAAGTCTTAATGTTCAACTTAAGGGTGTGTTTGGTTTGGCTTTTGGCTTTGGCTTTTGCTCCCTAAAAGCCAAAAGCCAACCAAAGGGCTGGATACAGGAAGCAGCTTTTTTAAAAGCTGACTTTCTCGCATTGCAAAACTGAAAGAACCCCTGGACCTGCTTTTAGTGGCTTTTGGATGGAACTGTGAAAACATATATCGAAGAACTTTTAACGACTTTTAGTGGTTTCCACCAAACGGTTTTTTAGCTTTTTAACAGCTCACAGCCTGTAGCAGCTTTTTCCACAGCTCACAGCCCACAGCAACTTTTTCCACAGCCACAGCCCAACCAAACAGACCCTAAGACTTGCAAGGTGGATTTTGATAAACTAAAATTTGCAAGGGATGCCTACACTATTGGTAGACACCCCTCTATTAAGGATGGGCTTGGCTTTCGAAAGGAAGCCAAGAACTTAACAAGTCAAAGGGCTCCCATTTCCGCCAAGGAGAAAGGGAAGGCCCCTATGGCTAATAGTGCTCAAAGGAATCATGCTTTCATCTATAGTGATAGAAAATTTTCTAGAAATGCTCATAGGAGTTATGCTTATGATTCACATGCTATGATTGCTTCAAGTTCTTCTTTTGTGCATGGTAGAAATATGCCTAGGAAAAATGTTGCTCATGTGCCTAGGAAAGTATGTAATGAACCTTCTACAATTTACCATGCTTGCAATACTTCTTTTGCAATTTGTTGTAAGAACAAGAAAGTAATTGCTAGGAAGTTGGGGGCCAAGTGCAAGGGAGACAAGACTTGCATTTGGGTCCCAAAGACTATTATAACTAACCTTGTAGGACCCAACAAGAGTTGGGTACCTAAAACCCAAGTCTAATTTGCCTTGCAGGTTTATGCATCTGGGGGCTCAAGCTAGATTATTGACAGCGGATGCACAAACCACATGATGGGGGAGAAGAAGATGTTCACCTCCTACGTCAAGAACAAGGATTCCCAAGATACAATCATATTTGGAGATGGGAATCAAGGCAAGGTCAAAGGCTTAGGCAAGATAGCCATCACAAATGAGCACTCTATCTCTAATGTATTTCTAGTAGAGTCGCTAGGCTATAATCTGCTGTCTGTTAGTCAATTGTGCCACATGGGCTACAATTATTTATTTACAAATGTTGATGTGTCTGTCTTTAGAAGGAGTGATGGTTCATTAGCATTTAAGGATGTACTAGATGGCAAACTCTACTTAGTTGATTTTTCGAAAGAGGAGGCCGATCTAGATACATACTTAATTGCTAAGACTAGCATGGGCTGGCTGTGGCATCGCCGTCTAGCACATGTTGGGATGAAGAACCTCCACAAACTTCTAAAGGGAGAACATGTGTTAGGACTGACAAATGTGTATTTCGAAAAAGATAGACCTTGTGCAGCATGTCAAGCAGGCAAACAGGTGGGAAGCGCTCATCACAGCAAGAATGTGATGACCACATTAAGACCTCTAGAGCTACTTCATATGGACCTCTTCGGACCCGTCGCCTACCTCAGCATCGGGGGAAGTAAGTATGGTCTTGTTGTTGTTGATGATTTTTCCCGCTTCACTTGGGTATTTTTTTTGCAGGATAAATCAGAAACCCAAGGGACCCTCAAGCGCTTTCTAAGATGAGCTCAAAACGAATTTGAACTCAAAGTGAAAAAGATTAGAAGCGACAACGGGTCTGAGTTCAAGAACCTACAAGTGGAGGAGTTCCTTGAGGAGGAAGGAATCAAGCACGAATTCTCCGCTCCCTACACACCACAGCAAAACGGTGTGGTAGAGAGGAAGAACAGGACGCTGATAGACATGGCAAGGACAATGCTTGGAGAATTCAAGACGCCTGAGCGGTTTTGGTCGGAAGCTGTGAACACAGCTTACCACGCCATAAACCGGGTCTACCTTCATCGCCTCCTCAGGAAGACGTTGTATGAAATGCCTTAGAGCCATGAGATCCAAAATAGTATCCATGCATGATAATCAAGTTTGGAACTTGGTTGATCTACCAAATGGTTGTCAAATGGATTTGCAAGAAAACTATAGACATGGATTTCATAAAGCATTAGCAAAAGGTTTCAAACAGGTTCAAGGTGTTGATTATGATAAAACCTTTTTGCTCGTCATTATGCTAAAGTCTATTTAAATCCTCTTAGCATTTGTTGGCCATTTTGATTATGAAATTTGGTAGATGGATGTTAAAATGGCTTTCCACAATGAAAAACTAAATGGTGATTTCTAAATGACATGGTCTAGATGTTTTGTTGATCCTAAAAATGTTAGAAAAATATACAAACTTCAGAAGTTTATTTTTGGATTGAAGCAAGAATCTCGAAGTTGGAATTTTGGGTTTTGATGAAGAAGTTAAAAGGTTTTGCTTCATAAAGAACGAAGAAGAGTCTTGTGTTTACAAGAAGGCTAGTGAAACCACACACGTAATCTTGGTCCTATATGTAGATGAAATATTATTAATCGAAAATGATATTTCTATGTTATAATCGGTTAAGGAATATTTTCTCTACGAAAGATTTGGGACATAACTTAATCTCCATCCATACCGTGGAGGGAGGTTCCCACGACGTCGCTTAGGCTTGGGCCTAGGCCCGCTTGCACATGGCCTCCAAAAATTGAGGGCACCAACAACTAACAGATCTATTTAGTTTTGTAATCTTCTACAACACATGTCTACTTGCGTGATTGAAGTTTTTCTAAATTAAAGCTACTAAAGTCATATTTATGTTCTACTACGACACAACAAAGACGTATTATTTAGCCACAGTAGCACTCGAGAGTGAAGTGTTGGAGAAGATTGAATATAAGTATGTCATAGGAGATTTTATTTAAAAACCTACCAAAAAGGATGATGTAATTCAAATAATATATAAATATCTTTATATATTCTATTACAATATGTGTTTACGAGTTTTAGATTATTATTAATTATTTTAATAACAATATAGATCCTACTACTTTGGATTTGACATAAGGCCACAGATTTTCCAGGTCTGGCTCTAATGTTGCCCATGTTCTGTTGTGTCACATCCATGTAAGGGCTTGTTTGGTTATTCCTATTTGACGTAGATTGGATAATATTAAAAAATTATGAAAATTTTTAATTTGATTGGGATTTAAAATCACTCAATTATATTTAATCCATATAGGTTAGAAGCAAAACGAATAAACACTGACCTGTACAGACACACGACGACATACAATTCGGAGTTGTCTCTCTATTCTCCTTTCTGCTTTCTGCAGCGCGCAACGGAATCCCGGACCATGTGCTAATCGATTTGGGCCGTCGCTATCGGATTAGTTTGCAAAAACCAGCGTGTGCTTTGTACACTTGCATCGTAGTGCAGTACAGTGGTCGCCGGTGTGAAGCTGCAGACGGGACGGACGGGGGCTGGGTGGTTGCCTTCCATGTCCGTCGTTTGCTAGTCCTAGCTAGCACTATATCCATACTCTCTCTACATTGCACACTCGATCTCCCCAAAAGAAATTAGCCAGCAAAGTATATACTCCGTCCGTCAACATGATTTAGTCGTTTTAGGTTTTACTAAGTCAATCACTCTCAACTTTGACCGACCGGTTATATCGAATGGTTTATAAAGAAAATACAACGTAAAAGTAAAGTTGCTAGATTTATTATATCTTGAACTACCATAATATGCAATTCTTTTAATTTAAAATAATTTAATCTTATATATATATTATTGTTAAAGTTAAATTAATTTGATTTAGAACAAACTCGAAACGATTAAATCACGTGGACGGAGGGAGCGCATGCTAGCTTTTATTTAGACCTAGCTAGCTATAGGCTTGACAGCCAGCACTGCATATATATTATCAAAAGAGGCCTAAACCTGAACTCGAGGGTACATTATTTGCACCAAGTTCCTCATTGGTCACTGGTACTTACTACAACTCCTACCACTTATAAAACAAAAGCTAAAATGTGAAGCTGTCGAAGTGGAAGACCCCAAGTCCCCCAAATGCGTGTATCACCAACTAGCTATATGCATGCACATCTTTTCTGCAGGCAAAAGAGCTAGCCACTAGAACAAAGCTAGACTTGGACACTTCAAGGCGAAACTGGGGGGGATAACATAACCATACAGCTGCATGCTATTGAGCCTTGCAAGATACGTGGTCTCCAACGTACGTGCTGCTCACGGTATTTGACCTTAAAAAAACGTGGTGGTAGCAGCAGCATCATCAGTACGTGATCTCTAGAATCGCTAGCTTCTTCCTCCTACTACGTTCTTTTTTTCTAGACTCTAGCAGCATGCAGTCTTCTAGCCAGTATATATATATATATATATATATATATATATATATATATATATATATATATATAATATATATATATACACTAGATTTCTCTAGCTAGCTAGCTAGTGACCTTAAACTGCATCTACTCTATAACTAAGCATGACTATCATATATCCAGCATGATTATTAGCTCCCAAAAAAAGTTGTGCGATTTGTATACACTTTCTTTAGAAACGGACAGATTCTCCTTGTATGAGGCTGAGTAAGTAAGGATGGGCCAGGCGGCGCACCAAAAAAGTAGAATGGAAATCTGGGTTTTAACTTGCAGATGTGTGGATGAGCTCGGCATGGAATGGACAGCATCCCTCTCCCATCAGAACCTTGTCGAAGGATCTCTAAGATGATGAGATGCTTTAACAACCCGTGACCCAACTGCTAACTGATTGCATTGCTCACGATCACGAAGCAGGATCACAAGCGCTAATAAGCGTGATTTAGTCAATCTCTGCTCCCACAACACATGTAGGAAATGGTCGCTTTGCCCTCTTTGTTTTTTTTTTCTTCTTCGTCTTCTTTGCATTATCTTTTATAATGGCGAAAAACGAGAGGCACGATAGCCGTGTTCTACACACAGTGCGTTTAGTAGTGGCGGACACCGATGAACAGGCCGGCTCCAGGAGCTTTTGCTTCCCTTTATTAGAGTCAATTCTTATTTCAGAACGAAGGCGGGACGACACGGTCTTCCGTCTCCTTCGCTTTCGGGTAGTAAAAAATGAAGCTTTTACCTACTACCTCCGTCGCCATCGTCGTCGTCGAAACGAACGAGCGTCTGCGCCGGTCACTTGGGCGCGTGGTAGGTTTGGTTCACGGCCAAAAGATGATTCGTCCTCGAGTCACGGCTGCTCACCATTTCTGTTTTCTTTATATATAATAACAACTTACTCACCATGTTTTCGAAGGACGAAGTCACTGCCGAGGTTCTTACTAACGACAAATTAACCAAATTTTTCAAGAAAATCAAGTATCCAAACAAGACCTAAGTGTGCCAATTATACCTCGCTGGTCCCTAACACAAACTCATTCTACTCTGGAGTCCAGTCTCTGGAGTTTGACCTGAACTTTATACCAACGCTTCATTGCCCCCAATATTCCTGCATGTAGCTGACTTATTGACGATACCACGGTTCAAAAGGACTGCACCTTCTCCTCGAAGCGCAGGAGGATGAGTATTTGAATTATTTAAGTCGTTGTAGAAAATTTCATGAACCAAATCCTTTTTTTTCTTGAATATTTATGAAAGTTTCGACATGATATATTTGCTTACATTATTCTAGATATTGATATTTATGATATTAAACAAGTACCGTTCGATTCGCTATGAAGTATATTTTCGTTGTATACGCACTTGGTGTCATGAACGTTGGTATATTTCTCTTTACCAGATTTAGGATGATTTAACTTATGACAAAATAAAATACCCTGAAGGACATGGCAGTAATAAATAAAATGGTTAGCCTAACAAAAAGACATTGGTGCTCTAGTACCACTTGTTGGGTCGAGATGGTGAACTATAGGGAATGTATAGTCCTTTCTAAAACTAATTACATCAATTGAAATATATGTGAAAATAAAACTATTCGTTCTAGACAAGATTATACCTCTTTATCTATCACAAGCACCTTACAGAAGATCCTAACTAAAGCAACTAAGGTGTCGGTCTAGGTAGAGCTCACCTAAACAATTCTAGTTGGCAAGATTACATAAGCCTATGCAACTAATACTCAAACAAGCTAGAAGCTCCTACATATACTAGTGAGCAAAGTGCACAAAGCCTAAGCACACTAGCACTACTCAACTAGCAAAGCTACATAAGATAAACTGAAGAGTTAAACAACTTAACTACACAAGTTAAGCAAGACTAATAAGCTACACAAACTTATTAGTACAAGAGGATGGCTACTTTACAACACAAGTAGTTATAAGAACAACACTAAACACTAGCTTAAGTATAAACAAGAATGAACAAGCTAGTGATAGGGAGTTGCAAATCATTGGGAAGACAAGAGTTTACACGATGATTTTTCTTTTGAGATTTGGTGGTTTGCTAATCACTTAATACCCACTGAGACAAGTCCAAGGTTGCCACCAATCCTCATGCTACTGGTGACCCTCAAGTCACACTCTCTCGCATGTAGTGCTTACACCCGAGATCTAGCACTTGATCCAATTGGACCACTTAGCGCTCTTCACACTTCGCTCTACTAGTGTTGCTCTTCATGTCTCCCATGGGGTGAGCATGGTACCCCTCACAAAGCCTTCTCTAAGGAAGGCCACACACAACTTCACATGGGCTTTCATAAAGCCACAACCCCCAAGTTGTCTAAAAGGTGGCAACCTCCAAGAGTAACAACCACCACTGACTTGCAACTCAATAACTTAGTGCCATTTAATGCAATATCTCAACACAACACACTAGGAATCCCACTCAAACACTTGGATATGTTCTACACCTAACGTATGTGAGTAGAAGCCCAAGACTAAGCACACCACTTGGACAAGTCAACCCAAAGGTGCTCTATATATCTTATATTCCTAACTCCTATGCCATGGACAACTAACCCCTCTATTTATAGCCCAAATGGCTAATTAGCTATTGCAACTCTAACTGGGCTACTGACATGATCGTCCAACGGTGGTCCAACAACTCCATAGTTGAACCATTATTCATGGTCTAATGTCGACTGATTGTGCCATGTGTATTATCCATTATCGCCCAATGGCTAACAGATCATATAGTCTGATGCCCTTGAGTAAAAAAACCATCAGACCAAGACCTCTAGGTCCAACGACCTACGTAAAGCAAACCCGAGAGCAACCAACTCTCATATGACCAAAGTCTAGGATCTAGCGTTTACATTGACGTTGCCCACTCCTTAACCATCACACCATAACCTTTCAGTTTGATGTCTCCTATGAAGTCGTGACCTTACACTAACAGATAGGCTTTGTCTTAGATCATTTGATCTGATGCTATCCTATTGGACCAACCACTAGGTTCTGACTCTCTCTTAGGTGCCGTTTGGTTCACATATTGGTAACGTAATGGGTAACCAATAATGTTAGATCATGTTTGTTTAAGTCCAACCGTAATCGATACCACACTACAAATGGGTACCTCATTATTCAAATTTGTTACCGCCAGTATTCGAGTGTGAATCGTTACCATTATCATTTACGTTACATTTCGTGAACCAAACGGCACCTTAGTGCATGCCCAAACCTAGGGATAACCATCAAACACTACTCATCAAATGGTATGGTGACCTAGTAGATAGGGTTTAATGCCTTATGTTGCCCTTTACTCAATGTGCCAACACCCCAAAGTGTTCTACCAACTTTGTGTAAGTGAGTTAGCCATTTAGAAACATTTTCCAATGGGATTATCACTCCCTTCTCTACACACCAATCGATCTAAGTACGTCACATAGTTAGATCTCAGAAGTGGCACTAAATGATCGATATGCAAACAAGTTTGCCCCTCTGAGAGCACCTAGAGGGGGGGGTGAATAGGTGATCCTGTAAAAAACTTCAAACTTAAGCCACAAAAACTTGTTATGTGTTAGCACAATTATTGCCAAGTGGCTAAGGTGAAGTCTCAACCAAAACACAATACCACAAGAGATCAAGACAGAGGTGACACGGTGGTTTATCCCGTGGTTCGGCCAAGCCAATGCTTGCCTACTTCCACGTTGTGGCGTCCCAACGGACGAGGGTTGCAATCAACCCCTCTCAAGCGGTCCAAAGACCCACTTGAATACCACGGTGTTTTGCTTTTCCTTTCACTATCCCGTTCGCAAGGAATCTCCACAAATTGGAGTCTCTTGCCCTTACAAGTATATGATCACAAAGAAAGCTCAGAGTAAGGGAGGGAAGCAACACACACAAATCCACAACAAAAACGCACACACACGGCCAAGACTCGAGCTCGAATGACTATCTCAGAGTTCACACTAGAACAGAGCTCGAATCACTTAGAATCACAAACGAATGCGCAAAGAACTTGTGTGGATGATCAAGAATGCTCAAGAGTTGCTTGTGTGTCTCCTCCATGCGCCTAGGGGCTCCTTTTATAGCCCCAAGGCAGCTAGGAGCCGTTGAGAGCAAATCCGGAAGGCCATCCTTGCCTTCTGTCATCGGGGGCACCGGACAGTCCGGTGCACACCGGACATGTCCGGTGACCGATTTCTTTCCTTATCCAGCGCTTCCCGACCGTTGCAAACCGGCGGAGATCTGAGAGCCGTTGGCGCACCGGACGGTCCGGTGCACACCGGATAGTCCGGTGCCGTCTTCCGACCGTTGGCTCGGCCACGTGTCCCGCGCGGATTGCGCGGCCGACCGTTGGCCCTGGCTGACCGTTGGCTCACCGGACAGTCCGGTGCACACCGGACAGTCCGGTGAATTTTAGCCGTACGCAGTCGGCCAATTTCCCGAGAGCGGCCAGTTCGCGCCGAGTTGGCCTGGCGCACCGGACACTGTCCGGTGCACACCGGACAGTCCGGTGCTCCAGACCGAGCTGAGCCTTGGCTGCACACAGCCAAGTCTTTCTCTCCCCTTTTCTCTTTTTCTTCTTTCTGTTTCTAACACTTAGACAAATATGTTAGTCCACAAAACCAATGTACTAAGGCTTAGAAACATACCTTTACTTCATGATTTGCACCTTGTTCATCCATGTCCACAAATTCACAATTAAGCACATGTGTTGGCACTCAATCACCAAAATACTTAGAAATGGCCCAAGGGCACATTTCCCTTTCAATCTCCCCCTTTTTGGTGATTTATGCCAACACAACATAAAGCCACTAGAACAAGTGCAAACTCAATTCAAATAACACTTAAATTTATTTTGAATCAATTTTGGCATATATGGATCATCCTTTGCCACCACTTGGTTTGTTTTTGCAAATCAAACACAAATCTCTATCTCTAAGTTAAACACACATGTTTAAGCATAAAGAGAGTCATTCAAAAAGAGATTGATCAAGGATTTTAAAAACTCCCCCTTTTTCCCATAATTACTACTTCTCCCCTCAAGAAGCCAACTTTTGACAAGAGAGACAACAAAAGAGTTTTGACAAACCAAAAGCTCTATTCTACTATTTTCAAAATCTCCCAAGTGGTAGCTGATCCATTTATTGCTTTGGCCTTTATTTTCTCCCCCTTTGGCATCAAACACCAAAACGGGATCAATTTTGGCCCTTTAACCCCATTGCCTCACCAAAATCTTCAATTAAGAGCAAATGGCAATAAGAGTTCAGAGATGGACTTGGAATAAGTTACCCTCTCATCGGAGTGCAGTGGAAGTCTTGCATGATCCAAGTCCACCTTTTCCCTTTCAATTCTCCTTTGAGACTAACACAAGCAAACTCAAACATATGGTTAGTCTCAAAGGGTCAAGTTGTAACACATCTCCCCCTAAACATGTGCATCACATTGCAACGGACTTGTGAGGTCCAGGGAGTGTTTGTACAACTTGAGCACCATACTAAGCAACAAAATGCAGAAGGGAACATGATCAAAAGCATAAATACATGTATGCTACAATTCAATCCAAGTTCCGCGAATCTAAGACATTTAGCTCACTACGCAGCCTGCAAAAGGTCTTCTCATCTAAAGGCTTGGTAAAGATATCGGCTAGCTGGTTCTCGGTGCTAACAAAAAAACACTTCGATATCTCCCTTTTGCTGGTGGTCTCTCAGAAAGTGATGCCGGATGTCAATGTGCTTTGTGCGGCTGTGCTCAACAGGATTTTCCGCTATTCGGATAGCACTCTCATTATCACATAGGAGTGGGACTTTGCTCAGATTGTAGCCAAAGTCCCGGAGGGTTTGCCTCATCCAAAGTAGTTGCGCACAACACTGTCCTGCGGCAACGTACTCGGCCTCAGCGGTGGATAGGGCAACGGATGTTTGTTTCTTAGAGTTCCATGACACCAGGGACCTTCCTAAGAATTGGCACGTCCCTGATGTACTCTTCCTATCGACCTTACATCCAGCATAGTCGGAATCTGAGTACCCAATTAAGTCAAAGTTAGACCCCTTTGGATACCAGATCCCGAAGCAAGGCGTAGCGACTAAATATCTAAGAATTCGCTTCACCGCCACCAAGTGACACTCCTTAGGATCGGATTGAAATCTAGCACACATGCATACGCTAAGCATAATATCCGGTCTACTAGCACATAAATAAAGTAGAGATCCTATCATTGACCGGTATGCTTTTTGATCAACGGACTTACCTCCTTTGTTGAGATCGGTGTGTCCGTCGGTTCCCATCGGAGTCTTTGCGGGCTTGGCGTCCTTCATCCCAAACCGCTTCAGCAGATCTTGCGTGTACTTCGTTTGGGAGATGAAGGTGCCGTCCTTGAGTTGCTTCACTTGGAACCCAAGGAAGTAGTTCAACTCGCCCATCATCGACATCTCGAATTTCTGCGTCATCACCCTGCTAAACTCTTCACAAGACTTTTGATTAGTAGAACCAAATATTATGTCATCGACATAAATTTGGCACACAAACAAATCACCATTACAAGTCTTAGTGAAAAGAGTTGGATCGGCTTTCCCAACCTTGAAAGCATTAGCAAGTAAGAAATCTCTAAGGCATTCATACCATGCTCTTGGGGCTTGTTTAAGTCCATAGAGCGCCTTAGAGAGCTTACACACGTGGTCGGGGTACCGCTCATCCTCGAAGCCAGGGGGTTGCTCCACGTACACCTCCTCCTTTATTGGCCCGTTGAGGAACGCGCTCTTCACATCCATTTGGTACAACCTGAAAGAATGGTGAGCGGCATATGCTAGCAAGATACGAATGGACTCTAGCCTAGCCACAGGAGCAAAAGTCTCCTCAAAGTCCAAACCTGCGACTTGGGCATAACCTTTTGCCACAAGTCGAGCCTTGTTCCTCGTCACCACCCCGTGCTCGTCCTGTTTGTTGCGGAACACCCACTTGGTTCCCACAACATTTTGCTTGGGACGAGGCACCAGCGTCCAAACTTCGTTGCGCTTGAAGTTATTAAGTTCCTCCTGCATGGCCAACACCCAATCCGGATCTAGCAAGGCCTCCTCTACCCTGAAAGGCTCAATAGAGGAGACAAAAGAGTAATGTTCACAAAAATTAACTAATCGAGACCGAGTAGTTACTCCCTTGCTAATGTCACCCAGAATTTGGTCGACGGGATGATCCCTTTGAATCATCGCTCGAACTTGGGTTGGAGGTGCCGGTTGCGCTTCTTCCTCCATCACTTGATCGTCTTGTGCTCCCCCTTGATCACACGCCTCCTTTTGATGAACCTGTTCATCGTCTTGAGTTGGGGGTTGCACCGTTGTTGAGGAAGAAGGTTGATCTCGTTCATCTTGTTCCTGTGGCCGAACGTCTCCAATCGCCATGGTTCGTATAGCGGCCGTCGGAACATCTTCTTCATCTACATCATCACAATCAACAACTTGCTCTCTTGGAGAGCCATTAGTCTCATCAAATACAACGTCGCTAGAGACTTCAACCAAACCCGAAGATTTGTTGAAGACCCTATACGCCTTTGTATTTGAATCATAACCTAATAAAAACCCTTCTACAGCTTTGGGAGCAAACTTAGAATTTCTACCTTTCTTTACTAGAATGTAGCACTTGCTCCCAAAAACACGAAAGTAGGATACATTGGGTTTGTTACCGGTTAGTAGCTCATATGACGTCTTCTTGAGGAGGCGGTGAAGATAGACCCTGTTGATGGCGTGGCAAGCCGTGTTCACGGCTTCCGACCAAAAGCACTCGGGGGTCTTGAACTCTCCAAGCATCGTCCTCGCCATATCGATTAGCGTCCTGTTCTTCCTCTCTACCACACCATTTTGCTGTGGTGTGTAGGGAGCGGAGAACTCGTGCTTGATCCCTTCCTCCTCAAGAAACTCCTCCACTTGAAGGTTCTTGAACTCGGACCCGTTGTCGCTCCTTATCTTCTTCACCTTGAGCTCAAACTCATTTTGAGCTCTCCTGAGGAAGCGCTTGATGGTCCCTTGGGTTTCAGACTTATCCTGCAAAAAGAACACCCAAGTGAAGCGGGAAAAGTCATCAACAATAACTAAACCATACTTACTTCCTCCTATACTTAGATAGGCGACGGGTCCGAAGAGGTCCAAATGCAGCAGCTCCAGGGGTCTCGACGTGGTCATCACATTCTTGCTGTGATGTGCTCCTCCCACTTGTTTACCTGCCTGACAAGCTGCACAAGGTCTATCTTTTTCGAAATAAACATTTGTTAGACCTATTACGTGTTCTCCCTTTAGAAGCTTGTGGAGGTTCTTCATCCCCACGTGAGCTAAGCGGCGATGCCACAGCCAGCCCATGCAAGTCTTAGCCATTAAGCATGCATCTAGACCGGCCTCTTCTTTTGCAAAATCTACTAAGTAAAGCTTGCCGTCTAGTACACCCTTAAAAGCTAGTGAACCATCACATCTTCTAAAGACAGACACATCTACATTTGTAAATAAACAATTATATCCCATTTGACATAATTGACTAACAGATAGCAAATTATATCCAAGACTCTCCACTAGGAATACATTTGATATAGAATGCTCATTAGAAATTGCAATTTTACCTAACCCTTTTACCTTGCCTTGATTCCCATCACCGAATATAATTGAATCTTGGGAATCCTTATTTTTGACGTAGGAGGTGAACATCTTCTTCTCCCCCGTCATATGGTTTGTGCATCCCCTGTCGATAATCCAGCTTGAACCCCCGGATGCATAAACCTGCAAGGCAAATTTAGGCTTGGGTCTTAGGTACCCAACTCATGTTGGGTCCTGCAAGGTTAGCACAAATGTTCTTAGGGACCCAGATGCAAGTTTTGTCTCCTTTGCATCTTGCCCCTAACTTCCTAGCAATTACCTTCTTACCCTTTCTACAAATAGCAAAAGGAGCATTACAAGCATAATAAATGATAGAAGATTCATTCATTACTTTCCTAGGAGCATGAATAACATTCTTTCCAGGCACATGAGCAATATTTCTCCTAGGCATATGCGCAACATTTCTCCTACTCATATTTCTATCATGCTTATGAGAGGAACTAGAGGCAAACATGGCATGAGAATCATAAACATGTGAATCAAAATCATTATAAACATTTCTAGCATGTCTCCTATCATGGTATAAGAAAGCATGGTTCTTTTTAGCACTATTTGCCATAGGGGCCTTCCCTTTCTCCTTGACGAAGACGGGAGCCTTATGGCTTGTTGAGTTCTTGGCTTCCCTCTTGAAGCCAAGCCCATCCTTAATTGAGGGGTGTCTACCAACCATGTAGGCATCCCTTGCAAATTTTATTTTATCAACTTCATTCTTGCTAGTCTTAAGTTGGGCATTAAGACTAGCCACTTCATCATTTAATTTGGAAATTAGAACTAGGTGTTCACTACAAGCATTAACATCAAAATCCTTACACCTAGTACAAATTTCAACATGTTCAACACAAGAATTTGATTTACTAGCTACTTCTAGTTTAGCACTTAAATCAATATTAACACTTCTTAAGGTAGAAATGGTTTCATGACAGGAAGATATTTCACTAGAAAGCATTTCATTTCTTTTCACTTCTAAAGCATATGATTTTTGTGCCTCTACAAATTTATCATGTTCATCATACAATAAATCTTCTTGCTTTTCTAAAAGCCTATCCTTTTCATTCAATGCATCAATCAATTCATTGATTTTATCTATCTTAGATCTATCTAAGCCCTTGAATAAGCAAGAATAATCTATGTCATCATCACTAGACTCACTATCACTAGAAGAAGCATAAGTGGAGTCTTGAATACTCACCTTCTTCTCCCTTGCCATAAGGCAAGTGAGACGCTCGTTGGGGAAGAGAGCCGATTTGTTGAAGGCAGTGGCGGCGAGTCCTTCGTTGTCGGAGTCGGAGGAGGAGCAATCCGAGTCCCACTCCTTTCCTAGATGCGCCTCACCCTTTGCCTTCTTGTATTGCTTCTTCTTCTCTCTTTTGTTCCCCTTTTCCTGGTCACTTTCATTATCGGGACAGTTAGCGATAAAATGACCAAGCTTACCGCATTTGAAGCATGAGCGCTTCCCCTTGGTCTTGATCTTGCTTGACTGCCCCTTGCGACCATTTAGCGCCGTCTTGAATCTCTTGATGATGAGAGCCATCTCTTCATCATTGAGCCCGGCCGCCTCGACTTGCGCCACCTTGCTAGGTAGCGACTCCTTGCTCCTCATTGCTTTTAGAGCAATAGGTTGAGGCTCGTGGAGTGGTCCGTTCAACGCGTCGTCGACGTATCTTGCCTCCTTGATCATCATCCGCCCGCTCACGAATTTTCCGAGTACTTCCTCGGGCGTCATCATCGTGTACCTGGGATTCTCACGAATATTGTTCACGAGATGAGGATCAAGTACGGTAAAGGACCTGAGCATTAGGCGGACGACATCGTGATCCGTCCATCGCGTGCTCCCGTAGCTCCTTATCTTGTTGATGAGGGTCTTGAGCCGGTTGTATGTTTGCGTCGGCTCCTCGCCCCTTATCATGGCGAACCGTCCAAGCTCTCCCTCCACCAACTCCATCTTGGTGAGCAAGGTGACGTCGTTCCCCTCATGAGAAATCTTGAGGGTGTCCCAGATCTGCTTGGCATTGTCCAAGCCGCTCACCTTGTGATACTCGTCCCTGCACAAAGAGGCTAGCAACACAGTAGTAGCTTGTGCATTTTTATGAATCTGTTCATTAATAAACATAGGGCTATCCGAGCTATCAAATTTCATTCCACTTTCCACAATCTCCCAAATGCTTGGATGGAGAGAAAACAGGTGAGTACGCATTTTGTGGCTCCAAAATCCGTAATCCTCTCCATCAAAGTGAGGAGGTTTGCCAAGTGGAATGGGAAGCAAATGAGTATTTGAGCTATGCGGAATACGCGAATAATCAAAAGAAAAGTTTGAGTTAACCGTCTTTTGTTTGTAGTCGTTGTGGTCCTCGTCCTTTTGGGAAGAAGTAGACTCGTCGCTGTCGTAGTAGACAATCTCCTTGATACGCCTCGTCTTCTTCTTCTTCCCTTCCTTTCGTCTATGGCCCGAGCCGGAGTCGGTAGGCTTGTCGTCCTTCGGCTCGTTGACGAAGGTCTCCTTTTCTTTGTCGTTGATCACAATACCCTTCCCCTTAGGATCCATCTATTCGGGCGGTTAGTCCCTTTGTGAATAGAACGGCTCTGATACCAATTGAGAGCACCTAGAGGGGGGGGTGAATAGGTGATCCTGTAAAAAACTTCAAACTTAAGCCACAAAAACTTGTTATGTGTTAGCACAATTATTGCCAAGTGGCTAAGGTGAAGTCTCAACCAAAACACAATACCACAAGAGATCAAGACAGAGGTGACACGGTGGTTTATCCCGTGGTTCGGCCAAGCCAATGCTTGCCTACTTCCACGTTGTGGCGTCCCAACGGACGAGGGTTGCAATCAACCCCTCTCAAGCGGTCCAAAGACCCACTTGAATACCACGGTGTTTTGCTTTTCCTTTCACTATCCCGTTCGCAAGGAATCTCCACAAATTGGAGTCTCTTGCCCTTACAAGTATATGATCACAAAGAAAGCTCAGAGTAAGGGAGGGAAGCAACACACACAAATCCACAACAAAAACGCACACACACGGCCAAGACTCGAGCTCGAATGACTATCTCAGAGTTCACACTAGAACAGAGCTCGAATCACTTAGAATCACAAACGAATGCGCAAAGAACTTGTGTGGATGATCAAGAATGCTCAAGAGTTGCTTGTGTGTCTCCTCCATGCGCCTAGGGGCTCCTTTTATAGCCCCAAGGCAGCTAGGAGCCGTTGAGAGCAAATCCGGAAGGCCATCCTTGCCTTCTGTCATCGGGGGCACCGGACAGTCCGGTGCACACCGGACATGTCCGGTGACCGATTTCTTTCCTTATCCAGCGCTTCCCGACCGTTGCAAACCGGCGGAGATCTGAGAGCCGTTGGCGCACCGGACGGTCCGGTGCACACCGGACAGTCCGGTGCCGTCTTCCGACCGTTGGCTCGGCCACGTGTCCCGCGCGGATTGCGCGGCCGACCGTTGGCCCTGGCCGACCGTTGGCTCACCGGACAGTCCGGTGCACACCGGACAGTCCGGTGAATTTTAGCCGTACGCAGTCGGCCAATTTCCCGAGAGCGGCCAGTTCGCGCCGAGTTGGCCTGGCGCACCGGACACTGTCCGGTGCACACCGGACAGTCCGGTGCTCCAGACCGAGCTGAGCCTTGGCTGCACACAGCCAAGTCTTTCTCTCCCCTTTTCTCTTTTTCTTCTTTCTGTTTCTAACACTTAGACAAATATGTTAGTCCACAAAACCAATGTACTAAGGCTTAGAAACATACCTTTACTTCATGATTTGCACCTTGTTCATCTATGTCCACAAATTCACAATTAAGCACATGTGTTGGCACTCAATCACCAAAATACTTAGAAATGGCCCAAGGGCACATTTCCCTTTCACCCTCATAATAGTATGGCCATCCGATCATGCACTCTATTGCGTCTTGACTAGTAAACAAAATGTCTTGGGTTATACATTTGGTTTGCATCTTACTTTTACGTCTTTCTGCAAGTCTTTGCTTCTACATCATCAATAACCTCTCTAGATCTAACCATGTTAGGCATTCTGTTTGCCTTACTTTTGTCATTCTTCTTCATTATATAACACTTGTTAATTTTTTGTGGACTTCAACCTATTTCATCTACAACCCTTAAAATATAGGTTAGTCAACATAGTTGTTTCAATTACCAAAACCACACATTAGTTTTTTATAGTTGTAGCCTAATAGTCTGAATCCATCTTTATGCCTACCTACTAAGATAACTCTTGTGTAAGAGTATCCGGATTTGGTCTAATTGTTCCCTCTTAGTGTATGTGGACCCCTCATCCTATTAAATGGTACTCAACCCCTACCTTTTATAGTGCAAGGGAGGATATATGTTACATGAACCTTGGATTCCACCAGCTAAGACCCAACTATCATGTCCTTATCTTGTTCTTGGAGTCATATCGGGCCCATGCCCAAGTCGTGTCACAGTGTTAGAAATTTCATTTCTTAGGTGGTTGCCATACCTACTCCAGGGGCATGTATGATATATCTCAACACTAGGCACTAGGGGCCATGCCACCTAGTACGATGTACTTGGTAGCCAGTATAGCCTTTTACACTTAATAATACTTCATAGTATACTTCATGAGTGCATGTGTGGCTACATGATTGATGCACATACCACATAGTGATCTTGAGCACCCTACAGCTAAGTCATGGTAACAACACACTTGTCAGGCATGTAATGACACACATCACACATTTTATATGTTGTACCTAAGATTTATCTATTAAGCTAATGCTATGGACATGTATTTAGGTATTAAGATGTGGGGTCCCTTTCGTGAGGTCATACTACCCCTAGTGGAACCAATAACATCCTATTGTCTTAAGATTGGGTTATAGTTAAGCGCAATGAGTCCCTTGTTCCCATGGGGCTTTAGACCTTGAAGGGTTCAGGGCTCGGTCACTTTAGTGATTTGCTCCAAAAGACGAATCTACATGCCCATGAGAAATCTACATAAACTATTTGGTAGGGATGATCCTCAAAGGTCCTTACGCGTATCTGTCCAATCAAAATAAACCCAAGACTACTGGAACACTAAATCCATCAAAAGGGTGAAGACTGGGGAATTAGAAAGGGAAAACAAATCCAAACACAAGTAAGAACTCAAATTCAAAATCTCAGAGGAATGGTTACTTTATTTTTGAAGATCAACCAAGTCTAATTCTTACATGGGAAAGATAACACAATAGAGTACTCACTCCATATTGCAGATCTCAATAGCTAAAACCGGATGAAAGATTAAAACTCATACAACTAGGACTTAGGCTAGGAATGACTCGAGATATAAAATTGAAGAGATGGCTAGTTGGACAACCTCATGTCTTATTTTTAGAGCTATTACACATCCCAACGTGCATCCAGTGGTCATGGGATCTTCACGACTTTGCTTTGCCTTGACGCAAGGTTCACGATGATGCCATATACCTCCTCATGTTTCCACCAAAATTTTAATCAGGTTTTGAGACCAAAAACCAAGAAATTGTTTGCTCAATGATTTTGAGGCCCAAACCACTATACGCCTCATGAGTAGCATACATGATACACTCAGTTCATGATCTCGACATGTGTCACCGACAATCCATGATTGCCTAATCACCAAGTTATCTAATGTATTTGCTTGACTTGGTTAACATGATATGTTCCTCCATCTACGTTTGCACTTGTTGATTCACCAGGTGTCAGCCATCACGCTCATTGCTTCGGTTTCTCCAATTCCTCAATCGAAGTCTGAGCGTCCGTCCTCCACCACTCTAGTCCATCAGCATGAACTCACTTAACCTCATCTATGTGCTTCACACCTACACATCACGAGTCAAGAGTTGTATTGTACAACATTATACTCACTACATGAGGTTAGTCAACACTAAACTAAAACCAATCATCGATAATCAGTTATTGTACTTAAATACCATGGGTAAATATCAACTACATATTTATATTTTTATATTTAGTTATTAGTTATATACAATGTAGCTCGTTCAGCAAAGCACAATATTGCTACATGGCACCACACAAAGGTATTAACATTAGATACCTTTGTGTTATATCACTTTTTTGTTACTATTATGCTCAGCAAAGTTTTTTTAATAGTTCTATGCAATACCATGGTATTTAACAAGACTTTGATATTTATACAGAAAGATGTTTGGTAAAGGTTTCAAAAACTCTATATTAAAAACCACAGTATTATGAATTATTATGAATACACTAGTAAAATCATAATATTGAAAATTTTGGTCCAGAACCATGTCTTTCCTCGTATTGCGTGAAACTATGGTATTGCAAAATTATGGTATGGGAATACTTTAGTTATGCTATAGCATTAAAAAAAAGTAATGTAAAACTGTGGTATTAAAAAACTTTGCTTCTAAACAGATGCTACATGATATCAGTTTATTTAATGACTATAAAACTACAGTATTACGAAACTTTGTAACCTTATTGAGACTGGCATTAGCAAATCTGTATCTACTCACACCATAATCCGCCAATCCGAAACGACCCTTCCTTTGCGTGTTTGAAGCTCACCACTCACACCATAAACAGTGGACCATGCTGGATTTTGGTCTGATTTTGCCAACAAGGAACGCGCCGCGCCGCACTGACCACCGCATCTCGCTCGTTTGGAAGCGTCTGTCTGAGGTTCTCCAAATCCACATCAGACCAGCCCACCGACCGCGTCTCCCACGTCCGAACCGAGCACCGCATCGCAAACTCGTGGCGCATGGAGCTTCGTTTTGGGGTGTGCCGCACCCACCCACCCAGCCCAGCCCAGTCACAGCCTTGCCTCCAAAAAGCGCTGCTCGCTTCGGCACTCGTTGATAAAGCGGCTAGCCGAGCGCCGTGGCAGAACCGCAGAACGCAACAGGTAGCGGAGCACCGCACCGCGAAGCAAACGAGAGGGAAAAAAAAAAGCACGAGGAGGCCGCGCCCGCGAAGGAATCACTTGCCCGGGCGTGGGCCGCCCACCGGCCACCGCCCAGCCGCTGCCGCAGTGCCGCCCGCCTGCCTGCCTGGTGCGGTGGTGCCTGCCCACGGGAACGGGATAGCTGGCTGACGGACGCATTGCGGAGCGGACTGGGAGACTACGGGTAAGATAATAAAAGGGCCAGGCGTGGCGGGGCGCAACCACCGCTGTGCCTCGGAGAGGAGGACAGCTCTCGCGCCGCGGCTGCCGCCATGTGGACGCCGTCGCGCGGGAGCAACGCCCGGCGCAGCGGCCACCGCCGCATCGCGGACTACCTGGCGGACGACCAGACCACCACCACAGCCACCGACGCCTCCGACAACGAGTCCTACACTACCGCCTATGGGGAGGAGTTCTTCGCCGCCGCCGGCGGGAGCGGCGGCGCCGGCGGCATGCTGCCGGCATTCCTGGCGGACCAGGGGGACCTGGTGGAGGTCATGCTGGAGCTGGACGAGGAGTCCATGGTGGTGCGCAGCGTTACGCCCACCAGCGCGGCGCTCTACGGCGCCGCCTCCCTCCCGGCGCCGCCGTCCGCGGGGGTCCTCGGGGTGTCGCCGTCGCCGCGCCGCGCGCCGTCGGAGGGCGGCGGCCGCCTGAGCCGGTGCTCGTCGACGTCGTCGCGGATACGGAAGAAGTTCGCGTGGCTCCGGTCGCCGTCGCCCTCCCCGTCCCCGTACCGCCCCACGCCCGCCGAGCTGCAGCGGGAGGCGGCCATGGCGGCGCGCGAGCGGCGGCGGGAGCAGGCGCAGCTCAACCGGTCCCGCGCCGGCGCCAGGCGCGCGCTCAAGGGGCTCCGCTTCATCAGCCGCACCACGGGCTCCGTCGAGGCCGCCGAGCTCTGGCGCCGCGTCGAGGAGCGCTTCAACGACCTCGCCCGCGAAGGGCTGCTCTCCCGCGACGACTTCGGCGAATGCATCGGTACGGCCACACTCGACGTCCTGCCGCTGCCGCCGCCGCTGCTGCTTCTTGCCTGCAGTTCACATTGTTATCCTCCGCACACGCGAGGGAACAGGTCGATCTTATGGCGCTCCACGCCCAAACTGCAGGAATGGTGGACTCCAAGGATTTCGCGGTGGGCATCTTCGACGCGCTGGCGCGGCGGCGGCGGCAGAACCTAGAGCGGATCACCAAGGAGGAGCTCTACGACTTCTGGCTCCAGATCTCCGATCAGAGCTTCGACGCGCGGCTCCAGATCTTCTTCGACATGTACTGAGCTAAATTTCACGCGCCCCCATTTCTCTTCCTTTCCCCGGGTCCCAAGTAAAGTAACGTCACAAATCGATCCGTCCCAATTCCCGGTGCGTGCGCACCTGCACTACGCTTTGCGCCCCCGCAGATTCTTGATAGTAAGCTTTCTTCTCCTTCTGGTGCCGTTCTCGGTCCCAAATTCAGGGTGGACACCAACGTGGACGGGAGGATAACGAGGGAGGAAGTACAGGAGGTGACTTTTCTAATGCTCTTCACTTCTCCTCTCTGCATCTCTGTGTTTAGTTCAAACTGCCAGCCCCAAAAGAAAGTAGAGCACCATTAGAACCTTCTTGTGGGCACCCTGCTCTGATTACCAAACCGCTGCTTCCAGTACCAGTGCAGTGTACCATACATACTGATCTTGTTTAATTAATTAAACCTACTTACTATTTACTGCGGTAAACCATCCACGTGCTCCGCCGCTAATCCAGCGAGATGTTTGGCTTGGTCTCCCTCCTGCCACCGCAGCTGATCGTGCTCAGCGCGTCGGCCAACAAGCTGGCAAAGCTCAAGGAGCAGGCGGAGGAGTACGCGTCGCTCATCATGGAGGAGCTCGACCCGGAGAACCTTGGCTACATTGAGGTACGTACGCGCGCGGGCCGTATGCCCCACGGGCTACTGTCTTTTTGACCAGGGGGAAATTGGGGATAACGCGTGCTACCGCCGTACTGACACGTGTGCTGCCGCTTCCCTGTCTTGCCAGCTGTGGCAGCTCGAAGCGCTGCTGCTCCAGCGCGACACCTACATGAACTACAGCCGCCCGCTGAGCACGGCCAGCGGGGCCCAGTGGAGCCAGAACCTCGGCGTCGGCGGCGCGCTGACGATAACAGGGGGAGGAGGAGACGGCGGCTGCGGCGTGGACGGCGACCACCCGGGGCCTCCGCGCGAGCGTCGCCGGAGCTGGGGCGTGCGGAAGGCGGCGGCGCGGGTGCGCGTGGCGGCGGAGGAGAACTGGCGCCGCGCCTGGGTGCTGGCGTTGTGGTTCGCGGCCATGGCTGCGCTGTTCGTGTGGAAGTTCGTCCAGTACCGGCGCATGGCGGCGTTCCAGGTGATGGGGTACTGCCTCCCCACGGCCAAGGGCGCCGCGGAGACGCTCAAGCTCAACATGGCGCTCGTGCTGCTCCCCGTCTGCCGCAACACGCTCACGTGGCTCCGCTCCTCCTGGGCCCGCTTCTTCGTCCCCTTCGACGACAACATCACCTTCCACAAGGTAAATTACGAGCGGACTCTACTACTGTACTGTGTACTCCATGATGTCCGTGCAAGCTCCCCAACGCCAGCCGCTTCCGCAAATATCGTCGCGTCCGACGTGGCTAGCCACCTACCCACGGTAGATTCGTCGCCCATGATGGTAACATCCAAGCGGTCGACGACGACTCACGGGTAGTCACTTGCGGTAAATATTCCGGCGGCCGATGGGTCGGTGGTTAGTTCGGCCGTCGCCGTCGGAGACGAGGCGCGGAGGCCGTGTCGTACGCGGCGGGAACGTGGCGTCCAATGATTGGCCGCCCACGTAGGGGGTCCCGGATCCCGTGTGGAAGGGCCGCTGCCGGCCGAAGGCTGCTCCGGACCCATGTGGTAGCTTGAGACTTTGGGCTTACTATACACCCATACTTCTACTACATGTGCAGCGTACTCATCTACGGTGGATTCCCCAGATACGCAGCGCGGTAGGCCAAGTCTCCATCACATGTTCCGTACTGCATTGCGGGCAGCGGCGCGGACACGCGGTCTAATGATTCTGTCCCGGCGGTAAGTGGGGCCGTACGGCACAGAAGATCCCTTGCCCACGGTTGGGACAAGTGCGTGTGCGTGCTGCCAAAGCCCAGCGCAGTAGTAAGGGTCCAGTCAAAAGTCAGAGCCGCTTCCCGGTCGGTGAAAGTTGGCACGGACCGAGGATTGTCTCTGCAGGCGGGCCACAAGTGTCCCAGTCGCTGGTGGGTCCCCAGCAGCGGTGCCGGGTTGTTCTCTGGAAAGTAACCGTGGAGGGCACTGTCAGTCCCGGTAACGACTCATCGTGACCGAAGCAAAGTCAATGACGTGCGTTTGCGTCCACTTTCACTGCCGTAATTGCAGCAGCTGTGAAATTTTTCCAAGAAACTTGATGAGCTAAACTAAATATGCTATGTTGTTTAACTTTATTTTATTTCCTCTGATTCAGATGATCGCGACGGCGATCGTGGTGGGGATCACGCTGCACGCGGGGAACCACCTGGCGTGCGACTTCCCGCGGGTGATCGCGGCGAGCCCGGAGGAGTACGCGCTCGTCGCGGGCGCGTTCGGCGCGGACAAGCCGACGTACGCGGGGCTCCTGTCGGGCACGGAGGGCGTGACGGGCGTGGCCATGGTGGTGCTGATGACCGTCTCCTTCACGCTGGCCACGCACCCGTTCCGCAAGGGGGAGCCCAAGGGCGCGGGCGCCGCCGTCACGTCGCGGCTCCCGGCGCCGCTGAACCGGCTCACCGGCTTCAACGCCTTCTGGTACTCGCACCACCTCCTCGGCATCGTGTACGCGCTCCTGCTCGCGCACGGCTACTTCCTCTTCCTCGTCCGGAGGTGGTACGAGAAGACGGTACGTACGTGCATCCCCCGATCGATCCCTTTCCCCATCTGTGTGTGATGTGGATTGCGATTTGGTTTCGGCGCGTTTTTTTTCCCCGTCCGTTCCGTGGCACGCACTTGATCGATTTCATTGCTTGGGCGAGGTTAGTTGGGCGTTGCTGGTTGCGACACGTCGCGTAGCTTTTTTTTTTTGGGAGGGTGACGATTTTCTGTTTTGGCCCGTCGCGCGAGGGCAAAGGTGATGGTAACCCGCGTCGCTTTTTACTTTGGACACGGCGTTGTCGCGTCCGGTGCTCCCCGCCACTGCTTGCGTTAGCTCCTCCTTCCAGGAACGACGCCTCGCCTCGTGGCAATCTTAAAATGTGCCACGACTCCACGGGCCACGGCAATTCAGTGGGCAATGCCTGCGTTTCAGAGAAAAGTCAATGTGCTATATTTGGTCATGCAGTCTGAACAGCTTCGGAGAATTACTGTTGCCATGACGATGCCACTCGAGATTGTGCGTGAAGGCCGGAGTGCCGTGGGACGTGGGGTACAGCCGGTACAGGGAGTGATGGTGGTGTCGGTGCCGCCGGAGTCAAGCATGCTTGGCTGTTTCCAGCCGGAGACCTGCTCGGAGCCGCCGCCCCGCTCCGCCCCGGTCGAGATCGTCAAGGGAAGCGACGCGTCCGGGTCGGGTCGGGTCCGTCCGGCTAGGCTCTTAAAAACACGGCAGGCTAAGAGGTAGGCAGGCAGGGTAGACCGGCCGGGATAGAGACGAATACGGTAGAGGTGGCGGCAGCGGTCGTCGCTGCGAGCTGTCACGGCCTTGCGCGGCACGCGGGCAGCCGGGCAGGTGGTGATGTGCTCCACAGCTCAGTGCCGGGTGCCACGGCGCGGTGCTGACTGCTGACGTGTGGAGTGGTGGCTGGCAGTCGCCGTGGTCCTCGTCGTCGTCAGTCTCGGGATCGGCTGATCCATGGACGGACGCATCGAAACAACAGCGCTGCGGGACTCGAGGCCCCGCCCATCCTGTCAGCTCTGCCAAGTGCCAACGTGGGCGGGGGGCTCTTAAAAATCATGGTGTCGTCTTTTAAGGCCAGGCCAATTACATCATTTTCGGCAGAGGACTAGGGCCAAATTATATATGAGCTCTGTTCCCTTCCCTTTCGATGTGTACAGTTGTATCCTTACGCGTTTGAGTGTTTATGATGGCCCCTGCCCTTGTTGGTGGATCTGGCTATAGTGTGCTGTTGATGGGGCCACTTTACAGGGCACTTTCGTTTGGATCTTGCGCTGAAATAGGTGGTGAGGATTGCGCGCCGAGGCTAATCATCGGCGTAGATGGACCTTATTTAGTGCTGTCAATGGCCACGTACGAATGCCCCCTTCCCTGCGCTTTACAGGAACGAAGCACTGTTTTAGCAGTACGCGAAATAAAACCCTCCATATCCTACTACTAGTACACAAATCCAATCCATCATCCGTCGCTGGATCATGGTTTTTGAACGCGTTCTTCCGTTCCCATCCTATAAAACCTAGCAGCCTTATTACCCCCACTTTGTTTTGTTTTTTGTTTTTTTGCCACGAGGGTCGGTTACCTGCACTCATATCGCTTTAGCTTCACCACACACTCACCCCGCACGACACTCCCGAATCTGCAAGCGACGGGCGTCGTCGCATGCCTTCGCCTTTAAGCTTCCTTCCAGTGATGGGGTATGCGCAGCGCAGGGAAGCTTCTCCCTTTGTGCTGCTACGTCGTTTCTCGGTGGTGGCAGGCAGTATACCGGCCGGCGCATCTCTCCCTCTCTGTCTCTGTCTCTCTATTTCGTCCCACATTTAATTCGCGGCGTGGAGTAGAAGTAGACAAGACGTTGTCAATCGATCAGCGGCGCAGCAAGCGACCAGCTCGTTTTGACCCAGACCACATGGCCACCGCCCACCGCCGTATAGTATAATGCACGGCCGCGCCACCTACTGCGTACTGCCCCCGGCAGCAGGCGACGCGACGACCCGACTCGCACTCACACTTTTGTTGTATTCATGTGGGTTCATGGCCACTAAATTTGGCATGGCCGCCGTGACCTGGTGCCCGTTCCCGTCTCACCAAACCTCCCGCACTTAACAAACGCTAGTAGTAGTGCTGATTAGTGGAAACGCCTTGGGTCCCTTACCACATGTAGGCAGTGGCAGTGCGGAGGCAGCACAACGCTGTCCAACGATTTGCGGTGTTATCTGGGGACGCGCTGAGTTGTAAAGGGGGCAAAAGGGACCATGGCATGGGGGCGCGGGGTGTGGTGCCGACGGCATCTCATTCTCGTCTTGGGATCGAATCCGATTAAAGAGCCTGTCTATACTCTAGTCTTATCTTGCTAGTGATGAAAGGCAAAAGAGAAACAACTCCAGACGGAAAGAAATAAATGCGTACTACTCGCGCCTAGACGGAAAGTAAGAAAGAAGAGCCTGTGTGGCATTGTACTAGGCGCCACACTCGCCCCTAGAAACTTGACGGCCGCGTCGTGTGAGTGTGTGCCCGTGCGTGGGACTTTGACTTCCCGTGCAATTCGGATTCGTGCGTGGCGCGGGCCTCACGCGCTGCTCGCCGGTTACCTTTTTTTTTTCTCCTTGGCGTGGTGCTGCAGTGGGAGCCTTGTGGCGGCGGGCGAGAGGTACCGGTCAGGGACCACCGTTGCGTTCCCTTGCGTTCAGGGGGGAATGCAGTGCAGGCTCCTCTGATGCTTCTCGCAATTGCTTTTCCATAGGCGGCATTGGTTAATAGCTCAGAGGCGTTCGATTCTGTTTGTTCCGGGTCGCGGGTGCGGTAGGTTAGGCCGGCCGACGGTGATGTAGATGTCAGGCAGATATGTAGTGCTGTACTGAGTCATCCGGAAAGAATGCCTTTTGGGACCTTGTTTATTAGTAATAAAAATATGTCATTTTGCTTGATCAATCCCCCGTTGACCCCCCTTGTCACCAAATCAACACTTATTCTGAATTCATGTCTCAAGAATGGCAGCGACCACGGTTTCTACACTATTTATTTGATTGGATTGGATATATGCCATTTGCGATTGCACAACCTCGGAGGTTCAGGTGTCAGAAAGTACGCTCTAGTGTCCAGGACAATGCCGGGTGTTGGCGCCGATCTGGCGCCAATTACTGCGATGAGTACCGACGTGGTGCTTTCTGCGGAGGCGTAGACGGTCCACGGTGGGGGTCAGACAGTCCCCGACCTGACGCAGAGGCTAAAGTTTCTGCCTGATGAGCCGGACGGTCCACGGCCGGGGGCCAAACGGTCCCGACCTGGCGCAGAGACTAGAGTTTCTGCCTGACAAGCCGGACGGTCCGCGCGTGCGCAGAGGCAGCAGAGTTCGTCGTACAGCACCTGGATCTCGCTTCCGGGAAGGACCCCATTGGGGAGGAGAGATCTTAGGGTTTGTCTTGGGATCGGCAGACCATCCAAGACGCCTCTAAACGACGTAGAGCCGGAGAAATATGAAGATTAGAGAGGGAATTCTATATTACTGTCTACTCCTAGAGCAAAAGGTAAAGAACAGAAGATACTTTGATTGATGCGATTGTTAGTTCTTCAATCGGCAGTACCCCTTCAAATATATAATAGGGAGGTCTAGACCCATTCCTAGGCGTCTTCAACAGCTCCCGCGAGATTAGAGGGATAAACACGCGAGAAGATAGGAGTTTAATCGCATGCTCTAATCCAATCGCGGACCGTCCGCGTGACTGCGCCTATAGCTCCGTGTGACTGCGCCTATAGCCGGACCGTCCGGCCATGCCCAGTACCACAAATGGTGCTCAACACCAAATAGTTTAGAGCTATTCTGAACTACATCTCTTGAAGTCTATATTTATTATTGAGCTACCATGGTTTCAGCGCTGCTGTGAGGATTTACGATGTGGCAGGACTTTTCCTACCACAAAGCTTGTTTCCAGTGGCGTGCAGGGTGCCGCTTGGGTTGTTGCCTTGCCTTGGTTTGTTTCGCCCGTGTTGCTTTATTTTGGTGGTGGTCTTGTTATCATCTTCGTGAGTGATGAGGTTTTCTTTTTTGTTTTATTTTCTATTGTATTTGGTTCTTTCTCTATCAAAATATGCCCGGCATGCTTTTATTGATGCTTTTTTTTAAAAAAGAAGTATATGCATGGGGGATAAACGACTCAAGTATTAAACACACTGTGTCGTGTCATTAGAAAGCACGGGAATCTGATAGCTGCCATGATGAGTGGTTCCCCGTGCTATTTTAGTTCGTGTTGTTTATCTCAACCTCTTTGGAACAACGCCATGTGGGAATTTCTCCTCACAGGCATTCTCATGTGGAAACAGCGGTGCTGTCTGTCTGCCATGACTTCTGCACGCCCTCTGATCATTTCAGCCGCTCCCTGTTCACGAGCTGGTGTTGAGTTTAAGCACATGTTTTTTTTAATACGCTAATACTGATCTCATGGCGGTTTCAGACATGGATGTACATTTCGGTCCCGCTGCTGCTCTACGTCGGTGAAAGGATGCTTAGAGCCTTGAGGTCAAATGCTTATACCGTGAAAATTCTCAAGGTGAGTACTGGAGTTTAACTGCAATGGCAAATTCATTCAGCCTACAAGCGTCGATCTTTTTTTTTACTCTGTACCCCTGGTACTTCTAGTTATTTATCTCCACATGTTGATTGCTTAGTGTTTAAGACTAGAACAGTTCCTTCATAACTTGCACAACTAGCCCTCAAAGAACAAAAGGCGAACAACTTGCGCAGATTCAGTAATTAGTGACCCATTACAGGATCAGATTCCATGTAGTTTGGTACACAAATTTAGCTTCAATGCCCTTTTTTTTCTTTTTAAAAAAGGGATGTGTATGTGGAGTGGACATCAGCAATGAAGAATTTTGTTGCCTAGTCATGGTGCCACCACTAGGACATCCACAAAAGAATATAGGCCCAGCTCGAACATATCTGTCCTTCAGAAATTGCCTGTCGCTCTCTAATGATTTCCATGCCTCGAAGGTCCACGCTTTTGGTTTATTGTTTGCTACTTTATTCTTTCCTGGGTGCCCTTCTGCCAACCAAATCACACATCAAACACATACGTGTAATCACTGGTTTTAACATCTAAGGGATTTTCCTCATGTTAAGGTTGTCTCTAGAAAATCGTGCATATGGTCATGTAAAACATTATTTTGCACTGTAAATTGCGTTTTTCATATAATAAAGTTTGAAATAGAGATGAGATGAGAGAGATGATAGGTAAGCTGCTGGAATAATCATCCAAGTATAGTGCAAAACTTCACTATAGTGCAAAACATT
The DNA here is from genome assembly GCA_029449295.1 of Zea luxurians. Taxonomy (NCBI): domain Eukaryota; kingdom Viridiplantae; phylum Streptophyta; class Magnoliopsida; order Poales; family Poaceae; genus Zea; species Zea luxurians. Next base: position 46,038 of record JAOPSE010002029.1, read on the forward strand.
TTTTTTGCACTGCCATATGCATGCTTTGTTGAGCACGGACTAAGCAGTTTGATAGGCGTGTTTCTGTTTTTTTTCACCATACAATTGCACCTGAACGGAATAATCATCCAAGTATTAGGTGCTGCAGTAACCATAACGAACTGTCAAAATGAGAAAGAAGCAAAGTATACAGAAACTGTACATTTAACATGATGTTCTTTTGACGAAATGATAGAACCTTTTTGCCAAAATTAAATCAATGGATGGATATTTTCTTACGTAAATTTCATTACTGTAGGTGTGTCTTCTACCTGGGAATGTGTTGACCATAACGATGTCAAAGCCCTATGGATTTCGTTACAGAAGTGGACAGTACATATTTCTTCAATGTCCAATAATTTCTCCATTTGAATGGTCTGTATGAGACTCTCGATTTGCATCTCCTCAATCCACTCTTTAGTTTTCTGGCCAATTTAGTATTCACCTGCTGCGGCTCTGTGTTTGCAGGCATCCTTTCTCCATCACTTCAGCACCTGGAGATGACTACCTCAGTGTCCACATCCGGACAAACGGTGACTGGACACAGGAGCTCAAGCGCATATTTGTGGAGAACTACTTCTCGCCGCATCTCAACAGAAGAGCTTCGTTTAGCGAGCTAGGTGCGGCAGAACCAAGAAGGTCCATCAATCTCTTTTCCCCGTAGCTGCTGCTTTACATACCTAAACAGAACCGAAACTGAAAACGTGTTTGTTTCCTATTCCACAGCTTGCCAAAATTACTCGTAGATGGTCCCTATGGTGCCCCTGCGCAGGATTTTAGAAACTACGACGTTCTACTTCTCGTCGGCCTCGGAATCGGGGCAACACCGTTCATAAGCATTCTACGGGATCTGCTTAATAACATTAAGATAGCTGACGAGCTGATGGTACTGCTTCATCTTGATTTGTTCTGATTCAAACCTTTTGCTGCGCAGATATGCCTATTCCCATTTGTAGCTTACATATTTATTTTGGGGGGTTGATTATTAGGACTTGGCAATGGAGACCAGCAGGTCTGAAGACAGCGCCAACAGCTTTAGCGTCTCAACGGCGAGTAGCAACCGGAAGAGAGCATACAGAACAAGCCGTGCACATTTCTACTGGGTCACCCGAGAAGCCGGATCCTTTGAATGGTTCAAAGGGGTGATGAATGAGGTTGCAGAAATGGACAAGAAGGTAGAATCTTCTGTGCTGACATTGGAACTCGTTGCCATGCCATCCGTCTTGACGTCTTTCTGGTCGTTCCTTCAGTTTACACTATTCCCACAGTATTTTCTGTGCTGACATTGGAGCTCGTTGAAACCAGGGTGTCATAGAGCTGCACAATTACCTCACTAGCGTTTACGAGGAACGCGACGCACGGACAACTCTGCTGTCCATGGTCCAGGCTCTGAACCACGCCAAGCACGGCGTCGATATCGTATCGGGGACCAGGGTATGTCAGTTCTCTGAAACTAGCGGCACAAGATCCTGTTTCTGTTACTGCAAGTGTAGATTACAGCTGAGCATTTTATTCCGCACCCTGCAGGTGAGGACGCATTTCGCCAGACCCAACTGGAAGGAAGTCTTCACCAGGATCGCCTCCAAGCATCCGAATTCAACAGTTGGTAACAATCTGCTCGGCCACCTCTAGAACGTTTCCTCAAGATCCACGAGAATGTTTCTGATGCTACATCACGCGTGCAGGTGTGTTCTACTGCGGCGCACCGACGCTTGCCAAGGAGCTGAAGGCTCTGGCGCACGAGATGAGCCACAGGACGGGCACTCGCTTCCATTTCCACAAGGAGTACTTCTGAGTTTCGACGGATAGAATGGGCAGTCGATGCTCGTTCTAACGTGATCTGGTCTTTTCTGATCTGATCTCGATAGCGTTAGGTACCGGTAAAGAAGACAGAATTTTGCACAGATGCAAGACAAACCAAGCTGACCTCTCCTCCTGATCTGGAACTGTACATAGCATAAAAGAAGCACCACAGGGTTAGCTTAGTATACGTAGCACAATTCAAATAAATATATTGACAAAGAAAAGAAAGAGAGAAAGGGCAGGATAGAGGCTGTTGTTGTTAACTCGAAGATATTGATGATAGGCATGGCGGTATACGTGTATACAGTATAGTTAGGTGCTAGGTAGTAGTTATATATATATAATGATATGGGTCGATGAATATACGAGGAGCCACATGCTGCTGCGATTCTCAAGTGTGGACGTGCATTCTTCAGGCGTGTTCGCGACTGTTTGGCCGGTAGTTGCCCATGTGAGGGGTTGCTAAAAATGATTTCATGCCGTGGCCTGAAGGCAAGGAAAGTTGGAGGACGGCAGGATAGGGCTGAAAACGATCAAAACAGCATCCACCAATTTCACGAAAACGATACGATATTGTCATAAACGAAAACGGTATCGATATATTGATAATGTCGATAACGAAAGTAGACCATAGAAAGTGCATAAAATTACTAAAGCGATTATTTTAAACCGATAAAAACCGATAAACATATCAAACCATAGAACATATACATATTAGCCATATAAGTATATGACTTGATCGATCTCATACAACAATATGTGATCTTGGTAACTTGGAAAAGCTTGAAGAACAATATGGATTAAATACTTACCAACTGGAATTGAAAATGTCTCTTTTGGGAGAAAATTTAGATATGATTATAGAAGAAGAAACTTATTGGAAACAAAGATCGCATGAAAAATGGTTGTTAAAAGGAGATGGAAATAATGAGTTTTTTCATAGAATTGCAAGTGGAAGAAAAAAGAAAAATGATATCCTCTTCTTTGAAGACAATGGTACAAGGATTGAAGGAGATCATATGCTTGAACATGCTACTAATTATTATGCTGATCTCTTTGGCCCAGCACCTGGAAACCTCTTCCAGGTGGATGACTCCATTTGGAACAATGCTGAGCATATTTCTGACAGTGAGAATCGCACACTGTGTGAGTTTTTTACAATGAAAGAGATTACTCAAGCCTTATTTCAAATGGAAAAAAACAAAGCTGCTGGTCCCGACGGCATTCCAACTGAATTCTATCAAAGCTGTTGGGATACTATAAAAGAAGATGTTATGCAGATGTTTCAGGACCTTCATGAAGGAAAACTGAATGTGAGCCGTCTAAATTATGGAATTATAACTCTCATTCCAAAAATCAGAGATGCTGCAAAGATTCAACAATTCAGACCTATATGCCTCCTGAACTGCCTATACAAACTTATCACTAAGGTGCTCACTAATAGAATGGAACCTTTTGCCCAGAAACTTATAAATGAACATCAGACTGCTTTTTTAAAAGGTCGGAGCATCATGAGTGGAATTATGACACTCCATGAGGTTATGCATGAAACTAAGAGGAAAAATGAAACAGGGATCTTTTTAAAGCTAGATTTTGAGAAAGCTTATGATAAAGTCAATTGGAATTTTATGTTTCACTGTTTAGAGAAAGGAGGTTTCTGTGAAAAATGGATGAATTGGATGGAGAAAGTTGTCAATGATGGCACTGTCAGAGTTAAGATCAATGACAAAGTTGGTAATTATATTAAAAGTCATAAGGGAGTGAGACAGGGTGACCCTCTCTCACCTGTTCTCTTTAACTTTGTTGCTGACAGTTTGGCTAGAATCCTTATTAAGGCACAAGAGAATAATGCTATTACTGGTTTATGCAGTCACATTATCCCTAATGGTCTCATAATTTTACAATATGCTAATGACACTATCATTTGTATTGGAGATGACTTTGAAAAAGCTAGAAATCTGAAATTGCTCCTGTATATGTATGAGCTGATGCCTGGTTTGAAAATAAACTTTCTCAAGAGTGAGATTTTTGTAATAAATGGTGATGAGGAAACAACAACAAATTTTGCTGATCTTTTCAAATGCCAGATTGGTACTTTGCCTATGAAATACTTAGGTGTCCCTGTGAGCCCCAATAGACTTCGCATTGCAGACTGGATTGGGCTTGAAGAAAAATTTGATAAGAGACTTGAAACATGGAAAGGAAATTGCCTATCCATGGCTGGGAGAATTACCATTATTGATGCTTGCTTGACTAATTCACCTATTTATCATATGTCCATGTATCTTCTTCCAAAAACTACTATTAAAAAGCTAGATGCCAAAAGAAGAAGATTTCTTTGGCAAGGTGGTGGAGAAAAAAAAGTATCACTTGGTAAATTGGAACAAAGTTTGTCACACAAAGAAAAATGGAGGTTTGGGCATTAAAAATCTTGAAGCTTTAAACATAAGCCTTCTTTGTAAATGGTGGTGGAAGATTGAAAATGAATCGAGTCTTTGGCAAAAGATAATTGTCAAGAAATACTTTCATGGAAAAGACTTATACAATATAAAAGTGAGAAACTCTGACTCCCCTGTATGGAAAGACTTGATGAAAATCAGAGCTTTCTACCTGAAAGGCAGACAAATCACAACTAAGTGTGGAGATAAGTCCAGATTCTGGCTAGACAGCTGGGTAAATGAGAGGCCTTTATGTACAATTGATCCCGAATTATATGAGATTTGTGATGACAAGTTTATTCTAGTTAAAGATGCAAGAATAAAAATTGGCAATTGTCCTTCAGAAGATGGCTAAATAATGAAAATGAGATTCGATGGATATCAATTTGCGGTGATTGTGAGAACTTCGAGTTTCAAGATTCTCCTGACACTGTTCAGTGGAAATGGGGAGGGAAGAAAACCTTTACCGTTAAATCAATGTATAACAGTTTGTCAAACAACATCTCTGGTCTTGGCAAAAAGCACATTTGGAAAAGCAAGGTCCCTCCGAAAATTAAAATTTTTATGTGGTTCCTAGAGAATAACAGGTTGTTGACTAAGGATAATTTGATTAGGAGGAAGTGGTCTGGGGACCCTTCATGCTGTTTCTGCCCTCATGCTGAAAACATTGAGCATCTCTTTTTCACTTGCCCTATTGCTAGAGTGATCTGGGGAACTGTGGCGAAATGTCTGGATACTCATCATATTCCAAACAACGTGGAGTCTTGCTATAGGTGGCTTCGAAAACACCTCAACTGTGACAATGATGTTCATGTTATTCTGATTTCAGCAATTTGTTGGGCTATCTGGAAAGCCAGAAATAAAATGTGTTTTGATCATGTGCTTGTAAATTCTCCTAATGAGATCATATGCCATGCGGGTGCTCTTGTGTCTTCTTGGGCAGGGCTTAGCAAGAAAGAGCTCCAGGACCTTCTACAGGAGGGCGCCAAGATGCTGGTTCATGCTACAAGTGCTAGAGGAAATCGGATCCTCGGGTCAGGTGATGAGATGGAAGGGATGCTGCAGCCACACGGGCGTTGAGTTATGACGTTGAAAGTCGCCTAGAGGGGGGGTGAATAGGGCGAAACTGAAATTCTCAAAAATAATCACAACTACAAGCCGGGTTAGCGTTAGAAATATAATCAAGTCCGCGAGAGAGGGTGCAAAACAAATCGCGAGCGAATAAGGAGTGAGACACGTGGATTTGTTTTACCGAGGTTCGGTTCTCGCAAACCTACTCCCCGTTGAGGAGGCCACAAAGGCCGGGTCTTTTTCAACCCCTTCCCTCTCTCAAACGGTCCCTCGGACCGAGTGAGCTTTCTCTTCTCAATCTCTTGGAACACAAAGTTCCTACAAGGACCACCACAAGATTGGTGTCTCTTGCCTCAATTACAAGTGAGTTTGATCGCAAGAAAGAATCAAGAAAGAAGAAAGCAATCCAAGCGCAAGAGCTCGAAAGAACACAAGCAAATCTCTCTCACTAATCACTAGGGCGTTGTGTGGAGTTTGGAGAGGATTTGGTCACTTTGTTGTGTCTAGAATTGAATGCTAGAGCTCTTGTAAGTAGTTGAGAAGTGGAAAACTTGGATGACTTGAATGTGGGGTGGTTGGGGGTATTTATAGCCCCAACCACCAAACTAGCCGTTTGGTGCAGGCTGGCTGTCGTATGGTGCATCGGACAGTCCGGTGCACACCAGACAGTCCGGTGCGCCAGCCACGTCACCAAAGCCGTTGGGTTCCGACCGTTGGAGCTCTGACTTCTGGGCCCGCCTGGATGTCCGGTGGCGCACCGGACATGTACTGTAGAGTGTCCGGTGCGCCAGCATGGGCGTGCCTGACCTCTGCGCGCGCTGGCGCGCAATAAATGCGCTGCAGGTAGCCGTTGGCGCCTGAAGTAGCCGTTGCCCCGCTGTTACACCGGACAGTCCGGTGTACACCGGACAGTCCGGTGAATTATAGCAGAGCAGCTGAAATGAATTCCCGAGGCTGGCGAGTTCTGGAGGCCGCTCTTCCTTGGAGCACCGGACACTGTCCGGTGTACACCGGACAGTCCGGTGAATTATAGCGGAGTTGCCTCTGGAATTTCCTGAAGGCGACGAGTTTGAAGTCGGTCTTCCCTGGTGCACCGGACAGTCCGGTGCACCAGACCAGGGTGCCTTCGGTTGGCCCTTGCTCCTTTGTTTGAACCCAATACTTGGTCTTTTTATTGGCTAAGTGTGAACCTTTGGCACCTGTATAACTTATACACTAGAGCAAACTAGTTAGTTCAATTATTTGTGTTGGGCAATTCAACCACCAAAATTAGTATAGGAAATAGGTGTAAGCCTAATTCCCTTTCAATCTCCCCCTTTTTGGTGATTGATGCCAACACAAACTAAAGCAAATATAGAAGTGCAGAATTGAACTAGTTTGCAAAATGTAAGTGCAAAGGTTGCTTGGAATTGAGCCAATAAATATTACTTACTAGATATGCATGGATTGTTTCTTTATTTTTAATATTTTGGACCACGCTTGCACCACAAGTTTTGTTTTTGCAAATTCTTTTGTAAATTCTTTTCAAAGACTTTTTGCAAGATAGTCAAAGGTAAATGAGTAAGATTTTTGCGAAGCATTTTCAAGTTTGAAATTTTCTCCCTTTGTTTCAAATGCTTTTCCTTTGACTAAAAACAAAACTCCCCCTCAAATAAATTCTCCTCTTAGTGTTCAAGAGGGTTTTAAGATATCAATTTTGAAAATACTACTTTCTCCCCCGTTAGAACACAAAGAGATATCAATTTGAAATTTACCAATAAAAAATCATCAATTTTAAAATTAGGGTGGTGGTGCGGTCCTTTTGCTTTGGGCCAATACTTTCTCCCCCTTTGGCATGAATCGCCAAAAACGGATACTTTGAATGAAATATAGGCCCTTGCTCCTAACTATTTTCTCCCCTTTGGCAAATAAAACATATGAGTGAAGATTATACCAAAGATGGAGAGTGATGCGGAGCGACGACGAAGGATGAGTAGTAGAGTGGAGTGGAAGCCTTTGTCTTCGCCGAAGACTCGAATTCCCTTTCAATATACCTATGACTTGGTTTGAAATACACTTGAAAACACATTAGTCATAGCATATATAAAAGAGATATGATCAAAGGTATATTTATGAGCTATGTGTGCAAATTAGCAAAAGAAATTTCTAGAATCAAGAATACTGAGCTCATGCCTCAGTTTGGTAAAAGTTTGTTCATCAAGTGGCTTGGTAAAGATATCGGCTAATTGATCTTTAGTATTAATGTAAGCAATCTCGATATCCCCCTTTTGTTGGTGATCCCGAAGAAAATGATACCGAATGGCTATGTGTTTAGTGCGGCTATGCTCAACGGGATTATCCGCCATGCGGATTGCACTCTCATTATCACATAGAAGAGGAACTTTGGTTAATTTGTAACCATAGTCCCGCAGGGTTTGCCTCATCCAAAGCAATTGCGCGCAACAATGGCCTGCGGCAATATACTCGACTTCGGCGGTAGAAAGAGCGACCGAATTTTGCTTCTTTGAAGCCCAAGACACCAAGGATCTTCCCAAGAACTGGCAAGTCCCCGATGTGCTCTTTCTATTAATCTTACACCCCGCCCAATCGGCATCCGAATAACCAATCAAATCAAATGTGGATCCCCGAGGGTACCAAAGCCCAAACTTAGGAGTATAAGCCAAATATCTCAAGATTCGTTTTACGGCCGTAAGGTGGGATTCCTTAGGGTCGGATTGGAATCTTGCACACATGCAAACTGAAAGCATAATGTCCGGTCGAGATGCACATAAATAAAGCAATGAACCAATCATCGACCGGTATACCTTTTGATCCACGGACTTACCTCCCGTGTCGAGCTCGAGATGCCCATTGGTTCCCATGGGTGTCTTGATGGGCTTGGCATCCTTCATTCTAAACTTGGTTAGAATGTCTTGAGTGTACTTCGTTTGACTAATGAAGGTGCCCTCTTGGAGTTGCTTCACTTGAAATCCTAAGAAATACTTCAACTCCCCCCATCATAGACATCTCGAATTTCTTTATCATGATCCTACTAAATTCTTCACATGTAGATTCGTTAGTAGACCCAAATATAATATCATCAACATAAATTTGGCATACGAACAAATCATTATCAAGAGTTTTAGTAAATAAAGTAGGATCGGCTTTTCCGACTTTGAAGCCATTAGCAATAAGGAAATCTCTAAGGCATTCATACCATGCTCTTGGGGCTTGCTTGAGCCCATAAAGCGCCTTAGAGAGCCTATAGACATAGTTAGGGTACTCACTATCTTCAAAGCCGGGAGGTTGCTCAACATAGACCTCCTCCTTGATTGGTCCGTTGAGGAAGGCACTCTTCACGTCCATTTGGTAAAGTTTGAAGCCATGGTAAGTAGCATAGGCCAATAATATACGAATTGACTCAAGCCTAGCTACGGGTGCATAGGTTTCACCGAAATCCAAACCTTTGACTTGGGAGTATCCCTTGGCCACAAGTCGAGCTTTGTTCCTAGTCACCACACCATGCTCGTCTTGCTTGTTGCGGAAGACCCACTTGGTTCCTACAACATTTTGGTTAGGACATGGAACTAAATGCCATACCTCGTTCCTCGTGAAGTTGTTGAGCTCCTCTTGCATCGCCATCACCCAATCCGAATCTTGAAGCGCTTCCTCTACCCTGTGTGGCTCAATAGAGGAAACAAAAGAGTAATGCTCAGAAAAATGTGCAACACGAGATCGAGTGGTTACCCCCTTATGAATGTCGCCGAGGATGGTGTCGACGGGGTGATCTCGTTGTATTGCTTGGTGGACTCTTGGGTGTGGCGGCCTTGGTTCTTCATCCTCCTTGTCTTCATCATTTGCATCTCCCCCTTGATCGTTGCCGTCATCTTGAGGGGGCTCATCTCTTTGATCTTCTCCTTCATCAACTTGAGCCTCGTCCTCATTTTGGGTTGGTGGAGATGCTTGCGTGGAGGAGGATGGTTGATCTTGTGCATGTGGAGGCTCTTCGGATTCCTTAGGACACACATCCCCAATGGACATGTTCCTTAGCGCGATGCATGGAGCCTGTTCCTCACCTATCTCATCAAGATCAACTTGCTCTACTTGAGAGCCATTAGTCTCATCAAACACAACGTCACAAGAAACATCAACAAGTCCTGAGGACTTGTTAAAGACTCTATATGCCCTTGTGTTTGAGTCATAACCTAGTAAAAAGCCTTCTACAGCCTTAGGAGCAAATTTAGATTTTCTACCTCTTTTAACAAGAATAAAGCATTTGCTACCAAAGACTCTAAAATATGAAATATTGGGCTTTTTACCAGTAAGGAGTTCGTATGATGTCTTCTTGAGGATTCGGTGCAGATATAACCGGTTGATGGCATAGCAAGCGGTGTTGACCGCCTCGGCCCAAAACCGATCCGGTGTCTTGTACTCATCAAGCATGGTTCTTGCCATGTCCAATAGAGTTCGATTCTTCCTCTCCACTACACCATTTTGTTGTGGGGTGTAGGGAGAAGAGAACTCATGCTTGATGCCCTCCTCCTCAAGGAAGCCTTCTATTTGTGAGTTCTTGAACTCCGTCCCGTTGTCGCTTCTAATTTTCTTGATCCTTAAGCCGAACTCATTTTGAGCCCGTCTCAAGAATCCCTTTAAGGTCTCTTGGGTATGGGATTTTTCCTGCAAAAAGAATACCCAAGTGAAGCGAGAATAATCATCCACAATAACTAGACAGTACTTACTCCCGCCGATGCTTATGTAAGCGATCGGGCCGAATAAATCCATGTGAAGGAGCTCCAGTGGCCTGTCACTTGTCATGATGTTCTTGTGTGGATGATGAGTTCCAACTTGCTTCCCGGCTTGGCATGCGCTACAAACCCTGTCTTTCTCAAAATGAACATTTGTTAGTCCTAAAACATGTTCACCCTTTAGAAGCTTATGAAGATTCTTCATTCCAACATGGGCTAGTCGGCGGTGCCAGAGCCAACCCAAGTTAGTCTTAGCTATTAAGCAAGTGTCAAGTTCAGCTCTATCAAAATCTACCAAGTATAGCTGACCCTCTAACACTCCCTTAAAAGCTATTGAATCATCACTTCTTCTGAAGACAGTGACACCTACATCAGTGAATAGACAATTGTAGCCCATTTGACATAATTGCGAAACGGAAAGCAAATTGTAATCTAAAGAATCTACAAGAAAAACATTGGAAATAGTATGGTCAGGTGATATAGCAATTTTACCCAATCCTTTGACCAAACCTTGATTTCCATCCCCGAATGTGATAGCTCGTTGGGGATCTTGGTTTTTCTCATATGAGGAGAACATCTTCTTCTTCCCTGTCATGTGGTTTGTGCACTCGCTGTCGAGTATCCAACTTGAGCCCCCGGATGCATAAACCTACAAAACAATTTTAGTTCTTGACTTTAGGTACCCAAACGGTCTTGGGTCCTTTGGCATTAGATACAAGAACTTTGGGTACCCAAACACAAGTCTTGGAGCCCTTGTGTTTGCCCCCAACAAACTTGGCAACTACCTTGCCGGATTTGTTAGTAAGCACATATGATGCATCAAAAGTTTTGAATGAAATGCTATGATCATTTGATGCACTAGGAGTTTTCTTTCTAGGCAACTTAGCACGGGTTGGTTGCCTAGAGCTAGATGTCTCACCCTTATACATAAAAGCATAGTTAGGGCCAGAGTGAGACTTCCTAGAATGAGTTCTCCTAATTTTGCTCTCCGGATAACCGGCAGGGTACAAAATGTAACCCTCGTTATCCTGAGGCATGGGAGCCTTGCCCTTAACAAAGTTAGACAAATTTCTAGGAGGGGAATTAAGTTTGACATTGTCTCCCCTTTGGAAGCCAATACCATCCTTGATGCCAGGGCGTCTCCCATTATAGAGCATACTTCTAGCAAATTTAAACTTTTCATTTTCTAAGTTATGCTCGGCAATTTTAGCATCTAATTTTGCTATATGATCATTTTGTTGTTTAATTAATACCATGTGATCATGAATAGCATTGATATCAACATCTCTACATCTATCACAAATAGACACATGCTCAACGGTAGATGTAGAGGGTTTGCATGAATTAAGTTCAACAATCTTAGCACATAATATATCATTTTTATCTCTAAGATCGGAAATAGTAACATTGCAAACATCAAAATCTTTAGCCTTGGCAATCAAATTTTCATTTTCTACTCTAAGGCTAGCAAGAGAATCATTCAATTCCTTAATCTTAGCAAGCAAATCATCATTATCATTTCTAAGATTTGGAATTGAAGCATCACAAACATGAGAATCAACCTTAGCGATTAATTTAGCATTTTCATTTCTAAGGTTGGCAATAGTGTCATGGCATGTGCTTAGCTCACTAGATAATTTCTCACATTTTTCTACCTCTAGAGCATAAGCATTCTTAACCTTAACATGTTTCTTGTTTTCTTTAATTAGAAAATCCTCTTGGGAATCCAAAAGATCATCTTTTTCATGAATAGCACTAATCAATTCATTTAACTTTTCCTTTTGTTCCATGTTAAGGTTGGCAAAAAGGGTACGCAAGTTATCCTCCTCATCACTAGCATTATCATCACTAGAAGACTCATATTTAGTGGATGATTTGGATTTAACCTTCTTCTTTTTGCCGTCCTTTGCCATGAGGCATTTGTGGCCGACGTTTGTGAAAGGGAAATGTGCCCTTGGGCCATTTCTAAGTATTTTGGTGATTGAGTGCCAACACATGTGCTTAATTGTGAATTTATGTCCATGGATGAACAAGGTGCAAATCATGAAGTAAAGGTATGTTTCTAAGCCTTAGTACATTGGTTTTGTGTACTAATATACTTGTCTAAGTGTTAGAAACAGAAAGAAGAAGAGGAGAAAAAGACTTGGCTGTGTACAGCCAAGACTCAGCTCGGTCTGGCACACCGGACTGTCCGGTGTGCACCGGACAGTGTCCGGTGCGCCAGGCTGGCTCGGCGTGAACTGGCCGCTCTCGGGAATTCGCCGACGGCGTACGGCTAAAATTCACCGGACTGTCCGGTGTGCACCGGACTGTCCGGTGAGCCAACGGTCGGACGGTCCAACTGTCGGCCGCGCAATCTGCGCGAGACACGTGGCCGAGCCAACGGTCGGAAGGGGGCACCGGACTGTCCGGTGTGCACCGGATATGTCCGGTGCGCCAACGGCTCCCAGATCTGCAACAGTCTGCAACGGTCGGCAGCGCTGTTTAAGGAAAGAAATCGGGCACCGGACAGTGTCCGGTGTACACCGGACTGTCCGGTGCACCCGACGACAGAAGGCAAGGATAGCCTTCCAGATTTGCTCTCAACGGCTCCTAGCTGCCTTGGGGCTATAAAAGGGGCCCCTAGGCGCATGGAGGTGATACACAAGTAACCTTAGAGCATTCTTGATCATCCACACTCGTTCTTTGCGCATTCGTTTGTGATTCTAAGTGATTCGAGCTCCGTTCTAGTGAGAACTTTGAGATAGTCATTCGAGCTCGATTCTTGGCCGTGTGTGTGCGCATTTTGCTGTGGATTTGTGTGTGTTGCTTCCCTCCCTTACTCTGTGCTTCTTTGTGATCATATACTTGTAAGGGCAAGAGACTCCAATTTGTGGAGATTCCTTGCAAACGGGATAAAGAGAAGAAAACAAAACACCGTGGTATTCAAGTGGGTCTTTGGACCGCTTGAGAGGGGTTGATTGCAACCCTCGTCCGTTGGGACGCCACAACGTGGAGTAGGCAAGCGTTGGTCTTGGCCGAACCACGGGATAAACCACTGTGCCATCTCTGTGATTGATCTTCTGTGGTTATTGTGTTTTGTTGGGACTCCTCTCTAGCCACTTGGCATTATTGTACTAACACTTAACAAGTTTTTGTGGCTTAAGTTTTAAAGTTTCACAGGATCACCTATTCACCCCCCCCTCTAGGTGCTCTCAATTGGTATCGGAGCCGTTCTCTTCACAAAGGGACTAACCGCCCGAAGAGATGGATCCTAAGGGGAAGGGTATCGTGATCAACGACAAAGAGAAGGAATCCTTCATCAACGAGCCGAAGGACGACAAGCCTACCGACTCCGGCTCGGGTCATAGACGGAAGGAAGGGAAGAAGAAGAAGACAAGGCGCATCAAGGAGATCGTCTACTATGACGACAGCGATGAATCTACTTCTTCCCAAAAGGACGAGGACCACAACGACTACGAGAGAAGGAAACCGGTTAATTCGAACTTTTCTTTTGACTACTCTCGTATTCCTCAAAGTTCAAATTCACATTTGCTCTCCATTCCACTCGGCAAGCCCCCACACTTTGATGGAGAGGACTACGGATTTTGGAGCCACAAAATGCGTAGTCACCTATTCTCTCTCCATCCTAGTATATGGGAGATTGTAGAGAGTGGAATGCACTTTGATAGTTCGGATAGTCCCATGTTCATTAATGAACAAATTCATAAGAATGCACAAGCTACTACTGTTCTTCTAGCTTCTTTGTGCAGGGATGAATACCATAAAGTAAGCGGCTTGGATAACGCCAAGCAGATCTGGGACACCCTCAAGATTTCTCATGAGGGGAACGACGTCACCTTGCTCACCAAGATGGAGTTGGTGGAGGGAGAGCTTGGACGGTTCGCAATGATAAGAGGCGAGGAGCCGACGCAAACATACAACCGGCTCAAGACCCTTATCAACAAGATAAGGAGCTACGGGAGCACGCGATGGACGGACCACGACGTCGTCCGCCTAATGCTAAGGTCATTTACCGTTCTTGATCCTCATTTGGTGAACAATATACGTGAAAATCCCAGGTACACTAAGATGTCGCCCGAAGAAGTTCTTGGGAAATTCGTTAGCGGGCGAATGATGATCAAGGAGGCGAGGTATGTGGACGACGCCTTGAATGGACCGATCAACGAGCCGCAACCTCTTGCTCTCAAGGCAACGAGGAGCAAGGAGGCACTACCGAGCAAGGTGGCGCAAGTTGAGGCGGCCGGGCTAAATAATGAGGAGATGGCCCTCATCATTAAGCGCTTCAAGACGGCGCTTAAGGGTCGCAAGGGACAGCCAAGCAAGACCAAGACAAAGGAGAAGCGCTCGTGCTTCAAATGTGGTAAGATTGGTCATTTCATTGCTAACTGTCCCGATAATGAAAGTGACCAGGAAAAGGGGAACAAAAGGGAGAAGAAGAAACATTACAAGAAGGCCAAGGGCGAGGCACATATCGGAAAGGAGTGGGATTCGGATTGCTCCTCCTCTGACTCCGACAATGAAGGACTCGCCGCCACCGCCTTCAACAAGTCGTCCCTCTTTCCCAACGAGCGTCACACTTGCCTCATGGCAAGGGAAAAGAAAGTAAGCACTCATGATACTAGTACTTATGCTTCTTCAAGTGAGGATGAGTCTAGTGATGATGATGAGATAGATTACTCATGCTTATTCAAGGGATTAGATAGATCTAAAATTAATAAGATTAATGAGTTGATTGATGCTTTGAATGACAAGAATAGATTACTAGAAAAACAAGAGGATCTTTTATATGAGGAGCATGATAAATTTGTTAGTGCACAAAATTCTCTTGCTCTAGAAATTAAAAGAAATGAGATGCTTTCTAGTGAATTATCTACTTGTTATGAAACTATCTCTACTTTAAAAGGTGTTAACAATGATTTAAATGCTAAACTAGTAGAAGCAAATAAATCTAACTCTTGTGTTGAACATGTTGAAATTTGTACTAGGTGTAAGGATGTTGATATTAATGCTTGTTGTGAACACCTAGTTTCAATTTCCAAACTAAGTGATGAATTGGCTAGTCTTAATGCCCAACTTAAGACTAGCAAAAGTGAATTTGATAAGTTAAAATTTGCAAGGGATGCCTATACAATTGGAAGACATCCCTCAATTAAGGATGGTCTTGGCTTCAAGAGAGAGGCCAAGAACTTAACAAGCCATAAGGCTCCCATTCCCGCCAAGGAGAAAGGGAAGGCCCCTATGGCCAGTAGCGCTAAAAAGAACCATGCTTTTATGTATAATGATAGAAGACATGCTAGAAATGCTTATAATGATTTTGATTCACATGTTTATGATTCTCATGCCATGTTTGCTTCTAGTACTTCCTATAAGCATGATAGAGATATGTGTAGGAGAAATGTTGTGCATATGCCTAGGAGAAATTTTGCTCATGTTCCTAGAAAAGTTGTGAACAAATCTTCTACCATTTATTATGCTTGCAATGCTCCCTTTGCTATTTGTAGAAAGGGTAAGAAGGTAATTGCTAGGAAGTTAGGGGCAAGATGCAAGGGAGATAAAACTTGCATTTGGGTCCCTAAGGATATTTGTGCTAACCTTGCAGGACCCAACATGAGTTGGGTACCTAAGACCCAAGCCTAAATTTGCCTTGCAGGTTTATGCATCCGGGGGTTCAAGCTGGATTATCGACAGCGGATGCACAAACCATATGACGGGGGAGAAGAAGATGTTCACCTCCTACGTCAAAAATAAGGATTCCCAAGATTCAATTATATTCGGTGATGGGAATCAAGGCAAGGTAAAAGGGTTAGGTAAAATTGCAATTTCTAATGAGCACTCAATCTCAAATGTGTTTTTAGTTGAGTCTCTTGGTTACAATTTGCTATCTGTTAGTCAACTGTGCAATATGGGATATAATTGTTTATTTACAAATGTAGATGTGTCTGTCTTTAGAAGATGTGATGGTTCACTAGCTTTTAAGGGTGTACTAGACGGCAAGCTTTACTTAGTTGATTTTGCAAAGGAAGAGGCCGGTCTAGATGCATGCTTAATGGCTAAGACTTGCATGGGCTGGCTGTGGCATCGCCGCTTAGCACATGTGGGGATGAAGAACCTGCACAAGCTTCTAAAGGGAGAACACGTGATAGGTCTAACCAATGTTTATTTCGAAAAAGATAGACCTTGTGCAGCTTGTCAAGCAGGTAAACAAGTGGGAGGAGCACATCACAGCAAGAATGTGATGACCACGTCAAGACCCCTGGAGCTGCTGCATATGGACCTCTTCGGACCCGTCGCCTATCTAAGCATAGGTGGAAGTAAGTATGGTCTAGTTATTGTTGATGACTTTTCCCGCTTCACTTGGGTGTTCTTTTTGCAGGATAAGTCTGAAACCCAAGGGACCCTCAAGCGCTTCCTGAGGAGAGCTCAAAATGAGTTTGAGCTCAAGGTGAAAAAGATAAGGAGCGACAACGGGTCCGAATTCAAGAACCTTCAAGTGGAGGAGTTTCTTGAGGAGGAAGGGATCAAGCACGAGTTCTCCGCTCCCTACACACCACAGCAAAATGGTGTGGTAGAGAGGAAGAACAGGACGCTAATCGATATGGCGAGGACGATGCTTGGAGAGTTCAAGACCCCCGAGTGCTTTTGGTCGGAAGCCATGAACACGGCTTGCCACGCCATCAACAGGGTCTACCTTCACCGCCTCCTCAAGAAGACGTCGTATGAGCTACTAACCGGTAACAAACCCAATGTATCTTACTTTCGTGTATTTGGGAGCAAGTGCTACATTCTGGTGAAGAAGGGTAGAAATTCTAAATTTGCTCCCAAAGCTGTAGAAGGGTTTTTATTAGGTTATGATTCAAATACAAAAGCGTATAGGGTCTTCAACAAATCATCGGGTTTGGTTGAAGTCTCTAGCGACGTTGTATTTGATGAGACTAATGGCTCTCCAAGAGAGCAAGTTGTTGATTGTGATGATGTAGATGAAGAAGATGTTCCGACGGCCGCTATACGAACCATGGCGATTGGAGAAGTGCGACCACAGGAACAAGATGAACGAGATCAACCTTCTTCCTCAACAACGGTGCATCCCCCAACTCAAGACGATGAACAGGTTCATCAACTGGAGGCGTGTGATCAAGGGGGAGCACAAGATGATCATGTGATGGAGGAAGAAGCGCAACCGGCACCTCCAACCCAAGTTCGAGCGATAATTCAAAGGGATCATCCCGTCGACCAAATTCTGGGTGACATTAGCAAGGGAGTAACTACTCGGTCTCGACTAGTTAATTTTTGTGAACATTACTCTTTTGTCTCCTCTATTGAGCCTTTCAGGGTAGAGGAGGCCTTGCTAGATCCGGATTGGGTGTTGGCCATGCAGGAGGAACTTAACAACTTCAAGCGCAATGAAGTTTGGACACTGGTGCCTCGCCCCAAGCAAAATGTTGTGGGAACCAAGTGGGTGTTCCGCAACAAACAGGACGAGCACGGGGTGGTGACAAGGAACAAGGCTCGACTTGTGGCAAAAGGTTATGCCCAAGTCGCAGGTTTGGACTTTGAGGAGACTTTTGCTCCTGTGGCTAGGCTAGAATCAATTCGTATCTTGCTAGCATATGCCGCTCACCATTCTTTCAGGTTGTACCAAATGGATGTGAAGAGCGCTTTCCTCAACGGGCCAATCAAAGAGGAGGTGTACGTGGAGCAGCCCCCTGGCTTCGAGGATGAACGGCACCCCGACCACGTGTGTAAGCTCTCTAAGGCGCTCTATGGACTTAAACAAGCCCCAAGAGCATGGTATGAATGCCTTAGAGATTTCTTAATTGCTAATGCTTTCAAGGTTGGGAAAGCCGATCCAACTCTTTTCACTAAGACTTGTGATGGTGATTTGTTTGTGTGCCAAATTTATGTCGATGACATAATATTTGGTTCTACTAACCAAAAGTCTTGTGAAGAGTTTAGCAGGGTGATGACGCAGAAATTCGAGATGTCGATGATGGGCGAGTTGAACTACTTCCTTGGGTTCCAAGTGAAGCAACTCAAGGACGGCACCTTCATCTCCCAAACGAAGTACACGCAAGATTTGCTAAAGCGGTTTGGGATGAAGGACGCCAAGCCCGCAAAGACTCCGATGGGAACCGACGGACACACCGACCTCAACAAAGGAGGTAAGTCCGTTGATCAAAAAGCATACCGGTCAATGATAGGGTCTTTACTTTATTTATGTGCTAGTAGACCGGATATTATGCTTAGCGTATGCATGTGTGCTAGATTTCAATCTGATCCTAAGGAGTGTCACTTGGTGGCGGTGAAGCGAATTCTTAGATATTTAGTCGCTACGCCTTGCTTCGGGATCTGGTATCCAAAGGGGTCTAACTTTGACTTGATTGGGTACTCAGATTCCGACTATGCTGGATGTAAGGTCGATAGGAAGAGCACATCGGGGACGTGCCAATTCTTAGAAAGGTCCCTGGTGTCATGGAACTCTAAGAAACAAACATCCGTTGCCCTATCCACCGCTGAGGCCGAGTATGTTGCCGCAGGACAGTGTTGCGTGCAACTACTTTGGATGAGGCAAACCCTCCGGGACTTTGGCTACAATCTGAGCAAAGTCCCACTCCTATGTGACAATGAGAGTGCTATCCGAATAGCGGAAAATCCTGTTGAGCACAGCCGCACAAAGCACATAGACATCCGACATCACTTTTTGAGAGACCACCAGCAAAAGGGAGATATCGAAGTGTTTTATGTTAGCACCGAGAACCAGCTAGCCGATATCTTTACCAAGCCTTTAGATGAGAAGACCTTTTGCAGGTTGCGTAGTGAGCTAAATGTCTTAGATTCGCGGAACTTGGATTGAATTGTAGCATACATGTGTTTATGCCTTTGATCATGTCCATTCTGCATTTTGTTGCTTATTATGGTGCTCAAGTTGTACAAACACTCCCTGGACCTCACAAGTCTGTTGCAAAGTGATGCACATGTTTAGGGGGAGATGTGTTACAACTTGACCCTTTGAGACTAACCATATGCTTGAGTTTGCTTGATTTAGTCTCGAAGGAGAATTGAAAGGGAAAAGGTGGACTTGGACCATGAAAGACTTCCACTGCACTCCGATGAGAGGGTAACTTATTCCAAGTCCATCTCATGAACTCTTTTTGCCATTTGCTCTTAATTGAAGATTTTGGTGAGGCAATGGGGTTAAAGGGCCAAGATTGATCCCGTTTTGGTGCTTGATGCCAAAGGGGGAGAAAATAAAGGCCAAAGCAATAAATGGATCAGCTACCACTTGAGAAATTTGAAAATAGTAGAGTAGAGCTTTTGGTTTGTCAAAACTCTTTTATTGCCTCTTTTGTCAAAAGTTGGCTTCTTGTGGGGAGAAGTAGTAATTATGGGAAAAAGGGGGAGTTTTTGAAATCTTTGATCAATCTCTTTTGGAATGACTCTCTTTATGCTTCAACATGTGTGTTTGACTTAGAGATAGAGATTTGAGTTTGATTTGCAAAAACAAACCAAGTGGTGGCAAAGGATGATCCATATATGCCAAAATTGAATCAAAATAAAACTCAAATTTATTTTATTTGAAGTGAGTTTGCACTTGTTCTAGTTGCTTTATGTTGTGTTGGCATAAATCACCAAAAAGGGGGAGATTGAAAGAGAAATGTGCCCTTGGGCCATTTCTAAGTATTTTGGTGATTGAGTGCCAACACATGTGCTTAATTGTGAATTTATGTCCATGGATGAACAAGGTGCAAATCATGAAGTAAAGGTATGTTTCTAAGCCTTAGTACATTGGTTTTGTGTACTAATATACTTGTCTAAGTGTTAGAAACAGAAAGAAGAAGAGGAGAAAAAGACTTGGCTGTGTACAGCCAAGACTCAGCTCGGTCTGGCACACCGGACTGTCCGGTGTGCACTGGACAGTGTCCGGTGCGCCAGGCTGGCTCGGCGTGAACTGGCCGCTCTCGGGAATTCGCCGATGGCGTACGGCTAAAATTCACCGGACTGTCCGGTGTGCACCGGACTGTCCGGTGAGCCAACGGTCGGACGGTCCAACTGTCGGCCGCGCAATCTGCGCGAGACACGTGGCCGAGCCAACGGTCGGAAGGGGGCACCGGACTGTCCGGTGTGCACCGGACATGTCCGGTGCGCCAACGGCTCCCAGATCTGCAACAGTCTGCAACGGTCGGCAGCGCTGTTTAAGGAAAGAAATCGGGCACCGGACAGTGTCCGGTGTACACCGGACTGTCCGGTGCACCCGACGACAGAAGGCAAGGATAGCCTTCCAGATTTGCTCTCAACGGCTCCTAGCTGCCTTGGGGCTATAAAAGGGGCCCCTAGGCGCATGGAGGTGATACACAAGTAACCTTAGAGCATTCTTGATCATCCACACTCGTTCTTTGCGCATTCGTTTGTGATTCTAAGTGATTCGAGCTCCGTTCTAGTGAGAACTTTGAGATAGTCATTCGAGCTCGATTCTTGGCCGTGTGTGTGCGCATTTTGCTGTGGATTTGTGTGTGTTGCTTCCCTCCCTTACTCTGTGCTTCTTTGTGATCATATACTTGTAAGGGCAAGAGACTCCAATTTGTGGAGATTCCTTGCAAACGGGATAAAGAGAAGAAAACAAAACACCGTGGTATTCAAGTGGGTCTTTGGACCGCTTGAGAGGGGTTGATTGCAACCCTCGTCCGTTGGGACGCCACAACGTGGAGTAGGCAAGCGTTGGTCTTGGCCGAACCACGGGATAAACCACTGTGCCATCTCTGTGATTGATCTTCTGTGGTTATTGTGTTTTGTTGGGACTCCTCTCTAGCCACTTGGCATTATTGTACTAACACTTAACAAGTTTTTGTGGCTTAAGTTTTAAAGTTTCACAGGATCACCTATTCACCCCCCCTCTAGGTGCTCTTAGTTTGGGAAGAGGAGGCCCTTGGTGACGGCGATGTTGGCGGCGTCCTCGTCGTCGGAGGAGGAGTCGGTGGAGCTCTCGTCCGAGTTCCACTCCCGGCAAACATGGGCATCGCCGCCCTTCTTCTTGTAGTACCTCTTCTTTTCTCTCCTCTTTCCCTTCTTGTCGTTATCCCTGTCACTGTCACTTGATAATGGACATTTAGCAATAAAGTGACTGGGCTTACCACACTTGTAGCAAACCTTCTTGGAACGGGATTTGTAGTCCTTCCCCTTCCGTTGCTTGAGGATTTGGCGAAAGCTTTTGATGATTAAAGCCATCTCCTCATTGTCGAGCTTGGAGGCGTCAATTGGTTGTCTACTCGGTGTAGACTCCTCCTTCTTCTCCTCCGTCGCCTTAAATGCCACCGGTTGTGCTTCGGACGTGGAGGGTTCATCAAGCTCGTTGATCTTCTTTGAGCCTTTAATCATACATTCAAAGCTCACAAAATTCCCGATTACTTTCTCGGGAGTCATTAGTGTGTATCTAGGATTACCACGAATTAATTGAACTTGAGTGGGGTTAAGGAAAATGAGAGATCTTAGAATAACCTTAACCACCTCGTGGTCGTCCCACTTCTTGCTCCCGAGGTTGCGCACTTGGTTCACCAAGGTTTTGAGCCGGTTGTACATAACTTGTGGCTCCTCCCCTTGGCGAAGACGAAAACGACCGAGCTCCCCCTCGATCGTTTCCCGCTTGGTGATCTTGGTGAGTTCATCACCCTCGTGCGCGGTCTTGAGTAGGTCCCAAATCTCCTTCGCACTCTTCAACCCTTGCACTTTGTTATATTCCTCTCTACTTAGAGAGGCGAGAAGTATGGTTGTGGCTTGGGAGTTGAAGTGCTCGATTTGGGCCACTTCGTCCGTATCATAATCTTCATCCCCTACGGATGGTACCTGTGCTCCAAACTCAACAACATTCCATATACTTTTGTGGAGTGAGGTTAGATGAAATTTCATTAAATCACTCCACCTAGCATAATCTTCGCCATCAAAGGTTGGCGGTTTGCCTAATGGAACGGAAAGTAATGGAGTATGTCTAGATGTACGAGGGTAGTGTAAGGGGATCTTACTAAACTTCTTGCGCTCTTGGCGCTTAGAAGTTACGGACGACGCGTCGGAGTCGGAGGTCGATGTTGATGAAGTATCGGTCTCGTAGTAGACCACCTTCCTCATCCTCTTTTTCTTGTCCCCACTCCGATGCGGCTTGTGGGAAGAGGATTTTTCCTTCTTCTCTTTGTGGTGAGAAGAAGAAGATCTTTTCTCCTTCCGTTTGTAGGAGTCATTCTTCTTCTCCTTCCTCTTGGTGCGGGACTCTTCCGATGAAGTGCTCCCGTGGCTCGTAGTGGGCTTGTCGCCGGTCTCCATCTCCCTCTTGGTGTGATCTCCCGACATCACTTCGAGCGGTTAGGCTCTAATGAAGCACCGGGCTCTGATACCAATTGAAAGTCGCCTAGAGGGGGGGGGGGGTGAATAGGGCGAAACTGAAATTCTCAAAAATAATCGCAACTACAAGCCGGGTTAGCGTTAGAAATATAATCAAGTCCGCGAGAGAGGGTGCAAAACAAATCGCGAGCGAATAAGGAGTGAGACACGTGGATTTGTTTTACCGAGGTTCGGTTCTCGCAAACCTACTCCCCGTTGAGGAGGCCACAAAGGCCGGGTCTTTTTCAACCCCTTCCCTCTCTCAAACGGTCCCTCGGACCGAGTGAGCTTTCTCTTCTCAATCTCTTGGAACACAAAGTTCCTACAAGGACCACCACAAGATTGGTGTCTCTTGCCTCAATTACAAGTGAGTTTGATCGCAAGAAAGAATCAAGAAAGAAGAAAGCAATCCAAGCGCAAGAGCTCGAAAGAACACAAGCAAATCTCTCTCACTAATCACTAGGGCGTTGTGTGGAGTTTGGAGAGGATTTGATCACTTTGGTGTGTCTAGAATTGAATGCTAGAGCTCTTGTAAGTAGTTGAGAAGTGGAAAACTTGGATGACTTGAATGTGGGGTGGTTGGGGGTATTTATAGCCCCAACCACCAAACTAGCCGTTTGGTGCAGGCTGGCTGTCGTATGGTGCACCGGACAGTCCGGTGCACACCGGACAGTCCGGTGCGCCAGCCACGTCACCAAAGCCGTTGGGTTCCGACTATTGGAGCTCTGACTTCTAGGCCCGCCTGGATGTCCGGTGGCGCACCGGACATGTACTGTAGAGTGTCCGGTGCGCCAGCATGGGCGTGCCTGACCTCTGCGCGCGCTGGCGCGCAATAAATGCGCTGCAGGTAGCCGTTGGCGCCTGAAGTAGCCGTTGCCCCGCTGTTACACCGGACAGTCCGGTGAATTATAGCGGAGCAGCTGAAATGAATTCCCGAGGCTGGCGAGTTCCGGAGGCCGCTCTTCCTTGGAGCACCGGACAGTCCGGTGAATTATAGCGGAGTTGCCTCTGGAATTTCCCGAAGGCGACGAGTTTGAAGTCGGTCTTCCCTGGTGCACCGGACACTGTCCGGTGGTGCACCGGACAGTCAGGTGCACCAGACCAGGGTGCCTTCGGTTGGCCCTTGCTCCTTTGTTTGAACCCAATACTTGGTCTTTTTATTGGCTAAGTGTGAACCTTTGGCACCTGTATAACTTATTGTAAAGCCCAAAAATATGTATAAATAATAATAATAAAATAAAATAAATATGTTTATAAGTGGGTATCTTGGGATTATGGAACCCTTGGGAGTTAATTGGTTTTCTCTTCTTTGCGCATATTTGATTAATGGAATTATATTGGTTAACATAACAAATAAATAAATACAAAAATATACATCTCATGCTAAAGTTATTGTATTGTTGCACTTTGTATTCAAATTTGTGAGACAAGCTTAAGTTAGGAAACTAGAATTTGAAAATGGAAATAGAAAAGAAAAGAGAAGAAGAAGGTAAAGAATATGTGCTATAGGAAAAATAGTAATAATGATATATAAATAGATATATCATCTTATACTGGTATTTTAGTTGTGCACTTGACCTATGTGTAAAACTCACTAACAAATTCAAATTCAAATGGTAAACTTTGAAATGGAGAAAGAAATGCAAGATATAAAAGAAAATAAAAGGAGAAACTTACCCACTAACCTGGGCCGAAACCCCTCCTACAGCCCACTATCGCTGTCCCTTCCTCCTGCTCGGCCCACGCTATCTTCTTTTCTTTTTCCTTTACCGGTGACACTTACGCGCGGGACCCTCTAGTCGGCCTCACAGCGACTGGCCGGGCGCGTGCACAGTGGTAGCACGGTGGGACCCACCTGTCGGTGCTATCCTCTTCCTCTCCTTATCCCTTCTCGGCGTGGAATACGCCAACAGAAACTAAATCCCGCTTTAGCCGCCATGAACGAACTCCGTGCGGGAGCTAGCATAATCGTCGTAGATCCACGTGGACTCCACCATGGTGCATAAAAGTCAAGCCTGATATCTCTCTTACTACCTCCCTTCTTGCGCTGCCATAGCCACCTCGGCTCGCACACAAGCGTCTGCTCTGCACGCTGCCCCACCCGCCGTCACGGTGCGCCGCTTCCCGGCCGCGCCGACCAAGGCCAGGCGCCTCTCGGGCGTCAAGAAAATCAGGACCCTCAGTGCGGGGCTCATCGATTCGGGCATGCGTGCGAATTCTACTACTCCGGCACCGCCGCAAATCCATTGCCCGCCGTGAACCCGCATGTCTCCGTGGGCGGCGAGTCCTGCTACACGATTCACGGTCGCTCCCATTTGGTTCGGCATCCCTTCCTCTTCCGTTTGCACCATTTAGCGCTCGGGTTAGGGCATTGGGGGTCGGTCGGCCATGTTGCCAGTGGGCGCACCGCCGGGTGGCTTCTCCGCCGCCGTGGCTAGGATTGAATTGAGGAAGACGGCGCCTCGGCCGTTGATCAGCAAGGGAAGGGCCCAGATTAGATCGGCGAAAATTGATTCTGGGACCATTGATCCCGGATCCTGTGGCTCACCGATTCACATAAGGCAAGATATGATCTGGGCCATCGGTTTGTGATCGCGCGGCCCAAGTTTGATCATACCCCTTCGCCTCGCCCGTATTGCAAAAGAGCCCCTGCTCTTTGCCACAATTAACCCGCCGTCCGGGACTATAGGAAGAGTCTTGCGGTTTAGCCCCGATTTTTATAAGAAACACCCTGCGCTCTCTGGTATTAGTGGCCGCGGTCCAAAGGTTAATATAATTGGTAAAACTAATAAAGAAAATGATTTTTTAGTATAAAAATAATTCTAGGATCTTGTTTTATTCATAGAAAATTTATTTTAACTCCTTTTTGATTCATTACAGTTGTATTAATTTTGTTTTAATATTGTTTATCACCTAGTGACTCTATTTAGACATGAAACATAGATTAAAATTGTTTACTTAATTTATTTCGTGCCAAGTACTTAACAACTTAGGAAATTCATAACTCAATAATTGTAACTCCGTTTTGATCCATTCTAGTTGCATTAGTCTCATAATAATATTTATTATCATCTGGTAACTTTGTTTTGTCATGAAATATAGGTTAAAATGTTGCACTTAGTCTATTCTATACTTAACCACGTGGATCTTCGGAAAACCATAACTCCATAACCGTAACCCCGAATTTAGCGATTCTCGGACCCACTATCTCGTAGCGACGTGTAGATTATTATCATGCAGTTTATTCTTATGTTTGGTGTGATGTTAATTTTGCCTATACCATGTTTGTCTGTATTGCTACGACTAGCGTGAGGTCACGTGTCACCTGAGAAGCAAGTTGGTACCTGGAATCTCAAGTCCCAGGCAAGTTGTGCCCTTGATCACTTCTTTTACCCAGTCATGTTCTGATTAATCATAATGATCTGCATAGGTTAATTTTGATGGGACCCAATAGGTTACCCCAGTTTGACTATCTTTATACCTTGATTACCACTACACTTTTTGGGTAATACCTGCTATTGCTTTATGTGGTTTTGGGTATAGAGATACATATTATTCATGATTATCTTTTATTATCAGTTATTATTTACTGTTCATGATAAGATCATTATGTTAATTGGAACATGGAGAACCACCCGAGAAAACAGTGCTACCACAAGGGTTTAATGGGACGCCCTTGGCTGATTAATTAGGAAAGCTAGTGGATGACTACCTTACCCGAAAGGGGCAAGGGCAGTAGGGGAGTGGTCAGTGTAGGGAGGCCCTTGGGATGATTTTGCTGCGATGGCGGTCATGCGAGGGATTCCTGCATTGGAGCTTCCTATAAACTGTAGCGGGTTTTCTGAAGCTAGTGGAACTTTGTAAAGGCCTCGTAGTGTTACCCTGCCTCGCCTCCTCGGTAGAGGTGTATGGGATTGGCCGTCTCTTGGCAGATGGGTAACATGACTTGTGGGTAAAGATGCGCAACCTCTGCAGAGTGTAAAACTGGTATACTAGCCGTGCTCACGGTCATGAGCGGCTCGGACACTCACATGATTAATTTATGGAACTAAATTCAATTTGTCATATGCATTGCATCGCAGGTGATGTTGTTACTACTTTTGTTCTACTATTTAATTGGGTTGGTATTTACTTATAATTAGTAACTGCTAATAAAATTTTGACCAACTTTAAAAGCAATGCTCAGCTTCAACCATCCTCTTTGGTAAGCCTTACACTTCACGTGAGCTCCCACCTTTGACGAGTTCATGCACATTATTCCCCACAACTTGTTGAGCTATGAACGTATGTGAGCTCACTCTTGCTGTCTCACACCCCCCACAGGTCAAGAACAGGTACCACAGGATGAGACGCTTGGAGGATGCTGCGATGTGTTCGTGAGAGGTCTAGACCGTCGTCTCCCAGTCAACTTTGGGTTGCTGGACCGTTGTCTCCTTATAATATAATTATTTATTTATTTTGTATAGAACTCCTGTTATATAGTAAAGATGTGACATTCGATCCTGTGCCATGATTCATCATATGTGTGAGACTTGGTCCCAGCACACCTGGTGATTATGTTCGCGCCCGGGCTTTGGACCCCTGAAACCCGGGTGTGACACTTATACACTAGAGCAAACTAGTTAGTCCAATTATTTGTGTTGGGCAATTCAACCACCAAAATTAGTATAGGAAATAGGTGTAAGCCTAATTCCCTTTCAGACGTGACTGCTCGCCTGGTGTTAGCTTTGTCAGGAACTCGCTCTATTTTGCTGCCGTATGTTATGCCGTATGGTCTGGTACTTGTGTGATGTAAAACTCTAAACTCGTCGGTTGGCATGTTGCCTGGTAGGGGACCCGGCTGTTCTGAGTCATCCGAAGCGGATTGGCTCATCAGCGCTTCTGTTTGCGGGTTCTTCCTATTATTTTGCGTTGGTAGTGTGGAAACTATCTGAACCGCTTTGTATTTCTGTTATGACAATAATAGAAATGGGGTCCTTCTCTCGTCAAAAAAAAATTAGAAAATAGATTTTTGTTTGAATAGCCAGACTACTTTAATAGATTTTGCGAGATGTACTACTTTTGACCATCTTCCTAAATTCAATTTAGGAGACGAATATTTTTTAACCAGCTTCATAAATAAAATAATTGTCTTTAAAATCTTCGTAGAAGACGACCGTAATAGATAGATCTCACAAAACTAAATCAACATCTTACAAATACAAGTGATAAGCACTAGCACACATACATATAGTTAGAAAGTTAACATAATTGATATCATCTTGATCCTTCTAAGGCCTCCGTGCAAATTGTGAATATATGTATCGAGAGTAATAATAGAAAAGAAACTATAAATAAGAGCCATAGATGTTTTTGAACAACTCTAAAATACATATCATTAAATCAGTTGCCAAACACTCTCAACTTCAACTAGCTATACTCTGAAAAAACGTGGAGTTTACTCTTAACTCCACCAATTTAGTGGAGTATGTGCTCCATATTTTTACCGTCCTCGTGGAGTTGGTATGAAATTATCCACCATACCACTCATTACACACTGTATCGATTCGTTCTTTTTTGTTTTCTTCCGCACGTTTCTCGTCCAAGGCCAATTAACTCAAGCCATGTTTAGAGTTGGAGTTACAGGACTTATGTTTAGAGTTGAAGTTACCTTGTAAGTCAGTTCAAAACTCTATAAACTCAATGACAGAGCTACTCCATGACGAAGTTGGTGGAGCAGCATAACTGTAAATTATGGCAGTCCCAAACACCCGTCGTAAATCTAAAGCAGACCAGTGCCTCTTCTCTACAGCCTGGCTACTACACTATCTAGTGGGCCACCCGACGCCGGGCAACCCACGACTGATGGTTCCGCTTCGGTATGTAGTCACATACGCTATATGGGCTTGGCAACTGGGTTAGTCGTCACGGTGGAAGCTCCATAGGGATGAAAACGGTATTGAGAACTACGTTACTACGGATCACTAGATCCGCTCCCTTTCCTCCCGTCAGCAGTAGAGGCGCAAGAAGATGTAGAGAACCCGTCTCCCTTCCCTTAAGCACGACAGAGGAAACACACGAGACACAGGATATAGGGTTGGGCCTCTGGCCTCTTTCTGATCTCTATCATATGAAGGGGTGTACAAGTTCCTTATATAAAGATGTGAGACCCCTCAGGGGCAAAGCATGTATTTGCCCACATAACCCTAACTAGGGTTACTTAACACTCCCCCTTGGGTGAATACCGCGACCAACACATGCCTCGTTAAAACTCCGAAAAACCCAGTGGGAAAAAATATGGAGAAAGAGTGCATGGTGATACAAATTGCATTTGCACTTTGTTGCCTTATTAAAAACCTCATGTGAGAAACTTCAAGAAAACTCACCAAGGAAAAAAGAGTACAACAATTGTCATCGGGACAGGTTTCGATCCTTTGGGATCTAGATTCTATCGAATCTTCTACAAGGGCTAACTTTAGAAATGTGCTCCCCCTGATCCTTGCAAAACCGTATCAATAAGGCAAAACATCTTCTTCTAGAAGTATATACACATAAAGATTTAGCAAACGGATTGCATATCCTTGCAAGGACTATTTCAGGAACTTTACCTCTACTCACTTCTAGGATATACGAGGTAAGTGCACGTATCAATATAAACAAGCCACTTTGACTGATGGTGTTCGATCGACTGGATCTATATATTTGATAAAAAGTTCCATAAAAGTTCATATATTGATCATCAAGCTCACGCCTTCAGGGCATATAATATGACATTTATTGTCTCATAGTTGTGATCAATATAAGCATTCGCTCCCCCTGATGATGACATCTACCAAAGTCATTATCCCTCATAACGCAAGCATATTCTTTAAGATATATGTCTCATTGTTCATCTGGAATAACGAGAATGGATGAGGTTGGGGTGCTATCATTTTCTATCTTACACCACAATTCATACATAGTTGTGCAAAGCAAAAAACATGTCCTTCAATAGGACTTAGGGGATAATATTGTTGCAATAGTTCATATTCTAAATATGACACATCGCTCTAGGCGTTCATCCTTTGCAACATCTATGATGGTGTAACAAAAGTCCATCAAAGATCGTAATCCATCAGGGATTTTTCATCGATCAGATACATCGTTATAGTCTGTCATTCTGGCACAATGGGGATATTTTGCCAGTAACACCTAAACCTTATAGGTTTCTGCCATCAGGGCTTTAGAAGATACCATAATTCCACATCTAGTGGAAATTACCATGAGTAAAACTCATGGAATGCACATGTGCTTATTCGGTGAACTTCAAGTCCTTTGGTACCTCATCTTATTCCTTTTCGGGTCTATATGGGTCTTTATCCTTTTATAGGGATTATCAAACTTTGGTGTTTAACACAGACTTTATTTCTTCTGGAAAGGTTCCATTAAGGAACTATAATCTCATCTAGGAGATATTCTCTCTACATAGGAGAGTGTTCATTCGTCAGGAATGTATTATTTGGTACGAGATTTATATGTTGCATATTTATAATTCAAAAATATGAGTCCTCCTAGGATCTCATGATGGATCTTCAGAATCTTATTAACTGCATATTTTAGTTCATGCCATTTTTCAGATATATTACATAGCGGAACATTGTTTATTCAACACATATGTGGGATGGGTCTCTCACAAGACCACTTGAACCATCACATTCACCACACATTATTTCAACAGTGCCCATAAATGTCCAAACTTCAAGCTCGTGACTTTTATTTTGCGATTATTGGTTCAGCCTCGATTGCATTTATCAATGACCTGATAAGAGAGCTTCAAGCACTCATGCCTAGGACTTTGTTTTGGATCCCTTTGCAATCTATAGAGGCAAGATAGGTGTCGACACATTTGTCTCCCACATTTAATAATGATCTTCGTCATTTCCCAAAACAAAAGATTCATTGTTTCGTATTCCCAGCACAATGATATTGCGCGCATTGTTAGGAATTTCATCATCAAGATGAACCTCTTCATGAGGCAAATCACCAGCAGGGCGAGTCCATTGGAGGAGAGTTATTATAGACCACGTGAATCTGCAATCAGAATATATGCTTTGACTAAGACCAACGAATCATATTCGCAGGCGTCCCCGAGAATAGATCAAATGCCAATAAGTCAAATGTGGATATTATATTAATCCCGGGTATATCCACATCTACATCAGGTAGAAGCATTCAGACCAATATGGTTACTCCTCAACGATTTCTGGCAAACTCCATATACACAGGAGTACACACTGAACGACAGATTCAGTTTGGCTTTTGTACGTTTAATAGAATATTGAGGCATTATACTATATGGGCATTCCTCCCCCTAATGCCGAGATGTTCTAAAAAGCATATAGATAAAATCCCCAACCACAATCATCCAGTTGTGGCCAATGTATGCTATTGTGGTGATTTATTTCGGAAATCTTACGCACATTACAGATAGGGGTTTTATGCAGTGAGCTTTGGACTTAGATTAATGTAGTGGCATGAATACTACATATTTGTCCTTCATCGTGAAGGATTAGTCTCAACTTCCAGCAAGACACGCAACAACAAGTTGCTTCATGGTTACAATCCTGCAAACTTATTGTTTTTATTACCAAATACAAGTCAATCATTAAGATTTAGACTGATATGCGCAACACTATGTTATCCAAAAGAGTCCTTCAGGGGCTCATGCATACCATTCATCGTTTGGAGCTAGTAGTTGACTTCAGATCAATAAGTAAAATGACCATCAGGGTCTAGCGCTCACAAGGACATTCATTGGTTACATTGTGCTTTCAAGCACATAGGAGAATATGTGCGTATATAATGGTGGTAAAGTGCACGGCATCAGGCCAATGCTACCAAGCAGAGATTTTTATATGCAGAGATGTATAGTCCAGCTCATTTTATTATTGCCCATGGTTTACCCAATTACTCATACTGTTCTGAAATTGGGTATCAATTTGTGCAACATTTTTAGGTATTATAATTTTGAGAGAGAATTTATAACAATAGTTAATAATTTGTGATGTTGCCAACAGGGCAAACATTTCTCCTCATATTATATACCAATTTGTTCTATAAAACATTATTTTGATCTCTTCGTTGTTCGTCAAAAAGAGAAGCTTTGGAATAGAACAGATAAGGCCAAGAATTCATTTTTATCTGGGAAAATCACCATATAACTAGCTTTTGATGAAGCAAATGATGATAACTGCTTGGCAAGAACGAAACAAGACTGGTATCCGCCTAGGATCCATCTTCAACAACAGATAGTACTGCTCTCATACGAAGAAATCATCAGGAGTAGAGAGGATACAACAGGTCTCCACAAGATCTTCATATTTCTATCACAAATTATCATCACTAGTAGTCTAGTGGTCAAGACATATGACTCTTCTGGCTCCGAGGACCAAGAATATGTTAATGTCTAATTTAGCTTCAAGCTCTGTGGTGATGTGGGATTTCATAGTTATTTGTCTACTCTTCTCACTTCTGGTAGATCGGAGGTAGATAATGGTAAGCATGCCAAAGGGTGGAATTCAGTGTAGTTCGGCTACATAAACCCCAGGTATATGTCCATTCAGGACCGACCTTTACCATTTAGCTTACAGTGTATACCAAATTGTCAAAGGACTATCCCGAGTCAATTCAGTGACTATAAGTATTTACAATTCCGAGAGATGTATGCGACACAAGCATAGAGGTCCTAGATAGAACGAGTAAAGTGGTTCGACGGGAACACAATATGGTTTTCACACCAACATAGTGAAAAAATTCTCAGAATAACCTTTCGATGTACTCGCAACTTCGTGTTGCTAGGGTACTAGCCATTTATCTCAAAGTTCGCTTCATGTCGTTCAACGACAAAGAGAGCAACGTGTCAACATCTGGTTGAGCAATGTATAACTGAGATTTATAGCCTTAAATCATTTGGTAAGGTCTTATTGCTTACTAATAAAATCCCAATTTGTGATGTCTTCTGTGCCAAAAAAGCTTTCATGCATTAATATTGAATTTCTTCGGGTTACTTCGGGTAAAACTTTATGCATGAGGAGAGAGAGAGAGAGCACGGAATTAACTTATGTGTGTTTTATTGTAATTCAATTTAATTTCCCAGATTTCCAAGCACTATATAGCTTGATATAGTTGTTATGGCCACTTGGCGATATATAAATATATAACGCCACACAACACAGTCAAATAAAATATAGAGCCAAACAAAATTGTTTATGAAGGTTGCGCATAATGTGACTTTAGGGGCTTGAACAACCCACCACAATCCACACGAGTACAAGCTCTAGCGTCTGGTATCAACACATGTGCGGCCATCAGGGCTACGACAACACAACAAGCCTTCATAATAAGCGCAACAGGCACAATTATGGCTCGGTAATCGGGGTACACGATAAGTCCATGCAACGTGCGCAACAGGCGCAATTGTGGCTCGATGATCACGACAGTCGGACAGTACCTACAGGGCATGCGAAAAATACGTGACTCGGTGATGGCGGTTCTACTCAACCGGAGCGGTCCGACAAAACGAGAGTGCGACATAGCAATCACATGACGCAGCCAAGTTCGTACGACACAAATACTGCATCATGTTGCCAGGGCGCAGCCAATGCTCAGCCAGTGCCATAACTCAACCGATTAATAACGTAGTCTGATCGACGTGTCTGAGTACCCACTATACAATTTAATCGCTCGATGTGAGTCTAAAAGCTCAACACATCATAAATATTTAGGGCGACATAAAAATGCGCAACCTAACGTTCACATGTTGTCGGCGTTCCGAGACCGGGGGGTCCCCGAGCCGACGAGTGAGAGTGCCGCGTGCCCCAGCCCAGATGGGTCGAGCGCGTGGGCGAGCGCGAAGGGGGGAACAGAGAGAGAGAGGTCGGTGGCCGGAGCCGGGTCGTGAGGGAGTCGGAGAATTCCCGCGGCCTTCGTGTTCGTCCCGCGCCCAGGTCGGGTGCGCTTGCAGTAGGGGGTTACAAGCATCCGCGCGAGGTGAGGGGAGCGAGCGGCCCCTAGAGAGCGCCTGCCCCTGCCCTTCGTCCCCGCGAGGCCAACCTTCTCTAAGAAGGCCCTGGTCCTTCCTTTTATAGTCGTAAGGAGAGGATCCAGGTGTACAAGATGGGGGTGTAGCAAGGTGCTACGTGTCTAGCGAGGGAGAGCTAGCGCCCTATGTACATGCCAAGGTGGCAGCCGGAGAGATCTTGGCACCCTGTTGGTGTGGCGTCGTGGCTGTTGGAGGAGTAACGGAGCCGGACGGGGGGACCGCTGTCGAAGTGGCTGGGCCCTTGCTGACGTTCTCTTGCTTTCGTAAGGGAGCTGAGAGCCGCCGTCGTCATGATCTAGCGGGGCGCCATCATTGCCTATCTGGCGTAGCTGGCCAGATGGGACGCCGGTCTTGTTCTCTGCGACCCAAGTCGGCTCAGGGCAGGGTGATGATGACGCTTCCTGTTGACGTGGCGGTCTCGTGTCCTAGGTCGGGCGTCGTGGAGGCTCCTCCGAAGCCGAGGTCGAGTCCGTCCTGCAAGATAGAGGCAGAGTCCGAGCCCTGGGTCGGGCGAGGCGGAGATCGTTCGGCAGAGGCCGAGGCGGAGTCCGAGCCCCGGGTCGGGCGAGGCGGAGTTCGCCGTCTTCCGGGGCCTTAGCCCGAGTCCGAGCCCTGGGTCGGGCGGAGCGGAGTTCGCCGTCTTCCGGGGCCTTAGCCCGAGTCCGAGCCCTGGGTCGGGCGGAGCGGAGTTCGCCGTCTTCCGGGGCCTTAGCCCGAGTCCGAGCCCTGGGTCGGGCGGAGCGGAGTTCGCCGTCTTCCGGGGCCTTAGCCTGAGTCCGAGCCCTGGGTCGGGCGGAGCGGAGTTCGCCGTCTTCCGGGGCCTTAGCCCGAGTCCGAGCCCTGGGTCGGGCGGAGCGGAGTTCGCCGTCTTCCGGGGCCTTAGCCCGAGTCCGAGCCCTGGGTCGGGCGGAGCCTCCTATGGCGCCTCTGGCGAAGTCTGGTCGCCCGTTGGTCTTACCTTTTGCGTTAAACGCCCCGGTGACTCGGTCGGTTGGTGCGGTGATTTAGTCAGGGTTTCTTCTTATCGAAGGCGGGGCCTAGGGCGAGCCGGAGATGCGTCTGCCGTGAAAGAGGAGGCCTCAGGCGAGACGGAGTCATCTTAGGGTCGGCTGCCCTCGCCCGAGGCTAGGCTCGGGCGTGGCGTGGTCAAGTCACTCGTATGGACTGATCCCTGACTTAATCAAACCCATCAGGCCTCTGCAGCTTTATGCTGATGGGGGTTACCAGCTGAGAATTAGGCGTCTTGAGGGTACCCCTAATTATGGTCCCCGACAGTAGCCCCCGAGCCTCGAAGAGAGTGTTAACACTCGCTTGGAGGCTTGCGTCGCACTTTTTTGCAAGGGGACCAGCCTTTCTCGGTGGTACTTTGTTCCGGTGGGTGCGCGCGAGCGCACCCGCCGGGTGTAGCCCCCGAGGCCTCGGAGGAGTGGTTTCACTCCTTCGAGGTCTTAATGCCTTGCGTAATGCCTCGGCTGGTCTGGCGGTTCCCTCATGCGAGCAGGGCGTAACCCAGGTGCACTGTCGGGGCCCAAGTTCTCGGGCTGGTATGTTGACGCTGTCAACGGTTCGGCCAGAGCCGGGTTTGCGAGAGCAGCCCCCGAGCCTTCGCACGGAGCGAGAGGACGATCAGGGACAGACTCGACTTTTTATATACGCCCCTACGTCGCCTTTTCGCAAGGAGGAGGGGGGGAGTGCGCCATGTTACCCTCGATGGGCACCGAACATGGTGTCTCCGGTGAGCTGCAATCGGGTAATCCGAGTGGACGTCCGTGCCCCGTTCGTTGGGGGTCGGCTAGGGGCCCGGAGGCACGCCCAAAAGTACCTGCGGGTGATCTGCCGGACTCGGTCCCCTAGCGACGGGGTCCGAGGGCTCGTTGCCTCCCTCCGATGGGATTCCGTTACAGAGTCGTTCCCGCTGGTCTCAGAAATGTCCTAGGGTACCTCGGGAGCGCAGCCCGAGCCTTGGTTATGTATCGAACGTACCCCTGGTCATCCCTCGCTCGGCGTCTGAGGCGACTGTGAACCCTTCGACAGGCCAGCCTTCGAACCCCTGATCAGTAGGGGGCACGGAGCCCTAGTAGCCTGAGGCGGTCATGGAACCTTTCGGGAGGCCGACCTTCGAACCCCTGACCAGTAGTGGGTGTCGGGCCCACGCGATCTGAGGCGGCTGTTGAACCCCTCGGGGGGCCAGCCTTCGAACCCCTGATCAGTAGGGAGGCTCGGAGCCTAGTTCCTTCACGGGGAAGGATCCCTTTGGGGTTATCCCCCTTCTCGGTCCCTGTTGCAAGAGATAGAGAAAGAAGGAAAAGGGAAAAAGGATTCGAAATTGAACGTCGCGGCGTACCTTTTTCGGCGTGGTCGTTTTGGCGAAGGCGAAACGTCGCCAGCCGCTCCCGCCCGTAGCGCTGTCCGTCGAGCCGCGGAGTTAATGCGCCGGGGCGAGTAGTTGACGAGGTTGCCGTTGCGCGTGCGCGAGCCGTTCGAGGTACGGGTCACGGGCGCGTCATCTTCACGCCGTGAGAGGGGGTTCTCTTGCTGCCTCCGGATGGGACATGAGCTTGGCAGATGGCGTGACCGCTGCTCTCGCGCGCCTGCCACCGTCATTACTGCCGGCCCATTTTTGACCGCTTTTGACCGCTGCGCCAGGCTGGCGCTGCCGGGTCGCGGGCTGGGTCGCCTCGAATCGCGGTATCGGTTCCGCAATCGAGGAGGTGCGGTGGTGGAGCGAGTGGCATAGCGGTTCGCATGCAGCGCCCGGCGCGCCAGTTGCACGACGCGTGGGCTTGAGCCGTCGCGCTGGCCTGTCAGGAATCGAAGAGGCGCGTCCACTTGGCGCGGTTGCATGCCGCCTGCATGGCCGCCTGCCCCTTTCGCCCGCTGGTCCGGGCAAAAGTGGAGGGTTACTTGTAACCGCTGGGTGGTTGCGTGCGTCGTGCGCGGCGGTTCGGCTTCTTCTGCTTAGGGCCGGTCTGCATGACAGGCGGGCCCCAGCCCCCGCGCCGCAGGGAAGGGCTTTGGAGGCGTGTTGGAGAAGACTCAGCCCGTGACGGTTGAGGGCGCAAGCAGGGGGAGTTGCCTTTAAAAGGAGGGCGACCCCCTTCGTGAGGTAACCATGTCTCCTTCCTCCCCTATGCATTGTGTCTCTCCATCTTCCGAGCCCCCGGATGGGGGGAAACCGCCGTCTTTTCGCTCCATCGCCGGAGGAACGCAACTCCGTGGGAGTTGGTACCTTTCAGCCATCGTTCGGCTTCAAGGATTTTCATCATGCAGCCCGGCTGCACCCCTCCACCGGCGGTCACCCAGGGTGGTGACTTCCGGCTTGATGGTGGGGGAAAGCGAGCCGGGCTGTGGTCTCTGCCCCTCCCTCAGCCTCAAGGATTTTCATCACCAGGCCAAGAGGGAGGACGAGGCGAGTCAGGGAGCTGTCTCCGTGTGGGTCGGTTGCCCTCTTCTTCCCCGTGCGCCTGGGGGAGAACGACATCCTCCAGCTTCACGGAGACTTCCTCCAGCCATGTCGGAAGCGGCGGGTCCCGAGGCGCCGGCGGACGGAAGTGGCTTCTCTACCGACGAGATTGCCAACTCCGTCCGTAGCCCTGGGTCTCCGTCTCCTGGCCTGAATGGCTGGCTCTCGTCCTCGGGGGGTGAGAGTTTTTCCGCTGCCCCGCAGGCCCGCCCCTATCGAGTGGGGTTGTTCGTACCTGCGGGGGGGGGGGGGGGGGGAACCGGAGTTCCGTTTGTAATGGCACTTCGAGTGCCGGGTTTTTTGTTCATTTCGGCTTTCGGGGCCTGAACATGTATGTAACCACGGCGCGGAGCCGTGTTTCTTCCTCATTTCCGAGCACTAAGACTCGTCTGCTGATTGTCTGAACCGCTTCACCAAGCGTGAGTCGCCCCGTGTCAAGGTGACGAGTGAGGTATCCGTATCCCGGAGGCGTAGGAATCCCTCGGCTCGGTCGGCCCTATTGTCCGAGGCTCCTCTAGCTTAGTTAAAGAGACCCCTCGGCCGCTCTTCGACGAGCCGAGGCCAGGGGTAGCGATATCTGCACGAGCAGAGGCGGAGTTGGCTCGGAAATGAAACCCGGTTGGCCGGAGCCTAGCCGGGTTGTCCGTTGGCAGGATCGACGTTGGAGCTGTTCAGCCGAGGCTTCGGGCCGAGCTGGCGCCCTCGGAAGGCGGTCGGCCGAGGCCCCGGAGGTGGCCGGCCGAGCCGTCCGCTCGGGCCGGGTTCTCGGAGAAGTCCCTGGCAGAGATTGCTCGAGCGTGGTGATGACGTCGTCCTTCGGAGCGGAGGCCTTCGGACCGCGTCGCCGTCCGAGGCTAGGTCGGGCCTTGCCGAAGGTGCTGTTGATGCCGAGGGTGTCATCGCCCTCTTCCAGCGTCAAGATCCGAGCCTGCAGGGTCAAATCGTCTTGTAGCGTGGGCCTTGCGCGGCCGTTGAGGCCAGAACACATACCCTTGTTGCGTTATAAAGCTGCGTCTCTTTTCCTCTTGTTTCGAGTATCTGGACTTTTTGTCGGTAGCAGGGATGTTAGTGCGAGCGAGAGTTGCTTTTCGCGGAAGGTGATGAGTGAGGTATCCGTATCCCGGAGGCGTGGGAGTCCCTCGGCTCGGTCGGCCTCGCCGCTTACGCGTACTTTTACCCGCCCATGAAGCCCTGTCACCGACTTGGTCGAGAAGGCTCGAAGAAT
Organism: Zea luxurians; assembly: GCA_029449295.1. Taxonomy (NCBI): domain Eukaryota; kingdom Viridiplantae; phylum Streptophyta; class Magnoliopsida; order Poales; family Poaceae; genus Zea; species Zea luxurians. The sequence goes on from JAOPSE010002029.1 coordinate 84,205, forward strand.
CGCTTCGACAGAAGAGCTTCCGTACGTAAAGACTCGTTCGATCCGCGGATTCGCCTTATCCGAGCGCGAGTTACTTATCGCAGAAGGTGACGAGTGAGGTATCCGTATCCCGGAGGCGTAGGAGTCCCTCGGCTCGGTCAGCCTTGACTGCTTACGTGTACCCCGTCGTTTCCAGGACCCACTTTTCGAAGTAGTCAAAAAGCACGAAAGATGTTCTGGTGAAAGAGATTTTTTGTTCGAGGAAAATTTTGACGCAGAGGGGGTTTCCCCCCTTTTAGCCCCCGAGGGAGGGTCGGGCTTTGCCGAGGCGAGGCCGACCCTTCCTTGTTGACTAAACTCTGCGTGGGTGCGGGGTATATGAACAACTTGGAAACATCTTAAGGGTAGAAGCGACGTAGCTGTTGGATGTTCCAAGCGTTGCCGTAGACTTCGCCTTGACTATTGGCCAGCTTGTACGTTCCGGGCTTCAGTACTTTGGCGATGATGAACGGCCCCTCCCAGGGGGGCGTGAGCTTGTGCCTCCCTCGGGCGTCTTGCCGCAGCCGAAGCACCAGATCGCCTACCTGGAGATCTCGGGGTCGGACCCCTCGGGCGTGGTAGCGTCGCAGGGACTGCTGATACCGCGCCGAGTGTAGTAAGGCCCTTTCCCTAGCCTCGTCCAGCTGGTCCAGCGAGTCTTCTCGGCTAGCTTGGTTGCTTTCTTCGTTGTAGGCCCTCGTCCTCGGGGAGCCGTATTCCAGGTCCGTGGGCAGGACGGCCTCGGCCCCGTAGACCAGGAAGAACGGCGTGAAACCCGTGGCTCGGCTTGGCGTCGTCCTCAGGCTCCAGACCACCGAGGGGAGTTCCTTCATCCATCGCTTGCCGAACTTGTTGAGACCGTTGTAAATCCGGGGCTTGAGCCCTTGTAGAATCATGCCGTTGGCACGTTCCACTTGCCCATTCGTCATGGGGTGAGCTACGGCGGCCCAGTCTACCCGGATGTTGTGATCATCGCAAAAATCCAAGAATTTTTTGCCGGTGAACTGGGTGCCATTGTCGGTGATGATGGAGTTCGGAACCCCGAAGCGATGGATGATGTTGGTGAAGAACGCCACCGCCTGCTCGGACCTGATGCTGTTCAGGGGTCGGACCTCGATCCACTTGGAGAATTTGTCGATGGCGACCAGCAGGTGCGTGTAGCCCCCGGGTGCCTTCTGCAGAGGGCCGACGAGGTCCAGACCCCACACAGCGAAGGGCCAGGTGATGGGTATCGTCTGCAGAGCCTGAGCGGGCAGGTGGGTCTGCTTCGCATAGAATTGGCACCCTTCGCAGGCGCGGACAACTCTAGTGGCGTCAGCCACCGCCGTTGGCCAGTAGAAGCCTTGGCGGAAAGCGTTCCCGACGAGGGTTCGAGGTGCTGCATGATGACCGCAAGCCCCCGAGTGTATTTCCTGCAGGAGTTCCTGACCCTCGGCGATGGAGATGCATCGTTGGAGGATGCCCGAGGGGCTTCGGTGGTAGAGTTCCTTCTCATCGCCCAGCAAGACGAACGATTTGGCGCGTCGCGCTACCCGCCGAGCCTCGGCTCGGTCGAGGGGCAGTTCCCCTTGGCGGAGATATTGCAGGTACGGGGTCCGCCAATCTTGATCTGGCACGACCCCGTTCTGCTCCTCCTCGATGCGCAGTGCTTCGCCCTCGGGCTCCGAGGGTTCCTCGGGGTGAGCCAAGGATGGCTCGGGCTGGGCCGAGGTCACCTCGGACGAGGCCGAGGGTGTCTCGGGCTCGGGCACGTCGCCTATCTTGACGGAGGGTTGGTGCAGATCCCGGGAGAAGACGTCCGGGGGAACCGTCGTTCGCCCCGAGGCTATCTTCGCCAGCTCGTCCGCAGTCTCGTTGTAGCGCCGGGCGATGTGGTTAAGCTCGAGCCCGTAGAACTTGTCTTCCAGGCGTCGAACCTCCTCACAGTAGGCCTCCATCTTTGGGTCGCGGCAGAGGGAGTTCTTCATGACTTGGTCGATGACGAGCTGCGAGTCGCCGCGCACATCGAGGCGTCGGACCCCTAGCTCGATGGCGATTCGCAATCCGTTGATCAGAGCCTCGTACTCAGCCACATTGTTGGACGCCGGGAAATGGAGGCGAAGCACGTAGCGCAGGTGTTTCCCGAGGGGCGAGACGAAAAGCAGGCCCGCGCCAGCTCCCGTCTTCATCAGCGACCCGTCGAAAAACATGGTCCAGAGCTCTGGTTGGATCGGAGCCGTTGGTAACTGGGTATCGACCCATTCGGCTACAAAATCCGCCAGTACCTGGGACTTGATGGCCTTCCGAGGGGCAAACGAGATTGCCTCACCCATGATTTCCACCGCCCACTTCGCGATCCGTCCTGAGGCTTCTCGGCACTGGATGATCTCCCCCAGGGGGAAGGATGACACCACAGTCACCGGATGGGACTCGAAGTAATGTCGCAGCTTTCGCCTCGTCAGGATCACTGCATATAGCAGCTTCTGGACTTGTGGGTAGCGGATCTTGGTTTCGGACAGCACTTCGCTGACGAAGTAGACTGGCCTCTGAATGGGCAAAGCATGCCCCTCCTCCTGCCTTTCGACTACGATCGCGGCGCTGACCACCTGAGTGGTTGCGGCGACGTAGACCAGGAGGGTTTCTCCATCAGCTGGGGGTACCAAGATGGGCGCCTGGGTGAGGAGCGCCTTCAGGTTCCCGAGGGCTTCCTCGGCCTCGGGAGTCCAAGTGAAGCACTCGGCCTTCCTTAAGAGGCGGTACAGGGGCAGGCCTCTTTCGCCGAGGTGCGAGATGAAGCGGCTCAAGGCCGCGAGGCATCCCATGACCCTCTGTACGCCTTTTAAGTCCTTGATGGGCCCCATGTTTGTGATCGCTGCGATCTTCTCCGGGTTGGCTTCGATGCCCCGCTCGGAGACGATGAACCCCAAGAGCATGCCTCGGGGCACCCCGAAGACGCACTTCTCGGGATTGAGCTTGACGCCCTTCGCCTTGAGACACCGGAATGTCAGTTCGAGGTCGGAGAGAAGGTTGGAGGCTTCCCTCGTCTTGACTACGATGTCATCGACGTAGGCCTCGACCGTGCGACCAATGTGTTCGCCGAACACATGGTTCATGCACCGCTGGTACGTTGCACCCGCGTTCCTCAAACCGAACGGCATTGTGACATAACAGTACATGCCGAAGGGCGTGATGAAGGAAGTCGCGAGCTGGTCGGACTCTTTCATCTTGATTTGATGATACCCTGAGTAGGTATCGAGGAAAGACAGGGTTTCGCACCCTGCAGTGGAGTCCACAATTTGGTCGATGCGAGGTAGAGGGTAGGGGACCTTCGGACATGCTTTGTTGAGACCAGTGTAGTCTACACACATCCGCCACTTCCCCCCTTTTTTCCTCACAAGTACAGGGTTGGCAAGCCATTCGGGATGGAATACCTCTTTAATGAACCCTGCTGCCATCAGCTTGTGGACCTCCTCGCCTATCACCCTGCGCCTTTCCTCGTCGAATCGGCGCAGAGGCTGTCTGACCGGCCGGGCTCCGGCCCGAATATCCAGCGAGTGCTCGGCGACATCCCTCGGTATGCCGGGCATGTCCGAGGGACTCCACGCAAAAACGTCGGCGTTTGCGCGGAGAAAGTCGACGAGCACTGCTTCCTATTTGGGGTCGAGCCCGGAACCGATCCGGATCTGCTTGGAGGTGTTGCCACTGGGGTCGAGAGGGACGGCCTTAACCGTCTCCGCTGGCTCGAAGTTGCCGGCATGCCGCTTCACGTCCGGCACCTCTCGGGAGAGGCTTTCTAGGTCGGCAATGAGGGCCTCGGACTCGGCGAGGGCCTCGGCGTACTCCACGCACTCCACATCGCATTCGAATGCGTGTTTGTACGTGGGGCCGACGGTGATGACCCCGTTGGGGCCCGGCATCTTGAGCTTCAGGTAGGTGTAGTTGGGGATGGCCATGAACTTCTCGTAGCATGGCCTTCCCAACACTGCGTGGTAGGTTCCTCGGAACCCGACCACCTCGAACGTCAGAGTCTCCCTTCGGAAGTTGGAGGGTGTTCCGAAGCAGACAGGGAGGTCGAGCCGTCCGAGGGGCTGGACGCGCTTCCCGGGAATAATCCCGTGGAAGGGCGCAGCGCCTGCTCGGACGGATGACAGGTCGACGCGCAGGAGCCTGAGGGTCTCGGCGTAGATGATGTTGAGGCAGCTGCCTCCATCCATCAGGACCTTGGTGAGCCTGACGTCGCCGATGACGGGGTCGACGACGAGCGGGTACTTCCCCGGGCTCGGCACGTGGTCGGGGTGGTCCTCCCGGTCGAAGGTGATGGGCTTGTCGGACCAGTCTAGGTAGACTGGCGCCGCCACCTTCACCGAGCAGACCTCCCGACGCTCTTGCTTACGATGCCGAGCCGAGGCGTTTGCCGCATGCCCTCCGTAGATCATGAAGCAATCGCGGACCTCTGGGAACTCTCCTGCTTGGCGATCCTCCCTTTTGTCGTCGTCGTGAGCCCTGCCACCCTCTGTGGGTGGCCTGGCCCTGTGGAAGTGGCGCCGAAGCATGACGCACTCTTCGAGGGTATGCTTGACGGGCCCCTGATGGTAGGGGCACGTCTCCTTGAGTGCCTTGTCGAAGAGGTTAGCACCTCCGGGGGGCTTCCGAGGGTTCTTGTGCTCGGCGGCGGCGACAAGGTCTGCATCGGGAACGTCGCGCTTCGCTTGCGACTTCCTCCTGCCTTTCTTCTTGGCGCCGCGCGGAGTAGACACCTCGGGAGCATCTTCCGACGGGCGGCCCTGGGGCTGCTTGTCCTTTCGGAAGATGGCCTCTACCGCCTCCTGGCCGGAGGCGAACTTGGTGGCGATGTCCATCAGCTCGCTCGCCCTGGTGGGGGTCTTGCGACCCAGCTTACTCGCCAGGTCGCGGCAGGTGGTGCCGGCGAGGAACGCGCCGATGACATCGGAGTCGGTGATGTTGGGCAGCTCGGTGCGCTGCTTCGAGAACCGCCGGATGTAGTCCTGAAGAGACTCTCCCGGCAGTTGCCGACAGCTTCGGAGGTCCCAGGAATTCCCGGGGCGCACGTACGTGCCCTGGAAGTTCCCGGCGAAAGCCTGGACCAAATCTTCCCAGTTGGAAATCTGCCCCGGAGGCAGGTGCTCCAACCAGGCACGAGCGGTGTCGGAGAGAAACAGGGGGAGGTTTCGGATGATGAGGTTGTCATCGTCCGTCCCACCCAGTTGACAGGCCAGGCGGTAGTCCGCAAGCCACAATTCCGGTCTCGTCTCCCCCGAGTACTTCGTGATAGTAGTCGGGGGTCGGAATCGGGGCGGAAACGGCGCCCGCTGAATGGCTCGGCTAAAGACCTGCGGACCGGGTGGTTCGGGCGAGGGACTCCGATCCTCCCCGCTGTCGTAGCGTCCCCCACGCCTGGGGTGGTAGCCTCGGCGCACCCTCTCGTCGAGGCGCGCCCGACGGTCACGGTGAGGGTGCTCGTCGCCGAGGTGGCCCGGGGCCGCAGGCGCGGTGTTGCGCGTGCGCCCGGTGAAGACCGAGGCTTCCCGCGTGAGTCGGGAAGTCGCGGCATGAGGTTCCGAGGGGTATCCCTGCCTTCGGGAGGCAGAGCTCTCGGCCCGCCGGGCCGCAGCGCCTTCTAGGAGATGCTTGAGTTCTCCCTGGATTCACCGACCCTCGGTGGTTGATGACTCCGGCATCGCGCGGAGGAGCATCGCTGCAGCGGCCAGGTCCTGACCGGTTCCGCCGGATGCGGGTGGCGGTCTGTCCCTGGCATCGTTGGCGATGCGGTGCTGGAGACCTTGGGGCAGGTGACGTATTCCTCCGGCCGGGGGCTGGCTCGCCCATACCTGCCCGATGTTCTGGCGGATTGCCTCGAGCGCTCCTGCTCCCTCATCGAGCCTGGCCTGCGCCCCGCGGACTTGCTCGAGCTGTGGGTCGTGACCCCCCGCCGGAACGGGGACCACAGCTAGCTCCCGCGGGATGTCGGCGCGAGGCGCTGGCCTAGGGGGATCACCATCCTCCGGCATGCCGAGACAGCCGCCTCCGGAGGGATCCCCTAGCTCGATGTGGAAACATTCGCGACTCGGGCCGCAGTCCTTGTCGCCAAGGCTGCGGCTGCCGTCGGAACAGTCGGAGAGGCAGTAGTCACATGCGGTCATGAAGTCCCACATGGCACTAGGGTTGCCAGATCCGGAGAAATCCCAGCAGATGCTGGGGTCGTCATCTTCCTCGGACCCAGAGGGTCCGTAGGTCGAGACACCCGTCAATCGGTCCCAAGGCGACCGCACACGAAACCCCAGAGAGGTTGCACTCGCCTCAATGTGAGCGCCCGCCAAAGCGAGGTCGCCAGGCGGGCTGAGCCCGAGTCGAAATGACGAAAGATGGGTAGCAGTCGGTACCTTTTTGTCGACGAGGGGCGATGAAGTCAAGTCGGGGGCTGACCGCGCCATCGTCTTGGGTATGAGGGCGACGTCCTGCAGGCCCTCCGTGAGCGTGCTGGCGTCGTCCACTTGCTCGGGGTCGACGTGTCGCGGGGGGATGGCGCTCGCGTTTGCCTCGAACGCGAGGGCGACGCTTGGCGTGTCCTCCGTTGAGGCGCCGGGGATGTCGATTTGCTCGACAGCCGTCGGAGCGCGGCCTCCCGCTCGGCCCTGGTTGCCCCGCCTCCTCCTCCTCCGATGGCGAGGGAGAGGATGGGGCGAGCTCGAAAGTTGTCCTTCCCCCACGCGGGAAAGACGTCGTCGATTCCGCCGCCGGCGGGCGGGCTGTCCGCCACCATTGTCGCTATCGCGCGGCGGTGGAAGGAGTACCATGTCGTAGCCGCTGTCGAGAGACATGAACTCGAGGCTCCCGAAACGGAGCACCGTCCCGGGTTGAAGGGGTCGTTGGAGACTGCCCATCTGGAGCTTGACGGGAAACTGCTCGTCAACACGCAGCAGGCCCCTACCTGGCGCGCCAACTGTCGGCGTTCCGAGACCGGGGGGTCCCCGAGCCGACGAGTGAGAGTGCCGCGTGCCCCAGCCCAGATGGGTCGAGCGCGTGGGCGAGCGCGAAGGGGGGAACAGAGAGAGAGAGGTCGGTGGCCGGAGCCGGGTCGTGAGGGAGTCGGAGAATTCCCGCGGCCTTCGTGTTCGTCCCGCGCCCAGGTCGGGTGCGCTTGCAGTAGGGGGTTACAAGCGTCCGCGCGAGGTGAGGGGAGCGAGCGGCCCCTAGAGAGCGCCTGCCCCTGCCCTTCGTCCCCGCGAGGCCAACCTTCTCTAAGAAGGCCCTGGTCCTTCCTTTTATAGTCGTAAGGAGAGGATCCAGGTGTACAAGATGGGGGTGTAGCAAGGTGCTACGTGTCTAGCGAGGGAGAGCTAGCGCCCTATGTACATGCCAAGGTGGCAGCCGGAGAGATCTTGGCACCCTGTTGGTGTGGCGTCGTGGCTGTTGGAGGAGTAACGGAGCCGGACGGGGGGACAGCTGTCGAAGTGGCTGGGCCCTTGCTGACGTTCTCTTGCTTTCGTAAGGGAGCTGAGAGCCGCCGTCGTCATGATCTAGCGGGGCGCCATCATTGCCTATCTGGCGTAGCTGGCCAGATGGGACGCCGGTCTTGTTCTCTGCGACCCAAGTCGGCTCAGGGCAGGGTGATGATGACGCTTCCTGTTGACGTGGCGGTCTCGTGTCCTAGGTCGGGCGTCGTGGAGGCTCCTCCGAAGCCGAGGTCGAGTCCGTCCTGCAAGACAGAGGCAGAGTCCGAGCCCTGGGTCGGGCGAGGCGGAGATCGTTCGGCAGAGGCCAAGGCGGAGTCCGAGCCCCGGGTCGGGCGAGGCGGAGTTCGCCGTCTTCCGGGGCCTTAGCCCGAGTCCGAGCCCTGGGTCGGGCGGAGCGGAGTTCGCCGTCTTCCGGGGCCTTAGCCCGAGTCCGAGCCCTGGGTCGGGCGGAGCGGAGTTCGCCGTCTTCCGGGGCCTTAGCCCGAGTCCGAGCCCTGGGTCGGGCGGAGCGGAGTTCGCCGTCTTCCGGGGCCTTAGCCCGAGTCCGAGCCCTGGGTCGGGCGGAGCCTCCTATGGCGCCTCTGGCGAAGTCTGGTCGCCCGTTGGTCTTACCTTTTGCGTTAAACGCCCCGGTGACTCGGTCGGTTGGTGCGGTGATTTAGTCAGGGTTTCTTCTTATCGAAGGCGGGGCCTAGGGCGAGCCGGAGATGCGTCTGCCGTGAAAGAGGAGGCCTCAGGCGAGACGGAGTCATCTTAGGGTCGGCTGCCCTCGCCCGAGGCTAGGCTCGGGCGTGGCGTGGTCAAGTCACTCGTATGGACTGATCCCTGACTTAATCAAACCCATCAGGCCTCTGCAGCTTTATGCTGATGCGGGTTACCAGCTGAGAATTAGGCGTCTTGAGGGTACCCCTAATTATGGTCCCCGACACATGTATTTCAAATAATTTTCTGCTATTTACTACTGAAAATAAAGCAGAAAAATAATACTAAAATTAATACATGAACATAAGCACATCGAGTGCAAAAGATATTTCCTCATTTTGAAGCATGTATTTTTTCTACTAATTAATTACTACGGGAAATAATTAATTAATATATAAACATGCTTTATTCTACTTGCTATTTGCAACAGGAATAAATAGTATAAATAACTTAGAGCATGTATAAAAAAAATATACGTTGCTGCATGTGGCCATGCAAGCTGGTGGAGGCAGCCATGCAATTTTTTTAGGGGCTCGCGTGGACGTGCTCTCAATTTTGGTGAACCAACGGATGTGCATGCGCGCAAACTGCGAGCCCTTTTACCGGATCAGCGCGCTGCACTTGCATGTGGCAAGGTAGGGTGGCCGTCCATCCCTTTCTTCTTTTCCTTTTTTTTTCAGCCTGTTGGTTTCCCCGTGCGGCGGTCAGACAGGTGCGGTTCTTCTTCGGCGCAAAGGTTAGATTGGAAAGTGAATCACATATCCAATCTAAAAATTTACATACCGCTCGATTGCGTAGAGGTGGAATCGAAGGCTGTCGTGTAGGACAGTTCGGCTAGGCCGGGGACCTGCCGACTTGACAAAGAGTTGATGCAGATTTGATCCACAGCAACGTCGAGGTAGAGCATGCTGATAACGTATTAAGAACTACGTTACTACGGATCACCAGATCCGCTCCCTTCCCTCCCGTCAGCAGTAGAGGCGCAAGAAGATGTAGAGAACCCGTCTCCCTTCCCTTAAGCACGACAGAGGAAACACACGAGACACAGGATATAGGGTTGGGCCTCTGGCCTCTTTCTGATCTCTATCATATGAAGGGGTGTACAGATTCCTTATATAAAGATGTGAGACCCCTCAAGGCAAAGCAGGTATTTGCCCACATAACCCTAACTAGGGTTACTTAACAAACGGAACGGGCGCCGAATACGGGTACGAAAACGGGATATATTTTCGAATACAGATACTAGTATATTTTTTGTCGGGGCGAATATTAGCCGGATATTGAACTCTGGATAAGGGTATGATACGGTAACGCTACTACCTGGTAAATACCCATAAATTTCAGGTATGATAGGGGTACCTGGTTTGAAGTGTAAACCAGTCTGGTTTATGGCTCTGTACTCTAGAAGGCCCATGGACCGTGCATCGTGCGTCCTGGGCTGGGCCTGCTCTACTGCCTTGCCATGCTATGCACTGCTGGCCCATTACGACATTAAGCAAGCTTCCTTCTAGGGTTTGGCACAGACAGTCAGTGTAACACCCCAAAATTCCATTTTTGTATTTAGAAGAATTCTTTAAAAAATGTGAATTAAAATGTCAATCTAATAAGGATTTTCCTATTTTTGAATTTATTTGTTTTAAATAAATAGATGGCAATAATAAAATTTTGATGGTTCAAGTTTAGATTTGAATATTGGCACTGGAGTTTGAATTTAAGTAAACAGAAAGTATTTTCCTTTGTGTGAGAGGATGGTGTATTACTATTAGATTACATATGGAGTTAGAAGCGTTGATATACATGACCAAAACAATAAATAAATAAAGTGGAATCTTGCATTCATGCTGACATTTTTGTTTGAGCATTTGAAATCCACGCCAAGATTTGAATTTGAATGCTTAAACCAAAAACAAAATGAAAAGAGAGCAATTTACATGTACCTGGGCCGAATTTCTCCCCTTCCCGCCGTCAGCCGAGTCTCCACCGTGTAGCCCAACTCCGGATTTTGGCGCCGATAGGTAGCCCCCGCTTGTTAGCCGGAGCCGCGCAGGAGCCACGATTCCTACATTCGCTTGCGCATGGGTCCCGCTCACCGTCCCCTCATACCTACGCCACATCCCCTTGTCCCTGTCGTGTGGGCCCATCGCGTCGGACTTCGTCTTCCTGGTCCCAAATTGAAGCCAGCTTGGGTTGGTTGCAAACCGTCATCGGGATCATGGGATCCCGATTCGGCCGGGCATCAATTGACCTCCCTCATCTCGGGAATATAAATTTGACCCCCGTACTCTCCTCATCCCTGGAATCCAGCCATTGCAGCAACCCGAACCAAGCCATCGTGGTGCTCGCCGTAGAGCCGTGGATGCCGCCGACGTCCAACTTCGCCTTGGAAACCGCCCCGTCCCCAGAAGATAGCTTGGGACGATCTCCAGCTCTTGTGGTCCCGAATCGTGAGGTTGGGAGGTGGGGGGAGCTGGGATGTGAACGGCGATTTCTCGCCGTAGTTGGGAAGGCACGACGTATGTCATGGCCGATGCTTGACTCTGACCATGACAAAGGAGACAGTCGGCTGGACGCGGGTGTTTGGCGTGTGTATCGTTGATTTGAATATAATAGCGTTGTGTAGGCAGATGTGAGTGGGCCGTGAAGTTGGGCCAGATTGTTTGGGCGCCTATATAGGCTGCTCTGTTGTAACAGAGAAGGGCAGAACTTTTGAAATAACAGAACTCAGTTTCCAGTAACCAATTTACCTCACGGTGTGTTCATCGGCGATCTCTTGGTGATGACTGTGCGCACTCACGTCGGCGACGCCGTGCCGGCCAAGGGTCGTGACAAGTGGTATCAAAGCCGATCATCTTCGGCCTCGCTTCTTCTACTCGTGCGCTTCTCCACGCCTGCGATCTTCACCTATAGAGTTGTTGGAAGCCACCGCACGCAAGCTATTCAACGCATTGCAGCAGATGGCCGCCGCCATGCCACAACACGACGACGAGCACGTCTTCAAGGTGTGGCCTATCTTCGACGAGGAATGCATCTTCGATGGAGAGCCTATTTTCGACGAGGATCCCAACGGTCTCATCACTGAGAGCGTCGACGTGTTTGGCTCTTCGGGTGCCCCGATGTACGACGACGTCTTTGCCACAAGCGCCTGCTCCGGTGTGTCTTCTCCTTCCTACGACGACGACCTACTCGGCGCGTTCGGGATTTTCGTTCCCGACTGCGAGCAGTTCGACGACAAGCGGACGGTCCAAACCCGCTTCGACACCGCGCCGTGCATGGAGTCGGAGGAGACTCGCCAGTCTCTCCTTGTCGTCAACCACTTCCTCAGCTCCACCATCGCCTAGGCCCTCGTCGCTGACGGCGTCGACCACTGTTTTGGCGAGGAGCTCTGCTTCAGCGAGGAGCTCGACACCGACCAGACCACGGAATTCCAGTACTGCGACGGCAACCACGTCGGAGCCGAGATCCATGCGCACAGGACCGAGGCGTGCGACGGTTAGGACATCTGTCAGGTGGTCGATGAAAGTCGCCTAGGGGGGGTGAATAGGGCGAAACTGAAATTTACAAAATTAATCACAACTACAAGCCGGGTTAGCGTTAGAAATAATAATGAGTCCGAGAGAGAGGGCGCAAAACAAATCGCAAGCAAATTAAGAGTGTGACATGTGGATTTGTTTTACCGAGGTTCGGTTCTCGCAAACCTACTCCCCGTTGAGGAGGCCACAAAGGCCGGGTCTTTTTCAACCCTTTCCCTCTCTCAAACGGTCCCTCGGACCGAGTGAGCTTCTCTTCTCAAATCAAAACCGGGAACAAAACTTCCCCGCAAGGACCACCACACAATTGGTGTCTCTTGCCTCGGTTATAATGGAGTTTTGATCACAAGAACAAGTGAGAAAGAAAAGAAGCAATCCAAGCGCAAGAGCTCAAAAGAACACGGCAAATCTCTCTCGCTAATCACTAAAGCCTCGTGTGGAATTGGAGAGGATTTGATCACTTGAGTGTGTCTAGAATTGAATGCCTAGCTCTTGTAAGTGGTTGAGAAGTGCAAAACTTGGATGACTTGAATGTGGGGTGGTTGGAGGTATTTATAGCCCCAACCACCAAACTAGCCGTTTGGTGGAGGCTGTCTGTCGAATGGTGCACCGGACAGTCCGGTGCACACCGGACATGTCCGGTGCGACAGCCACATCACCAGGCCGTTAGGGTTCCGACCGTTGGAGCTCTGACTGCTAGGCCCGTCTCGATGTCCGGTGGCGCACCGGACATGCACTGTGGAGTGTCCGGTGTGCCAGCATGGGCGTGTCTGACTTCTGTGCGCGCTGGCGCGCATTTAATGCGCTGCAGGTAGCTGTTGGCGCCTGAAGTAGCCGTTGCTTCGTGTCACACCGGACAGTCCGGTGTACACCGGACATGTCCGGTGAATTATAGCGGACTAGCCGTTGTGAATTCCCGAAGCCGACGAGTTCAGAGTCTCTTCATCCTTGGAGCACCGGACACTGTCTGGTGTACACCGGACAGTCCGGTGAATTATAGCGCGACGACTCTAAGAATTCCCGAAGGTGCGAAGTTCAGCTTGGAGTCCCCTGGTGCACCGGACACTGTCCGGTGGCGCACCGGACAGTCCGGTGCGCCCGACCAGGGTGCCTTTGGTTGTCCCTTTGCTCCTTTGTTTGAACCCTTTCTCTTGATCTTTTTATTGGCTTATTGTGAACCTTTGGTACCTGTAGATCTTATAGACTTGGGCAAACTAGTTAGTCCAATTATTTGTGTTGGGCAATTCAACCACCAAAATTAGTTTAGGAAATAGGTGTAAGCCTAATTCCCTTTCAATCTCCCCCTTTTTGGTGATTGATGCCAACACAAACCAAAGCAAATATAGAAGTGCAAAATTGAACTAGTTTGCAAAATGTAAGTACAAAGGTTACTTAGAATTTGAGCCAATAAATATTACTTACTAGATATGCATGGATTGTTTCTTTATTTTTTTAACATTTTGGACCACGCTTGCACCACATGTTTTGTTTTTGCAAATTCTTTTTGTAAATCCTTTTCAAAGTCCTTTTGCAAAATAGTCAAAGGTAAATGAGTAAGATTTTGCGAAGCATTTTCAAGTTTGAAATTTTCTCCCCTTGTTTCAAATGCTTTTTCTTTGACTAAACAAAACTCCCCCTCAAATAAATTCTCCTCTTAGTATTCAAGAGGGTTTTAAGATATCAATTTTGAAAGTACTACTTTCTCCCCCTTTAGAACTCAAAGAGATACTAATTTAAAATTTATCAATTGAAAATCATTTTTTTAAAAATTAGGGTGGTGGGGTGGTGGTGCGGTCCTTTTGCTTTGGGCTCATACTTTCTCCCCCTTTGGCATGAATCGCCAAAAACGGATACTTTGAGTGAGATATAAGCCCTTTTGTAACTATTTTCTCCCCTTTGGTAAATAAAACATACGAGTGAAGATTATACCAAAGACGGAGAGTGATGTGGAGCGACGGCGAAGGATGAGTAGTAGAGTGGAGTGGAAGCCTTTGTCTTTGCCGAAGACTTCAATTCCCTTTCAATATACCTATGATTTGGTTTGAAATACACTTGAAAACACATTAGTCATAGCATATATCAAAGAGACACGATCAAAGGTATACTTAAGAGCTATGTGTGCAAATTAGCAAAAGAAATTTCTAGAATCAAGAATATTGAGCTCATGCCTAAGTTTGGTAAAAGTTTGTTCATCTAGTGGCTTGGTAAAGATATCGGCTAATTGATCTTTAGTATTAATATATGCAATCTCGATATCCCCCTTTTGTTGGTGATCTCTAAGAAAATGATACCGAATGGCTATGTGTTTAGTGCGGCTATGCTCAACGGGATTATCCGCCATGCGGATTGCACTCTCATTATCACATAGAAGAGGAACTTTGGTTAATTTGTAACCATAGTCCCGTAGGGTTTGCCTCATCCAAAGCAATTGCGCGCAACAATGGCCTGCGGCAATGTACTCGGCTTCGGCGGTAGAAAGAGCGACCGAATTTTGCTTCTTCGAAGCCCAAGACACCAAGGATCTTCCCAAGAACTGGCAAGTCCCCGATGTGCTCTTTCTATTAATCTTACACCCCGCCCAATCGGCATCCGAATAACCAATCAAATCAAATGTGGATCCTCGAGGGTACCAAAGCCCAAACTTAGGAGTATAAGCCAAATATCTCAAGATTCGTTTTACGGCCGTAAGGTGAGATTCCTTAGGGTCGGCTTGGAATCTTGCACACATGCAAACGGAAAGCATAATGTCCGGTCGAGATGCACATAAATAAATCAATGAACCAATCATCGACCGGTATACCTTTTGATCGACGGATTTACCTCCCGTGTCGAGGTCGAGATGCCCATTGGTTCCCATGGGTGTCTTGATGGGCTTGGCATCCTTCATTCCAAACTTGGTTAGAATGTCTTGAGTATACTTTGTTTGGCTAATGAAGGTGCCCTCTTGGAGTTGCTTGACTTGGAATCCTAGAAAATACTTCAACTCCCCCATCATAGACATCTCGAATTTCTGTGTCATGATCCTACTAAATTCCTCACATGTAGATTCGTTAGTAGACCCAAATATAATATCATCAACATAAATTTGGCATACAAACAAATCATTGTCAAGAGTTTTAGTGAATAAAGTAGGATCGGCCTTGCCGACTTTGAAGCCATTAGCTATAAGGAAATCTCTTAGGCATTCATACCATGCTCTTGGGGCTTGCTTGAGCCCATAAAGCGCCTTAGAGAGCCTATAAACATGGTTAGGGGTACTCACTATCTTCAAAGCCGGGAGGTTGCTCAACATAGACCTCTTCCTTGATTGGTCCATTGAGGAAGGCACTCTTCACGTCCATTTGATAAAGCTTGAAGCCATGGTAAGTAGCATAGGCTAATAATATGCGAATTGATTCAAGCCTAGCTACGGGTGCATAGGTTTCACCGAAATCCAATCCTTCGACTTGGGAGTATCCCTTGGCCACAAGTCGAGCTTTGTTCCTTGTCACCACACCATGCTCGTCTTGCTTGTTGCGGAAGACCCACTTGGTTCCTACAACATTTTGATTAGGACGTGGAACTAAATGCCATACCTCATTTCGAGTGAAGTTGTTGAGCTCCTCTTGCATCGCCATCACCCAATCCGAATCTTGGAGTGCTTCCTCTACCCTGTGTGGCTCAATAGAGGAAACAAAAGAGTAATGCTCACAAAAATGTGCAACACGAGATCGAGTAGTTACCCCCTTATGAATATCGCCGAGGGATGGTGTCGACGGGGTGATCTTGTTGGATTGCTTGGTGGACTCTTGGGTGTGGCGGCCTAGGTTCTTCATCCTCCTTGTCTTGATCGTTTGCATCTCCCCCTTGATCATTGCTGTCATCTTGAGGTGGCTCATCTCTTTGATCTTCTCCTTCATCAACTTGAGCCTCGTCCTCATTTTGGGTTGGTGGAGATGCTTGTGTGGAGGAGGATGGTTGATCTTGTGCATGTGGAGGCTCTTCGGATTCCTTCAGGCACACATCCCCAATGGACATGTTCCTTAGCGCGATGCACGGAGCATGTTCTTCACCTATCTCATCAAGATCAACTTGCTCTACTTGAGAGCCGTTAGTTTCATCAAACACAACGTCACAAGAAACTTCAACAAGTCCTGAGGACTTGTTAAAGACTCTATATGCCCTTGTGTTTGAGTCATATCCTAGTAAAAAGCCTTCTACAGTTTTAGGAGCAAATTTAGATTTTCTACCTCTCTTAACAAGAATAAAGCATTTGCTACCAAAAACTCTAAAATATGAGATATTGGGCTTTTTACTGGTTAGGAGTTCATAGGATGTCTTCTTGAGGATTCGGTGAAGATATAACCGGTTGATGGCGTAGCAGGCGGTGTTGACCGCCTCGGCCCAAAAACCGATCCGGTGTCTTGTACTCATCAAGCATGGTTCTTGCCATGTCCAATAGAGTTCGATTCTTCCTCTCCACTACACTATTTTGTTGTGGAGTGTAGGGAGAAGAGAACTCATGCTTGATGCCCTCCTCCTCAAGGAAGCCTTCTATTTGTGAGTTCTTGAACTCCGTCCCATTGTCGCTTCTAATTTTCTTGATCCTTAAGCCGAACTCATTTTGAGCCCGTCTCAAGAATCCCTTTAAGGTCTCTTGGGTATGAGATTTTTCCTGCAAAAAGAACACCCAAGTGAAGCGAGAATAATCATCCACAATAACTAGACAGTACTTACTCCCGCCGATGCTTATGTAAGCGATCGGGTCCGAATAGGTCCATGTGTAGGAGCTCCAGTGGCCTGTCACTTGTCATGATGTTTTTTGTGTGGATGATGAGTGCCAACTTGCTTCCCGGCTTGGCATGCGCTACAAATCATGTCTTTCTCAAAATGAACATTTGTTAGTCCTAAAATGTGCTCTCCCTTTAGAAGCTTATGAAGATTCTTCATTCCAACATGAGCTAGTCGGCGGTGCCAGAGCCAACCCATGTTAGTCTTAGCAATTAAGCAAGTGTCGAGTTCAGCTCTATCAAAATCTACCAAGTATAGCTGACCCTCTAACAGTCCCTTAAATGCTATTGAATCAT
This sequence comes from Zea luxurians, assembly GCA_029449295.1. NCBI lineage: Eukaryota > Viridiplantae > Streptophyta > Magnoliopsida > Poales > Poaceae > Zea > Zea luxurians. Next base: position 100,972 of record JAOPSE010002029.1, read on the forward strand.
CACTTCTTCTAAAGACAGTAACACCTACATCAGTAAATAGACAGTTGTAGCCCATTTGACATAATTGCGAACCGGAAAGCAAATTGTAATCTAAAGAATCTACAAGAAAAACATTGGAAATGGAATGGTCAGGAGATATAGCTATTTACCCCAAACCTTTGACCAAACCTTGGTTTCCATCCCCGAATGTGATAGCTCGTTGGGGATCTTGGTTTTTCTCGTAGGAGGAGAACATCTTCTTCTCCCCCGTCATGTGGTTTGTGCACCCGCTATCGATGATCAACTTGAGCCTCCGGATGCATAAACCTACAAAACAAGTTTAGTTCTTGATTTTAGGTACCCAAACGGTTTTGGGTCCTTTGGCATTAGAAATAAGAACTTTGGGTACCCAAACACAAGTCTTGGAGCCCTTGTGTTTGCCCCAACAAACTTGGCAACTACCTTGCCGGATTTGTTAGTAAGCACATATGATGCATCAAAAGTTTTGAATGAAATGTCATGATCATTTGATGCACTAGGAGTTTTCTTCTTAGGCAACTTAGCACGGGTTGGTTGCCTAGAACTAGATGTCTTCACCCTTATACATAAAAGCATAATTAGGGCCTAGTAGTGAGACTTCCTAGAATGAATTCTCCTAATTTTTGCTCTCGGGATAACCGGCAGGGTACAAAATGTAACCCTAGTTATCCTGAGGCATGGAAGCCTTGCCCTTAACAAAAATTAGAGAATCTTTTAGGAGGGGCACTAAGTTTGATCATTGTCTAAGGGTTAGAAATAGTAACATTGCAAACATCAAATCTTTAGCCTTAGCAGTTAATTTTTCATTTTCAATCCTAAGGCCTAGCAAGAGAATCATTCAATTCCTTAATCTTAGCATGCAAATCAACATTATCATTTCTAAGATTGGGAATTGAAACATCACAAACATGTGAATCAACCTTAGCAGTTAATCTAGCATTTTCATTTCTAAGGTTGTCGGGGACCATAATTAGGGGTACCCTCAAGACCCCTAAATCTCAGCTGGTAACCCCCATCAGCACAAAGCTGCAAAGGCCTGATGGGTGCGATTAAGTTAAGGATCGGTCCATTCAAGGGACATGATCGTGCCTCGCCCGAGCCTAGCCTCGGGCAAGGGAAGCCGACCCTGGAGAACCTACGTCTCGCTCGAGGACCCCCCTCCAGCAACTGGCACACTATCGGCTCGCCCGAGGCCCAGTCTTCACCGAGAAGCAACCTTGGCCACATCGCCACGCCGACTGACCAAATCGCAGGGGCATTTAATGCAAAGGTGGCCTGACGCCTTTATCCTGACGCACGCCCACTAGTCGACAGAGCCGAAGTGACCGCGGTCACTTCGCCGCTCTACTGACCGGTCTGACAAGAGGACAGCGTCGCCTGCGCCGTTCCGACTACTGAGCCACCCGACAGAGTGAGGCTGACAGTAGCCAAGGCCGGCCTCGGGCGTCATAGGAAACTCCGCCTCGCCCAACCCCAGGGTATGGACTCGGGCTCAGCCCCGGAAGACGGCGAACTCCGCTCCGCCCGACCCAGGGCTTGGACTCGGGCTCAGCCCCGGAAGACGGCGAACTCCACTCCGCCCGACCCAGGGCTCGGACTCGGGCTCAGCCCCGGAAGACGGCGAACTCCGCTCCGCCCGACCCAGGGCTCGGACTCGGGCTCAGCCCCGGAAGACGGCGAACTCCGCCTCGCCCGACCCAGGGCTCGGACTTGGCTCAGCCCCAGAAGACGACGAACTCCTCTCCGGCCGACCCAGG
>JAOPSE010002030.1:0-102736 GCA_029449295.1 Zea luxurians
AAAATGGGGGTTGTGTGGCCATTGATCATCAACCAGACGCTCATACACCTCACCCCACATATGTTTCCTTGCCATAGATCACATTCTTGGATTTCTAGTGGAGACCATTTCTTGGTTAAAAACTCGTACGTGTTAGCCTTCGGTATTATTGAAAATGGTCATTCATGGCTATTTTCGGCAAAATGGGGGTTGTGTGGCCATTGATCATCGACCAGAGGCTCGTACACCTCACCCCACATATGTTTCCTTGCCATAGATCACATTCTTGGATTTCTGGTGGAGACCATTTCTTGGTTAAAAATCCGTACGTGTTAGCCTTTGGTATTTTTGAAAATGGTCATTCATGGCTATTTTCGACAAAAATGGGGGTTGTGTGGCCATTGATCATCGACTAGAGGCTCATACACCTCACCCCACATATGTTTCCTTGCCATAGATCACATTCTTGGATTTCTGGTGGAGACCATTTCTTGGTCTAAAATCCGTAGGTGTTAGCCTCTAGTATTATTGAAAATGGTCGCTCATGGCTATTTTCAAGGTCGCTCATGGCTATTTTCATAAAAAATGGGGGTTGTGTGGCCATTTATCATCGACTAGAGGCTCATAAACCTCACCCCACATATGTTTCATTGCCATAGATTACATTCTTGGATTTCTGGTGGAAACCATTTCTTGGTTAAAAACTCGTACGTGTTAGCCTTCGGTATTATTGAAAAGGTCATTCATGGCTATTTTCGGCAAAATGGGGGTTGTGTGGCCATTGATCGTCGACCAGAGGCTCATACACCTCACCCCACAAATGTTTCCTTGTCGTAGATCACATTCTTGGATTTCTGGTGGAGACCATTTCTTGGTCAAAAATCCGTAGGTGTTAGCCTTCGATATTATTGAAAATGGTCGTTCATGGCTATTTTCGACAAAAATGGAGGTTGTGTGGCCATTGATCATCGACCAGAGGCTCATACACCTCACCCCACATATGTTTCCTTGCCATAGATCACATTCTTGGATTTCTGGTGGAGACCATTTCTTGGTAAAAAATCTGTAGGTGTTAGCCTTCGGTATTATTGAAAATGGTCGTTCATGGCTATTTTCGACAAAAATGGGGGTTGTGTGGCCATTGATCATCGACCAGACGCTCATACACCTCACCCCACATATGTTTCCTTGCCATAGATCACATTCTTGGATTTCTGGTGGAGACCATTTCTTGGTCAAAAATCCGTAGGTGTTAGCCTTCGATATTATTGAAAATGGTCGTTCATGGCTATTTTCGACAAAAATGGGGGTTGTGTGGCCATTGATCATCGACCAGACGCTCATACACCTCACCCCACATATGTTTCCTTGCCATAGATCACATTCTTGGATTTCTGGTGGAGACCATTTCTTGGTCTAAAATCCGTAGGTGTTAGCCTCTAGTATTATTGAAAATGGTCGCTCATGGCTATTTTCAAGGTCGCTCATGGCTATTTTCATAAAAAATGGGGGTTGTGTGGCCATTTATTATCGACTAGAGGCTCATAAACCTCACCCCACATATGTTTCCTTGCCATAGATTACATTCTTGGATTTCTGGTGGAAACCATTTCTTGGTTAAAAACTCGTACGTGTTAGCCTTCGGTATTATTGAAAATGTTCATTCATGGCTATTTTCGGCAAAATGGGGGTTGTGTGGCCATTGATCGTCGACCAGAGGCTCATACACCTCACCCCACATATGTTTCCTTGTCGTAGATCACATTCTTGGATTTCTGGTGGAGACCATTTCTTGGTCAAAAATCCGTAGGTGTTAGCCTTCGATATTATTGAAAATGGTCATTCATGGCTATTTTCGGCAAAATGGGGGTTGTGTGGCCATTGATCGTCGACCAGAGGCTCATACACCTCACCCCACATATGTTTCCTTGTCGTAGATCACATTCTTGGATTTCTGGTGGAGACCATTTCTTGGTCAAAAATCCGTAGGTGTTAGCCTTCGATATTATTGAAAATGGTCGTTCATGGCTATTTTCGACAAAAATGGGGGTTGTGTGGCCATTGATCATCGACCAGAGGCTCATACACCTCACCCCACATATGTTTCCTTGCCATAGATCACATTCTTGGATTTCTGGTGGAGACCATTTCTTGGTCAAAAATCCGTAGGTGTTAGCCTTCGGTATTTTTGAAAATGGTCGTTCATGGCTATTTTCGACAAAAATGGGGGTTGTGTGGCCATTGATCATCGACCAGACGCTCATACACCTCACCCCGCATATGTTTCCTTGCCATAGATCACATTCTTGGATTTCTGGTGGAGACCATTTCTTGGTCTAAAATCCGTAGGTGTTAGCCTCTAGTATTATTGAAAATGGTCGCTCATGGCTATTTTCAAGGTCGCTCATGGCTATTTTCATAAAAAATGGGGGTTGTGTCGCCATTGATCGTCGACCAGAGGCTCATACACCTCACCCCACATATGTTTCCTTGCCATAGATCACATTCTTGGATTTCTGGTGGAGACCATTTCTTGGTCAAAAATCCGTAGGTGTTAGCCTTCGGTATTATTGAAAATGGTCGTTCATGGCTATTTTCGACAAAAATGGGGGTTGTGTGGCCATTGATCATCGACCAGACGCTCATACACCTCACCCCACATATGTTTCCTTGCCATAGATCACATTCTTGGATTTCTGGTGGAGACCACTTCTTGGTCTAAAATCCGTAGGTGTTAGCCTCTAGTATTATTGAAAATGGTCGCTCATGGCTATTTTCAAGGTCGCTCATGGCTATTTTCATAAAAAATGGGGGTTGTGTGGCCATTTATCATCGACTAGAGGCTCATAAACCTCACCCCACATATGTTTCCTTGCCATAGATTACATTCTTGGATTTCTGGTGGAAACCATTTCTTGGTTAAAAACTCGTACGTGTTAGCCTTCGGTATTATTGAAAATGGTCATTCATGGCTATTTTTGGCAAAATGGGGGTTGTGTGGCCATTGATCATCGACCAGAGGCTCGTACACCTCACCCCACATATGTTTCCTTGCCATAGATCACATTCTTGGATTTCTGGTGGAGACCATTTCTTGGTCAAAAATCCGTACGTGTTAGCCTTTGGTATTTTTGAAAATGATCATTCATGGCTATTTTCGACAAAAATGGGGGTTGTGTGGCCATTGATCATCGACTAGAGGCTCATACACCTCACCCCACATATGTTTCCTTGCCATAGATCACATTCTTGGATTTCTGGTGGAGACCATTTCTTGGTCAAAAATCCGTAGGTGTTAGCCTTCGGTATTATTGAAAATGGTCATTCATGGCTATTTTCGACAAAAATGGGGGTTGTGTGGCCATTGATCATCGACCAGACGCTCATACACCTCACCCCACATATGTTTCCTTGCCATAGATCACATTCTTGGATTTCTGGTGGAGACCATTTCTTGGTCTAAAATCCGTAGGTGTTAGCCTCTAGTATTATTGAAAATGGTCGCTCATGGCTATTTTCAAGGTCGCTCATGGCTATTTTCATAAAAAATGGAGCTTGTGTGGCCATTTATCATCGACTAGAGGCTCATAAACCTCACCCCACATATGTTTCCTTGCCATAGATTACATTCTTGGATTTCTGGTGGAGACCATTTCTTGGTTAAAAACTCGTACGTGTTAGCCTTCGGTATTATTGAAAATGGTCATTCATGGCTATTTTCGGCAAAATGGGGGTTGTGTGGCCATTGATCGTCGACCAGAGGCTCATACACCTCACCCCACATATGTTTCCTTGCCATAGATCATATTCTTGGATTTCTGGTGGAGACCATTTCTTGGTCAAAAATCCGTAGGTGTTAGCCTTCGGTATTATTGTAAATGGTCATTCATGGCTATTTTCGACAAAAATGGGGGTTGTGTGGCCATTGATCATCGACCAGAGGCTCATACACCTCACTACACATATGTTTCCTTGCCATAGATCACATTCTTGGATTTATGGTGGACACCATTTCTTGGTCAAAAATCCGTAGGTGTTAGCCTTCAATGTCATTGAAAATGGTCGTTCATGGCTATTTTCGACAAAAATTAGGGTTGTGTGGCCATTGATCGTCGACCAGAGGCTCATACACCTCACCCCACATATGTTTCCTTGCCATAGATCACATTCTTGGATTTCTGGTGGAGACCATTTCTTGGTCAAAAATCCGTAGGTGTTAGCCTTCGGTATTATTGAAAATGGTCGTTCATGGCTATTTTCGACAAAAATGGGGGTTGTGTGGCCATTGATCATCGACCAGACGCTCATACACCTCACCCCACATATGTTTCCTTGCCACAGATCACATTCTTGGATTTCTAGTGGAGACCATTTCTTGGTTAAAAACTCGTACGTGTTAGCCTTCGGTATTATTGAAAATGGTCATTCATGGCTATTTTCGGCAAAATGGGGGTTGTGTGGCCATTGATCATCGACCAGAGGCTCGTACACCTCACCCCACATATGTTTCCTTGCCATAGATCACATTCTTGGATTTCTGGTGGAGACCATTTCTTGGTTAAAAATCCGTACGTGTTAGCCTTTGGTATTTTTGAAAATGGTCATTCATGGCTATTTTCGACAAAAATGGGGGTTGTGTGGCCATTGATCATCGACTAGAGGCTCATACACCTCACCCCACATATGTTTCCTTGCCATAGATCACATTCTTGGATTTCTGGTGGAGACCATTTCTTGGTCTAAAATCCGTAGGTGTTAGCCTCTAGTATTATTGAAAATGGTCGCTCATGGCTATTTTCAAGGTCGCTCATGGCTATTTTCATAAAAAATGGGGGTTGTGTGGCCATTTATCATCGACTAGAGGCTCATAAACCTCACCCCACATATGTTTCATTGCCATAGATTACATTCTTGGATTTCTGGTGGAAACCATTTCTTGGTTAAAAACTCGTACGTGTTAGCCTTCGGTATTATTGAAAATGGTCATTCATGGCTATTTTCGGCAAAATGGGGGTTGTGTGGCCATTGATCGTCGACCAGAGGCTCATACACCTCACCCCACAAATGTTTCCTTGTCGTAGATCACATTCTTGGATTTCTGGTGGAGACCATTTCTTGGTCAAAAATCCGTAGGTGTTAGCCTTCGATATTATTGAAAATGGTCGTTCATGGCTATTTTCGACAAAAATGGAGGTTGTGTGGCCATTGATCATCGACCAGAGGCTCATACACCTCACCCCACATATGTTTCCTTGCCATAGATCACATTCTTGGATTTCTGGTGGAGACCATTTCTTGGTCAAAAATCCGTAGGTGTTAGCCTTCGGTATTATTGAAAATGGTCGTTCATGGCTATTTTCGACAAAAATGGGGGTTGTGTGGCCATTGATCATCGACCAGACGCTCATACACCTCACCCCACATATGTTTCCTTGCCATAGATCACATTCTTGGATTTCTGGTGGAGACCATTTCTTGGTCTAAAATCCGTAGGTGTTAGCCTCTAGTATTATTGAAAATGGTCGCTCATGGCTATTTTCAAGGTCGCTCATGGCTATTTTCATAAAAAATGGGGGTTGTGTGGCCATTTATCATCGACTAGAGGCTCATAAACCTCACCCCACATATGTTTCATTGCCATAGATTACATTCTTGGATTTCTGGTGGAAACCATTTCTTGGTTAAAAACTCGTACGTGTTAGCCTTCGGTATTATTGAAAATGGTCATTCATGGCTATTTTCGGCAAAATGGGGGTTGTGTGGCCATTGATCGTCGACCAGAGGCTCATACACCTCACCCCACAAATGTTTCCTTGTCGTAGATCACATTCTTGGATTTCTGGTGGAGACCATTTCTTGGTCAAAAATCCGTAGGTGTTAGCCTTCGATATTATTGAAAATGGTCGTTCATGGCTATTTTCGACAAAAATGGAGGTTGTGTGGCCATTGATCATCGACCAGAGGCTCATACACCTCACCCCACATATGTTTCCTTGCCATAGATCACATTCTTGGATTTCTGGTGGAGACCATTTCTTGGTCAAAAATCCGTAGGTGTTAGCCTTCGGTATTATTGAAAATGGTCGTTCATGGCTATTTTCAACAAAAATGGGGGTTGTGTGGCCATTCATCATCGACCAGACGCTCATACACCTCACCCCACATATGTTTCCTTGCCATAGATCACATTCTTGGATTTCTGGTGGAGACCATTTCTTGGTCTAAAATCCGTAGGTGTTAACCTCTAGTATTATTGAAAATGGTCACTCATGGCTATTTTCAAGGTCGTTCATGGCTATTTTCATAAAAATGGGGGTTGTGTGGCCATTTATCATCGACTACAGGCACATAAACCTCACCCCACATATGTTTCCTTGCCATAGATTACATTCTTGGATTTCTGGTGGAAACCATTTCTTGGTTAAAAACTCGTACGTGTTAGCCTTCGGTATTATTGAAAATGGTCATTCATGGCTATTTTCGGCAAAATGGGGGTTGTGTGGCCATTGATCGTCGACCAGAGGCTCATACACCTCACCCCACATATGTTTCCTTGTCGTAGATCACATTCTTGGATTTCTGGTGGAGACCATTTCTTGGTCAAAAATCCGTAGGTGTTAGCCTTCGATATTATTGAAAATGGTCATTCATGGCTATTTTCGGCAAAATGGGGGTTGTGTGGCCATTGATCGTCGACCAGAGGCTCATACACCTCACCCCACATATGTTTCCTTGTCGTAGATCACATTCTTGGATTTCTGGTGGAGACCATTTCTTGGTCAAAAATCCGTAGGTGTTAGCCTTCGATATTATTGAAAATGGTCGTTCATGGCTATTTTCGACAAAAATGGAGGTTGTGTGGCCATTGATCATCGACCAGAGGCTCATACACCTCACCCCACATATGTTTCCTTGCCATAGATCACATTCTTGGATTTCTGGTGGAGACCATTTCTTGGTCAAAAATCCGTAGGTGTTAGCCTTCGGTATTATTGAAAATGGTCGTTCATGGCTATTTTCGACAAAAATGGGGCTTGTGTGGCCATTGATCAACGACCAGACACTCATACACCTCACCCCACATATGTTTCCTTGCCATAGATCACATTCTTGGATTTCTGGTGGAGACCATTTCTTGGTCTAAAATCCGTAGGTGTTAGCCTCTAGTATTATTGAAAATGGTCGCTCATGGCTATTTTCAAGGTCGCTCATGGCTATTTTCATAAAAAATGGGGGTTGTGTGGCCATTGATCGTCGACCAGAGGCTCATACACCTCACCCCACATATGTTTCCTTGCCATAGATCACATTCTTGGATTTCTGGTGGAGACCATTTCTTGGTCAAAATTCCGTAGGTGTTAGCCTTCGGTATTATTGAAAATGGTCGTTCATGGCTATTTTCGACAAAAATGGGGGTTGTGTGGCCATTGATCATCGACCAGACGCTCATACACCTCACCCCACATATGTTTCCTTGCCATAGATCACATTCTTGGATTTCTGGTGGAGACCATTTCTTGGTCTAAAATCCGTAGGTGTTAGCCTCTAGTATTATTGAAAATGGTCGCTCATGGCTATTTTCAAGGTCGCTCATGGCTATTTTCATAAAAAATGGGGGTTGTGTGGCCATTTATCATCGACTAGAGGCTCATAAACCTCACCCCACATATGTTTCCTTGCCATAGATTACATTCTTGGATTTCTGGTGGAAACCATTTCTTGGTTAAAAACTCGTACGTGTTAGCCTTCGGTATTATTGAAAATGGTCATTCATGGCTATTTTCGGCAAAATGGGGGTTGTGTGGCCATTGATCGTCGACCAGAGGCTCATACACCTCACCCCACATATGTTTCCTTGTCGTAGATCACATTCTTGGATTTCTGGTGGAGACCATTTCTTGGTCAAAAATCCATAGGTGTTAGCCTTCGATATTATTGAAAATGGTCGTTCATGGCTATTTTCGACAAAAATGGGGGTTGTGTGGCCATTGATTATCGACCAGAGGCTCATACACCTCACCCCACATATGTTTCCTTGCCATAGATCACATTCTTGGATTTCTGGTGGAGACCATTTCTTGGTCAAAAATCCGTAGGTGTTAGCCTTCGGTATTATTGTAAATGGTCATTCATGGCTATTTTCGACAAAAATGGGGGTTGTGTGGCCATTGATCATCGACCAGAGGCTCATACACCTCACCCCACATATGTTTCCTTGCCATAGATCACATTCTTGGATTTCTGGTGGAGACCATTTCTTGGTCAAAAATCCGTAGGTCTTAGCCTCTAATATTATTGAAAATGGTCGCTCATGGCTATTTTCAAGGTCGCTCATGGCTATTTTCAAGGTCGCTCATGGCTATTTTCATAAAAAATGGGGGTTGTATGGCCATTATCATCGACTAGAGGCTCATAAACCTCACCCCACATATGTTTCCTTGCCATAGATTACATTCTTGGATTTCTGGTGGAAACCATTTCTTGGTTAAAAACTCGTACGTGTTAGCCTTCGGTATTATTGAAAATGGTCATTCATGGCTATTTTCGGCAAAATGGGGGTTGTGTGGCCATTGATCGTCGACCAGAGGCTCATACACCTCACCCCACATATGTTTCCTTGTCGTAGATCACATTCTTGGATTTCTGGTGGAGACCATTTCTTGGTCAAAAATCTGTAGGTGTTAGCCTTCGATATTATTGAAAATGGTCGTTCATGGCTATTTTCGACAAAAATGGGGGTTGTGTGGCCATTGATCATCGACCAGAGGCTCATACACCTCACCCCACATATGTTTCCTTGCCATAGATCACATTCTTGGATTTCTGGTGGAGACCATTTCTTGGTCAAAAATCTGTAGGTGTTAGCCTTCGGTATTATTGTAAATGGTCATTCATGGCTATTTTCGACAAAAATGGGGGTTGTGTGGCCATTGATCATCGACCAGAGGCTCATACACCTCACCCCACATATGTTTCCTTGCCATAGATCACATTCTTGGATTTCTGGTGGAGACCATTTCTTGGTCAAAAATCTGTAGGTCTTAGCCTCTAATATTATTGAAAATGGTCGCTCATGGCTATTTTCATAAAAAAATGGGGGTTGTGTGGCCATTTATCATCGACTAGAGGCTCATAAATCTCACCCCACATATGTTTCCTTGCCATAGATCACATTCTTGGATTTTTGGTGGAGACCATTTCTTGGTCAAAAACTCGTACGTGTTAGCCTTCGGTATTATTGAAAATGGTCGTTCATGGCTATTTTCGGCAAAATGGGGGTTCTGTGGCCATTGATCATCGACCAGAGGCTCGTACACCTCACCCCACATATGTTTCCTTGCCATAGATCACATTCTTGGATTTCTGGGGGAGACCATTTCTTGGGCAAAAATCCGAATGTGTTAGCCTTTGGTATTTTTGAAAATGGTCATTCATGGCTATTTTCGACATAAATGGGGGTTGTGTGGCCATTGATCTTCGACCAGAGGCTCATACACCTCACTACACATATGTTTCCCTGCCATAGATCACATTCTTGGATTTATGGTGGAGACCATTTCTTGGTCAAAAATCCGTAGGTGTTAGCCTTCAGTGTCATTGAAAATGGTCGTTCATGGCTATTTTCAACAAAAATTAGGGTTGTGTGGCCATTGATCGTCGACCAGAGGCTCATACACCTCACCCCACATATGTTTCCTTGCCATAGATCACATTCTTGGATTTCTGGTGGAGACCATTTCTTGGTCAAAAATCCGTAGGTGTTAGCCTTAGGTATTATTGAAAATGGTCGTTCATGGCTATTTTCGACAAAAATGGGGGTTGTGTGGCCATTGATCATCGACCAGACGCTCATACACCTCACCCCACATATGTTTCCTTGCCATAGATCACATTCTTGGATTTCTGGTGGAGACCATTTCTTGGTCTAAAATCCGTAGGTGTTAGCCTCTAGTATTATTGAAAATGGTCGCTCATGGCTATGTTCAAGGTCGCTCATGGCTATTTTCATAAAAAATGGGGGTTGTGTGGCCATTTATCATCGACTAGAGGCTCATAAACCTCACCCCACATATGTTTCATTGCCATAGATCACATTCTTGGATTTCTGGTGGAGACCATTTCTTGGTTAAAAACTCGTACGTGTTAGCCTTCGGTATTATTGAAAATGGTCGTTCATGGCTATTTTCGGCAAAATGGGGGTTGTGTGGCCATTGATCATCGACCAGAGGCTCGTACACCTCACCCCACATATGTTTCCTTGCCATAGATCACATTCTTGGATTTCTGGTGGAGACCATTTCTTGGTCAAAAATCCGTACGTGTTAGCCTTTGGTATTTTTGAAAATGGTCATTCATGGCTATTTTCGACAAAAATGGGGGTTGTGTGGCCATTGATCTTCGACCAGAGGCTCATACACCTCACTACACATATGTTTCCTTGCCATAGATCACATTCTTGGATTTATGGTGGAGACCATTTCTTGGTCAAAAATCCGTAGGTGTTAGCCTTCAGTGTCATTGAAAATGGTCGTTCATGGCTATTTTCGACAAAAATTAGGGTTGTGTGGCCATTGATCGTCGACCAGAGGCTCATACACCTCACCCCACATATGTTTCTTTGCCATAAATCACATTCTTGGATTATTGGTGGAGACCATTTCTTGGTCAAAAATCCGTAGGGGTTAGCCTTCGGTATTATTGAAAATGGTTGTTCATGGCTATTTTTGACAAAAATGGGGGTTGTGTGTCCATTGATCATCGACCAGACGCTCATACACCTCACCCCACATATGTTTCCTTGCCATAGATCACATTCTTGGATTTCTGGTGGAGACCATTTCTTGGTCTAAAATCCGTAGGTGTTAGCCTCTAGTATTATTGAAAATGGTCGCTCATGGCTATTTTCAAGGTCGCTCATGGCTATTTTCATAAAAAATGGGGGTTGTGTGGCCATTTATCATCGACTAGAGGCTCATAAACCTCACCCCACATATGTTTCCTTGCCATAGATTACATTCTTGGATTTCTGGTGGAAGCCATTTCTTGGTTAAAAACTCGTACGTGTTAGCCTTCGGTATTATTGAAAATGGTCATTCATGGCTATTTTCGGCAAAATGGGGGTTGTGTGGCCATTGATCGTCGACCAGAGGCTCATACACCTCACCCCACATATGTTTCCTTGTCGTAGATCACATTCTTGGATTTCTGGTGGAGACCATTTCTTGGTCTAAAATCCGTAGGTGTTAGCCTCTAGTATTATTGAAAATGGTCGCTCATGGCTATTTTCAAGGTCGCTCATGGCTATTTTCATAAAAAATGGAGGTTGTGTGGCCATTTATCATCGACTAGAGGCTCATAAACCTCACCCCACATATGTTTCCTTGCCATAGATTACATTCTTGGATTTCTGGTGGAAGCCATTTCTTGGTTAAAAACTCGTACGTGTTAGCCTTCGGTATTATTGAAAATGGTCATTCATGGCTATTTTCGGCAAAATGGGGGTTGTGTGGCCATTGATCGTCGACCAGAGGCTCATACACCTCACCCCACAAATGTTTCCTTGTCGTAGATCACATTCTTGGATTTCTGGTGGAGACCATTTCTTGGTCAAAAATCCGTAGGTGTTAGCCTTCGATATTATTGAAAATGGTCGTTCATGGCTATTTTCGACAAAAATGGGGGTTGTGTGGCCATTGATCATCGACCAGAGGCTCATACACCTCACCCCACATATGTTTCCTTGCCATAGATCACATTCTTGGATTTCTGGTGGAGACCATTTCTTGGTCAAAAATCCGTAGGTGTTAGCCTTCGGTATTATTGTAAATGGTCATTCATGGCTATTTTCGACAAAAATGGGGGTTGTGTGGCCATTGATCATCGACCATAGGCTAATACACCTCACCCCACATATGTTTCCTTGCCATAGATCACATTCTTAGATTTCTGGTGGAGACCATTTCTTGGTCAAAAATCCGTAGGTCTTAGCCTCTAATATTATTGAAAATGGTCGCTCATGGCTATTTTCATAAAAAAATGGGGGTTGTGTGGCCATTTATCATCGACTAGAGGCTCATAAATCTCACCCCACATATGTTTCCTTGCCATAGATCACATTCTTGGATTTTTGGTGGAGACCATTTCTTGGTCAAAAACTCGTACGTGTTAGCCTTCGGTATTATTGAAAATGGTCGTTCATGGCTATTATCGGCAAAATGGGGGTTGTGTGGCCATTGATCATCGACCAGAGGCTCGTACACCTCACCCCACATATGTTTCCTTGCCATAGATCACATTCTTGGATTTCTGGTGGAGACCATTTCTTGGTTCAAAAATCCGTACGTGTTAGCCTTCGGTATTATTGAAAATGGTCATTCATGGCTATTTTCGACAAAATGGGGGTTGTGTGGCCATTGATCATCGACCAGAGGCTCATACACCTCACCCCACATATGTTTCCTTGTCATAGATCACATTCTTGGATTTCTGGTGGAGACCATTTCTTGGTCAAAAATCCGTAGGTGTTAGCCTTCGGTATTATTGTAAATGGTCATTCATGGCTATTTTCGACAACAATGTGGGTTGTGTGGCCATTGATCATCGACCAGAGGCTCATACACCTCACCCCACATATGTTTCCTTGCCATAGATCACATTCTTAGATTTCTGGTGGAGACCATTTCTTGGTCAAAAATCCGTAGGTCTTAGCCTCTAATATTATTGAAAATGGTCGCTCATGGCTATTTTCATAAAAAATGGGGGTTGTGTGGCCATTTATCATCGACTAGAGGATCATAAATCTCACCCCTCATATGTTTCCTTGCCATAGATCACATTCTTGGATTTTTGGTGGAGACCATTTCTTGGTTAAAAACTCGTACGTGTTAGCCTTCGGTATTATTGAAAATGGTCATTCATGGCTATTTTCGGCAAAATGGGGGTTCTGTGGCCATTGATCATCGACCAGAGGCTCGTACACCTCACCCCACATATGTTTCCTTGCCATAGATCACATTCTTGGATTTCTGGTGGAGACCATTTCTTGGGCAAAAATCCGAATGTGTTAGCCTTTGGTATTTTTGAAAATGGTCATTCATGGCTATTTTCGACAAAAATGGGGGTTGTGTGGCCATTGATCTTCGACCAGAGGCTCATACACCTCACTACACATATGTCTCCTTGCCATAGATCACATTCTTGGATTTATGGTGGAGACCATTTCTTGGTCAAAAATCCGTAGGTGTTAGCCTTCAGTGTCATTGAAAATGGTCGTTCATGGCTATTTTCGACAAAAAATTAGGGTTGTGTGGCCATTGATCGTCGACCAGAGGCTCATACACCTCACCCCACATATGTTTCCTTACCATAGATCTCATTCTTGGATTTCTGGTGGAGACCATTTCTTGGTCAAAAATCCGTAGGTGTTAGCCTTCGGTATTATTGAAAATGGTCGTTCATGGCTATTTTCGACAAAAATGGGGGTTGTGTGGCCATTGATCATCGACCAGACGCTCATACACCTCACCCCACATATGTTTCCTTGCCATAGATCACATTCTTGGATTTCTGGTGTGTAACACCCCTGGTGTTACTCTAACTAAAACTTGAGCATGACATCATGAGCACGGGCATTGCATATGTTTGACACACCTAGAGTGCATTCACTAGGCAAAAATTTTCAAACAAGTTGTATTGTTTTACTGTTTTACAAATAGGACCTTGGTTTAAGGACTTAACCCTAACTAATGGTTAATGGGGTAAAACTTAACTTAAGTTGAGGAAAACCTTAGGGTTTGTGAGAAGAGCCATAAAACAACCTCAAACACTAAGTGGAATCACAATTATACCCCTGGGATATTAAAAACCCTAGTTAGAACCCTGGAAAACCCAAAGTCCAAACCCTAGGGACCTATGTGCAAAATTGATGCACAATTGGACTAAAGTGTAAAAACTAGTATGTTTCAAACCATAAAGTCATTTGGTCCACATTTGAGGAGATTTACAAGCAAAACCCTTGATTTTGGACCAAAGTGCAAAATGGACCTCATTGGAGTTTGCACTAAGTCTGAAAAGTTAGTGCATTAGCTCAACTTTGGAGTTTTGTATCTTTCTGGATATAGAGTTTTTTGCCCTAGGTCACCACATCAAAGTTGAAGACCAATAATAGGAGAACAACTTTGCTAAAGGGTGCAAGCATAGTTGTTATGAAAAATTTGGAGAAAAACCCCATCAAGGTTTGGCTGTCAGGCTGTCTGTTCTGAAATTCAGTTCAGCAGTGAACTGACACCAACTTCAAGCTAGATTTTAAGCATGATCCAGTGCTCAAATGTGTTTATGTCCTATAATGGAGTTGTAGCTGGTTCATGACTCTACAACTTTGGTACAGATCGATAACAAAGTTGCTATGCAAAATAAAAACTTATGGGCTCTGCAAACTCGACTGTCAGGCTGTCTGATGAGCTTTGGCGATGGTACAGTAGCTGTTGAAACTGAAGAAGAATCTCTTCTTCCTCACCGCCGGTAGCTTCTGCCGTCGATCGCCGCTCGCTAAGATTCGTGCTCGACGGTCGCCGGATAAGCTTGCCGCGGTAAAGACCTCGTCACCAGTGAGCTGGCCACCACTCCGACGGCTTCACCCCCCCTGTCCCCCTTCAACTTTGCGGCTGGCGGATTACCTCGCCGTCGACCGCCGCTTCCCGGCCTTATGCCGCGTGTCCAAGTCTTTCACCGTGTCGCCGTGACTTTCTCTAACCCCTCCGTGGCTCACCGGACTTACCGCCACGTCGCGGCCACGTAACCGCGCGCCAGTGCATCTTCCCCGTCTCCGGCCGCCAGCGCATCGCGAGCTAATTGAGCGCCACCGCTCGCAGAGCCTATAAATTGAGCCCCCACTCGGCTGCGCCATGTATTTGGCTAACTCTTGCACCCGCTCCCGCACCCAATCGCCCACTGTCTCGCCGGAATTTCGCGTTGCCCCAAAAACTGTTTTCCGCCGCCGTGTTGAGAGCTCGCCGTGGTCAGCCCTCTACGGGTCCGTTCCTGCCCTCTGCGCCCTCGTTTAAGCTTTCCCATGTCTCCGTGATGCTTACCGAAGCATTGGATTGAACTAGACCGGCGCCTATCGCCGGGAACACGCTCATGCCGCCGTGGTGCTTACGGCCATCGTGGCCGGAGCTCTATGAGCCACCAACGGTGCAATTAGGTTAGGGGAAATGCTCCTTAGGGGGTGAATTTCGTGTATTCCGCTCGGAGAGCCCAGCCGCTGCCTCAGTCGGCCGGTCTGCTGCTCGCCGGAGCGCGGCCGTGAGTGACCGACGTCGAGGACCTCGTGTTGCGAATTAGTAGAACCCCGAGGGTCTTTTTGTGATCTGTCAGCGACATAGAACAATAGTAAACAGACCTATGTCGGTTTAACCGTTAAGCCGAGGGCCTTTATGCAAAGTCACCTCGCGGGCGCGACGCGCGCGCGAAACCGCCTGGGCTTGGGCCACTGAACCTGGAATTGGCCCAGTACTGTTGCTCTTTTTCCCTTTTCTTTTTCAGCAGAACTTTAGAAATGTGTAGAAAAATATAGAAAAATGCTAAAATTATGAGACCAATTTTCCTAGGTTGTTATTTTCCATAGAATTTATTAAAAATAGTTTCATGATTTTTAGATCAAGTAGGGAATTTTAGGATATTTAAAACAGCCTAAATCAATGGTTCTGGATTTTTAGAAATTAAATAATAAGTCCAAAATTCCCCAAACTTTTTATGTGAACTTTTCACATTATTTAGAAGCCATGGGTAGAGTTTGGTTTGATTTGGACCTTGTTTGATCACTAAACCCAAAACCACCCCCCCCCCTGCTCCATGAACTCCTTTACCGACTCCGGAAACCCTAGGTTCCCGGAACTCCGTGAAGGAAAGTTGTACTCAAGACATAAATAATAAGTTTATGTTACCCTTGCATTCTCATGAGCATTCCATGACATCCATCCTTATGTATGTATATGGTTATATTAGAGCAAGAAGAAGAAGAAGAAGTTCTTGAAGAAGGGATACCACCCACCTCCGATCCCCAGGTCGACAACTGCTTCTATTTTGATATCTGTGGATCCGAGCCAGACCCATCTGATAACAAAGGCAAGCCCCGGTGCATTTGCCACCTTCCTTGATGTTTTTAAAATCTTTCTCACTTGCTTGCTGCATTAGGTGATAGGAGTTGATTGATTAAACAATTTCTGCATTACCTCCCTTGATCTTGATTACCCTCCTTGAAATCCTGTTTTTACAAAAAGGTTTTATTATGCTTAGTATTGCTTTAGAAAAACAAAAGGATTTGTTTTACAAAAGATGTTTGGCAAAGTGGGAGGGATGTTTTCAAAATTAAAACTTGATGGTGAATCCGTCAAAGGCCTTGATGGATTCAACATCGGAAAAGATGTACCTCTGCCAGGTACCAAACTTTGGGTTTGAAATAATTAAGCTGAGACCGGGCGGGTGACTTGCACGAGAAGAGAGTCTCGGTGTAGTGTCTCCGTCTGAGTCGATTAAGGACCTTGTCGATGTAGGCCTGCTGACCGAGGACCCTTTAACTGGTCACATGCCTCGTCATGGGTAAGCCTTGCCTTGGGTAGACTAAGGCCGGAATAAGATAACACGAAATGGAAGTGGAGCGGTGGCGAGAGTAGCGTGTACCCTCCGTGGCAAGAGGCTGGACGGTGGTGTATCTGTGCTCTCGGTTTGCGTGAACCTGATCCGGTCTTAAGAACCCCGGTGGCGGGTTGACATATGCAAGGGTTAAGTGCTACATATGTCGTGTGATTGGAGATCCTCAGCTGAGTATAATCGATTCGGATCGCCGTACCTCCGCGGTTATGGAGACTTGGCCACTGACTTACACGTAGCATTCCACTAAAGATGATGGGTTTTTGGTTAAGAAATTGGCTAGTGCAGGACCAGTGATTGAACTAGGGTAGAAAGAACTCTAGTGCAGGTAATTTTACCTAACTTGACAATTAAAATTGGATTTTAAGGATCCACTTTAGTAAGCATTTCTGCAAAACAGAGTCTTTGACTATTGAGAAGCCTTACCTTGACTCCCATATAACCAGCATACCCTTGAGAGTCTTTTCCTTAGTCGGGTAAGACTTGCTGAGTAATTCCATACTCAGGGTTTATCCCTTTGTTGTTTTTAGGTGGGGAAGTAGCAGACTTCTGCTGCTTCTGTGCTAAGGTGGTTCCCAAGAATGAAAACCAGGAATGAAGTGCGGGAGGACTCAGTCCTCCACTTAAGATCTTTTGGTTCTAGTCCTTCGGGAGAGGTTGTGTCTCCCTGGTTTGTATAATTAATACTTTTATGCACTCGTTTTTAGACCTGGTCTGTAATAACTTAACTTGAGCTTACTTTGGAAATAAATGTAAGATTATGTAATCGCTTCCGCATTTCTTTATCTCCGATAATCTGTAATGTCTGCAAGACGGGTGAAACGTTCCTGGTAAGGTAAGGAAGATACCGAGCTTGTCAAGTAACTTAGGAACATCTACAGGATGTCTGATGTCTGTTAGACAAGGACAACTGTAGGTGGGCCTGATTACTTGGGAGGTTCCGTCACAGCTGGTATCGGAGCGTAGCCCTTCTTTGCAGATATTCCAGGGCATCTTCAAAAGATTTTCAAAAGTCTTACCTCAAGATTCTTTTCTCTTCTTACCTAAGTAGTCTGAAGAGTTTATATTAAAGACCAGTTAGGAAGAGTGCAACGTATAGAAGGTTGAATCAACCAAGGTTGATTCTGTATTTATTCATGCATCATGCTAAGAATTATACTAATAACATTTTTTCCCCCTTAAAGATGCCGCCACGCACGAGGCTAACGGCACGAAAATCAACGGGACCGAGGGGAGTACCCCGGCACCAACTGGCC
Source organism: Zea luxurians (assembly GCA_029449295.1). Lineage (NCBI taxonomy): Eukaryota > Viridiplantae > Streptophyta > Magnoliopsida > Poales > Poaceae > Zea > Zea luxurians. The sequence goes on from JAOPSE010002030.1 coordinate 17,886, forward strand.
CCTCGCCAGGAAAGTAGTAGCAGTGGGAGTAACGATCCCATCGGAGACTTGGAAGCCGAAGTAAATCGACTTCAAGCAGTATTACGGCACAGGACCAATGCGTGGATTGCCGACGGAGACAGAATTAATGATTTAAGAAGAGACCTCCGTCACCTGCGGGATCAGCTAGCTGACCGGGACCTAGCACTTGACTGGGCAGTCCAGTCACACATGTTGGTGTGTGCTAAGGAAGCAAGGGCTCAGGCCCGAAATAGAGAGTTAAGCAAAGCTGTCGACGACCTGCAGGTGTACTGCAATACACTCCATGAAGAAGTGCATGTGCTCTACTCGCAACTGCATCCTAGTGAGCCTGTACCCCCTTCTGAGGCAGAAGCCGGACCTTCCCACGCCGCGGGACGCGCGTCGGGTGGGGAGCTAGATCTGTTTGAGCCCCCTCCTTCTTTAAGGTTGGTGGACGTCTGGACTCCCACACCCGATGAGGAAGCCGCCAAAAGCGATGGGAAACAGGACTAGTGGTGTAGTAGGAGTAGAGTAGTGTATTGTAGGGAGTAGTGTATTGTAGGGTGTACGATTGTATAATAGGTTAAGCTTTTGTAAAATGGATAATGTATCCTGTTGTATAATGTCGAGTCTGTACCATTACTTTTTACAGTAATGTAAAACGGAGGGCTTTCTTTGGCACATTATGTTTATTCAAATGTTTTTGCCTCAGATGCCGACCCGTACTCGAGGACAGGATGCAGCTGGAACATCCGGGGGTGGGGATGCTACCCCGAATCCACCTCCCGTTCCACCCACACTTGCCGAGGCAATCGCTGCCTTGGTAAACGCCACAGCCGATAACACCCGCTTCCTGAGGGAGATGGCGGGCCAGCAACAGCTTCAACAACAAGCAGGACGAGGATTCCAGCAGGGTCCTCGTGAGACTACATATTTGGATTTCTCGGAGACTCGTCCGCCTCTTTTTATTAAAGCAGAAGATCCGCTTGAGGCCGACGAATGGATAAGGGTTATTGAACAGAAATTTGGCCTTCTTCGCTGCTCAGAAACCCAGAAGCCGTTGTTTGCGGCTCAGCAACTTCGAGGCCCTGCCAGCACTTGGTGGGGGAACTTTGTGGCCATCCAGCCGGATAATCACCAGATTACATGGAATGAGTTCAAAGCAGCATTCCGCGAGCATTATATTCCTGAGGGAGTGCTGCACATGAAGCAGGAAGAATTCATGAAATTGAAACAAGGGGGAGATACTGTGAATCAGTACCTCAACAAGTTCAATCACCTGTCCCAGTACGCAATTGATCAGGTGAATACAGATTTGAAAAAGAAGAATTGTTTTATGAGGGGTCTGAACGACAGGATGCAGCGGAAGATGGCTGCATGTATTGATCTTACTTATGGCAAGGCTGTCAGCACAGCCTTATCTGTGGAGGCCAAATATGCAAATACTGGGAAAAGCAAGGGATTTAGTGGTGATCGGCCTACTCAGGGCCCGGTTAAGAGGCAACGGTTCATTCTCCGGTCCTCTAACCAGAATCGTCCCAGTGCACCACCTTTCCCGTTCAAGCAGCCTATAATTATTCGGCCTAACAAAGCCCCTACTGCCTCAAGTCAGCCGGGTGCTCCAGGCACTCGATTCCCTGCACTGCCAAGTTCTTCCACTGGATGCTTTAACTGTGGCAAATCTGGGCACTTCATTAAAGACTGTCCCTATCCTCGGCAAAACCAGGCCAATAATCAGCAAGGATCGGGAACTTCAGCTCCAGGCAAGGGAACTACTTCGGGCAGAAATACCAAAAAGACGGGGCGAGTCTATTTTACACAAGTGGCTACCACACCAGAAGGCGAGCCGGTGATGATGGGTATGTTCCCTGTGGCCCACCACCCTGCACTAATTCTTTTTGATTCCGGTGCTTCACATACCTTTATTAGCAAGACATTTGTGGAGCAACATCATATTCCATGTCATGAATCCAAAGAGGGTTTTAAAATTCATTCACCTGGGGGATATATTTTTACTAAAGAAGTGGCCTATGGAGTGCCAGTAACTATGGCCGAACGGAACTTTCCTGCCAACATGATTGTTCTGAAGGGCCAAGATATAGATGTAATTTTGGGGATGAATTGGTTAACCCAACACAAGGCAGTACTCAACACTGAACTCAGAACTGTCAGGTTGAGTTATAATCAAGAAGAAATTCTCTTATCTCTCCCCAAGACCAATCCAGCCAAAGCTTCTGGTAGAATCTTTGAAGCCATTGTACCGGAGATCAAGAATATTCCGGTAGTTTGTGAGTTTCCAGATGTGTTTCCGGAAGATTTGCCTGGACTACCCCCGGAAAGAGATGTGGAATTTGTAATTGAGCTAAAACCCGGTACGGCTCCCATTTCCCGAAGGTCGTACCGCATGCCCCCAAATGAATTGGCAGAATTGAAGCTTCAATTGCAAGATCTGCTGAATAAAGGATTTATCCGGCCAAGCTCGTCCCCTTGGGGTTGTCCCGCCATCTTTGTGAAGAAGAAGGATCAAACCTTGCGCATGTGCGTGGACTATCGGCCCCTGAATGAGGTCACTATCAAGAATAAGTACCCTCTTCCAAGGATTGACATCTTATTTGATCAACTGACAGGGGCGAGGGTATTTTCCAAAATTGATCTCAGGTCGGGCTATCATCAGATCCGTATTCGGCCCGAGGATATACCGAAGACCGCATTCACTACGCGGTATGGGTTGTTTGAATACCTAGTAATGTCTTTCGGGCTTACCAATGCTCCTGCCCACTTCACCTATTTGATGAACTCGTTGTTTATGCCCGAGTTAGACAAGTTCGTGGTGGTCTTCATTGATGATATATTGATATACTCTAAAAATGAAGAGGAGCACGCTCAGCACCTGCGGATTGTATTGACGCGCCTGAGGGAACATCAGCTATATGCCAAGTTCAGCAAGTGCGCGTTTTGGCTGAAAGAAATTCAATTTTTGGGGCACGTATTATCATCCAAGGGAATTGCGGTAGACCCTAGCAAAGTCAAGGATATTCTGGAGTGGAAACCTCCAACGACTGTTCACCAAGTCCGGAGTTTTCTTGGACTAGCAGGATACTATCGCAGATTTATACCTGATTTTTCTAAGCTTGTGAAGCCAATCACAAGTTTATTGAAGAATGATACTAAATTCAATTGGTCTTCTAAATGTAATGAAGCCTTTGAGGAATTGAAGACACTATTGACCACTGCTCCGGTATTGGCTCAACCGGACATCACTAAACCTTTTGATGTCTATTGTGATGCGTCAGGCAGTGGACTCGGCTGTGTGCTAATGCAAGAAGGCCGAGTGATTGCATATGCTTCAAGGCAGTTACGCCGACATGAGGAGCACTATCCAACTCATGATCTGGAGTTAGCTGCGGTGGTTCATGCCCTGAAAATATGGCGTCACTATCTGCTGGGAAACATCTGTCACATATATACTGATCATAAGAGTTTGAAGTATATATTTACCCAGTCAGAGTTGAATATGAGGCAAAGGCGATGGCTCGAGCTCATTAAGGATTATGAACTGGAAATCCATTATCACCCAGGCAGGGCCAATGTGGTGGCAGATGCATTGAGTCGCAAGACCTCCTGCCACTGCCTTATGGTAAAGACCTCCGAGAGCACTTTGTGTCAAGAAATGGAAAGGTTAAACCTGGGAATGATTCAACAAGGGACTTTAAATCAGCTAAAGCTTGAGTCAACCATCCTGCAAAGGATAATTGATGATCAAAAGGATAATCTGGGCATGAAGCACATACGAGAAAAGGTCAGGGCTGGAACAGCCCAATGTTTTAGAGAAGATGGTCAAGGGGTGTTATGGTTCAATAACCGCATAGTAGTGCCGAAGAACGAGGAACTCCGCCAGCAAATTTTAGATGAAGCGCATCTTAGTCGCTATTCTATTCATCCCGGAAGCACTAAGATGTACCAAGATTTAAGGCAACATTACTGGTGGACGAAGATGAAGATTGAAATTGCACGCTATGTGGCTAAGTGCGACACTTGCAGACGTGTCAAAGCCATACACCTGAAAACTGCTGGTCCATTGCAATCTTTGCCAATCCCAGCATGGAAATGGGAAGATATCAGCATGGACTTCATTGTGGGATTGCCCAGGACCGCAAAAGGGTGTGACTCTATCTGGGTGATTGTTGATCGACTTACAAAGGTTGCTCATTTTCTGCCGGTCAAGACAAATTCTCCAGTTACTGTCTACGCCCAATTGTATATTGCTCGTATTCTTAGTCTGCATGGTGTTCCAAAGACCATAGTGTCGGATCGTGGGCCTCAATTTGTAGCCAAGTTTTGGGAAGCACTTCACCAATCTTTGGGTACTAAGTTACTCCACAGTTCGGCCTACCATCCCCAAACCAGTGGACAGACTGAGAGAGTGAACCAAATACTTGAAGATATGTTACGAGCATGTGTCCTGGATTTCTCAACAAAGTGGAATGAATGCTTACCTTTGGCGGAGTTTTCATACAATAACAGTTACCAGGAAAGCATCAAGATGGCACCTTTTGAAGCTTTGTATGGGCGACGGTGTCGAACTCCGCTAAATTGGTCTGAACCTGGTGAAAGATATTTCTTTAGACCTGATATGGTAAAAGAAACCGAAGAAAGGGTTCAGAAAATAGTTCATAATATGAAGAAGGCACAGGCTCGTCAGAAAAGTTATGCAGACAATCGGCGAATGCCCTTATACTTCTTAAAAGGAGACTACGTCTACTTAAAGGTTTCACCAATGAAAGGCGTATCGCGTTTTGGGATTAAAGGAAAACTTGCACCCAGGTACATTGGTCCATTCCTGGTACTTGAACAATGTGGACCAGTGGCATACCGACTTCAGCTCCCCGAAACATTGTCTGCCGTGCATAATGTGTTCCACGTGTCACAATTGAAGAAGTGTCTTCGGGTTCCCGATCGAACCGTTGAAGTGACTGATGTTGTCCTGGAACCAGATTTGACATACTCGGAACATCCCATTCGAGTTCTGGATCAAAAGGACAGGGTTACCCGGAGAAAGACCCTCAAGTTTTATAAAATACAGTGGAACCAGCATTCGGAAGATGAGGCTACATGGGAAACCCAAGATTTCTTAGATAAGAATTTCCCGGGCTTTCTAGCCTCTTGTAAATTGTAAAGTTTGTATAGCTGTGTAATAAAGGAATGAACCCCCACACCATCCCTGCCTTGTACCAGAAATAAGGAAATAAAAACGTGACACATTTCCTTTTCCATTACTCACCCTAGGACTTTAAATCTCGGGACGAGATTCTTTTATGGGGGGAAGGATGTAACACCCCTGGTGTTACTCTAACTAAAACTTGAGCATGACATCATGAGCACGGGCATTGCATATGTTTGACACACCTAGAGTGCATTCACTAGGCAAAAATTTCAAACAAGTTGTATTGTTTTACTGTTTTACAAATAGGACCTTGGTTTAAGGACTTAACCCTAACTAATGGTTAATGGGGTAAAACTTAACTTAAGTTGAGGAAAACCTTAGGGTTTGTGAGAAGAGCCATAAAACAACCTCAAACACTAAGTGGAATCACAATTATACCCCTGGGATATTAAAAACCCTAGTTAGAACCCTGGAAAACCCAAAGTCCAAACCCTAGGGACCTATGTGCAAAATTGATGCACAATTGGACTAAAGTGTAAAAACTAGTATGTTTCAAACCATAAAGTCATTTGGTCCACATTTGAGGAGATTTACAAGCAAAACCCTTGATTTTGGACCAAAGTGCAAAATGGACCTCATTGGAGTTTGCACTAAGTCTGAAAAGTTAGTGCATTAGCTCAACTTTGGAGTTTTGTATCTTTCTGGATATAGAGTTTTTGCCCTAGGTCACCACATCAAAGTTGAAGACCAATAATAGGAGAACAACTTTGCTAAAGGGTGCAAGCATAGTTGTTATGAAAAATTTGGAGAAAAACCCCATCAAGGTTTGGCTGTCAGGCTGTCTGTTCTGAAATTCAGTTCAGCAGTGAACTGACACCAACTTCAAGCTAGATTTTAAGCATGATCCAGTGCTCAAATGTGTTTATGTCCTATAATGGAGTTGTAGCTGGTTCATGACTCTACAACTTTGGTACAGATCGATAACAAAGTTGCTATGCAAAATAAAAACTTATGGGCTCTGCAAACTCGACTGTCAGGCTGTCTGATGAGCTTTGGCGATGGTACAGTAGCTGTTGAAACTGAAGAAGAATCTCTTCTTCCTCACCGCCGGTAGCTTCTGCCGTCGATCGCCGCTCGCTAAGATTCGTGCTCGACGGTCGCCGGATAAGCTTGCCGCGGTAAAGACCTCGTCACCAGTGAGCTGGCCACCACTCCGACGGCTTCACCCCCCCTGTCCCCCTTCAACTTTGCGGCTGGCGGATTACCTCGCCGTCGACCGCCGCTTCCCGGCCTTATGCCGCGTGTCCAAGTCTTTCACCGTGTCGCCGTGACTTTCTCTAACCCCTCCGTGGCTCACCGGACTTACCGCCACGTCGCGGCCACGTAACCGCGCGCCAGTGCATCTTCCCCGTCTCCGGCCGCCAGCGCATCGCGAGCTAATTGAGCGCCACCGCTCGCAGAGCCTATAAATTGAGCCCCCACTCGGCTGCGCCATGTATTTGGCTAACTCTTGCACCCGCTCCCGCACCCAATCGCCCACTGTCTCGCCGGAATTTCGCGTTGCCCCAAAAACTGTTTTCCGCCGCCGTGTTGAGAGCTCGCCGTGGTCAGCCCTCTACGGGTCCGTTCCTGCCCTCTGCGCCCTCGTTTAAGCTTTCCCATGTCTCCGTGATGCTTACCGAAGCATTGGATTGAACTAGACCGGCGCCTATCGCCGGGAACACGCTCATGCCGCCGTGGTGCTTACGGCCATCGTGGCCGGAGCTCTATGAGCCACCAACGGTGCAATTAGGTTAGGGGAAATGCTCCTTAGGGGGTGAATTTCGTGTATTCCGCTCGGAGAGCCCAGCCGCTGCCTCAGTCGGCCGGTCTGCTGCTCGCCGGAGCGCGGCCGTGAGTGACCGACGTCGAGGACCTCGTGTTGCGAATTAGTAGAACCCCGAGGGTCTTTTTGTGATCTGTCAGCGACATAGAACAATAGTAAACAGACCTATGTCGGTTTAACCGTTAAGCCGAGGGCCTTTATGCAAAGTCACCTCGCGGGCGCGACGCGCGCGCGAAACCGCCTGGGCTTGGGCCACTGAACCTGGAATTGGCCCAGTACTGTTGCTCTTTTTCCCTTTTCTTTTTCAGCAGAACTTTAGAAATGTGTAGAAAAATATAGAAAAATGCTAAAATTATGAGACCAATTTTCCTAGGTTTGTTATTTTCCATAGAATTTATTAAAAATAGTTTCATGATTTTTAGATCAAGTAGGGAATTTTAGGATATTTAAAACAGCCTAAATCAATGGTTCTGGATTTTTAGAAATTAAATAATAAGTCCAAAATTCCCCAAACTTTTTATGTGAACTTTTCACATTATTTAGAAGCCATGGGTAGAGTTTGGTTTGATTTGGACCTTGTTTGATCACTAAACCCAAAACCACCCCCCCTGCTCCATGAACTCCTTTACCGACTCCGGAAACCCTAGGTTCCCGGAACTCCATGAAGGAAAGTTGTACTCAAGACATAAATAATAAGTTTATGTTACCCTTGCATTCTCATGAGCATTCCATGACATCCATCCTTATGTATGTATATGGTTATATTAGAGCAAGAAGAAGAAGAAGAAGTTCTTGAAGAAGGGATACCACCCACCTCCGATCCCCAGGCCGACAACTGCTTCTATTTTGATATCTGTGGATCCGAGCCAGACCCATCTGATAACAAAGGCAAGCCCCGGTGCATTTGCCACCTTCCTTGATGTTTTTAAAATCTTTCTCACTTGCTTGCTGCATTAGGTGATAGGAGTTGATTGATTAAACAATTTCTGCATTACCTCCCTTGATCTTGATTACCCTCCTTGAAATCCTGTTTTTACAAAAAGGTTTTATTATGCTTAGTATTGCTTTAGAAAAACAAAAGGATTTGTTTTACAAAAGATGTTTGGCAAAGTGGGAGGGATGTTTTCAAAATTAAAACTTGATGGTGAATCCGTCAAAGGCCTTGATGGATTCAACATCGGAAAAGATGTACCTCTGCCAGGTACCAAACTTTGGGTTTGAAATAATTAAGCTGAGACCGGGCGGGTGACTTGCACGAGAAGAGAGTCTCGGTGTAGTGTCTCCGTCTGAGTCGATTAAGGACCTTGTCGATGTAGGCCTGCTGACCGAGGACCCTTTAACTGGTCACATGCCTCGTCATGGGTAAGCCTTGCCTCGGGTAGACTAAGGCCGGAATAAGATAACACGAAATGGAAGTGGAGCGGTGGCGAGAGTAGCGTGTACCCTCCGTGGCAAGAGGCTGGACGGTGGTGTATCTGTGCTCTCGGTTTGCGTGAACCTGATCCGGTCTTAAGAACCCCGGTGGCGGGTTGACATATGCAAGGGTTAAGTGCTACATATGTCGTGTGATTGGAGATCCTCAGCTGAGTATAATCGATTCGGATCGCCGTACCTCCGCGGTTATGGAGACTTGGCCACTGACTTACACGTAGCATTCCACTAAAGATGATGGGTTTTTGGTTAAGAAATTGGCTAGTGCAGGACCAGTGATTGAACTAGGGTAGAAAGAACTCTAGTGCAGGTAATTTTACCTAACTTGACAATTAAAATTGGATTTTTAAGGATCCACTTTAGTAAGCATTTCTGCAAAACAGAGTCTTTGACTATTGAGAAGCCTTACCTTGACTCCCATATAACCAGCATACCCTTGAGAGTCTTTTCCTTAGTCGGGTAAGACTTGCTGAGTAATTCCATACTCAGGGTTTATCCCTTTGTTGTTTTTAGGTGGGGAAGTAGCAGACTTCTGCTGCTTCTGTGCTAAGGTGGTTCCCAAGAATGAAAACCAGGAATGAAGTGCGGGAGGACTCAGTCCTCCACTTAAGATCTTTTGGTTCTAGTCCTTCGGGAGAGGTTGTGTCTCCCTGGTTTGTATAATTAATACTTTTATGCACTCGTTTTTAGACCTGGTCTGTAATAACTTAACTTGAGCTTACTTTGGAAATAAATGTAAGATTATGTAATCGCTTCCGCATTTCTTTATCTCCGATAATCTGTAATGTCTGCAAGACGGGTGAAACGTTCCTGGTAAGGTAAGGAAGATACCGAGCTTGTCAAGTAACTTAGGAACATCTACAGGATGTCTGATGTCTGTTAGACAAGGACAACTGTAGGTGGGCCTGATTACTTGGGAGGTTCCGTCACATGGTGGAGACCATTTCTTGGTCTAAAATCCGTAGGTGTTAGCCTCTAGTATTATTGAAAATGGTCGCTCATGGCTATTTTCAAGGTCGCTCATGGCTATTTTCATAAAAAATGGGGGTTGTGTGGCCATTTATCATCGACTAGAGGCTCATAAACCTCACCCCACATATGTTTCCTTGCCATAGATCACATTCTTGGATTTCTGGTGGAGACCATTTCTTGGTTAAAAACTCGTACGTGTTAGCCTTCGGTATTATTGAAAATGGTCGTTCATGGCTATTTTCGGCAAAATGGGGGTTGTGTGGCCATTGATCATCGACCAGAGGCTCGTACACCTCACCCCACATATGTTTCCTTGCCATAGATCACATTCTTGGATTTCTGGTGGAGACCATTTCTTGGTCAAAAATCCGTACGTGTTAGCCTTTGGTATTTTTGAAAATGGTCATTCATGGCTATTTTCGACAAAAATGGGGGTTGTGTGGCCATTGATCTTCGACCAGAGGCTCATACACCTCACTACACATATGTTTCCTTGCCATAGATCACATTCTTGGATTTATGGTGGAGACCATTTCTTGGTCAAAAATCCGTAGGTGTTAGCCTTCAGTGTCATTGAAAATGGTCGTTCATGGCTATTTTCGACAAAAATTAGGGTTGTGTGGCCATTGATCGTCGACCAGAGGCTCATACACCTCACCCCGCATATGTTTCCTTGCCATAGATCACATTCTTGGATTTCTGGTGGAGACCATTTCTTGGTCAAAAATCCGTAGGTGTTAGCCTTCGGTATTATTGAAAATGGTCGTTCATGCCTATTTTCGACAAAAATGGGGGTTGTGTGGCCATTGATCATCGACCAGACGCTCATACACCTCACCCCACATATGTTTCCTTGCCATAGATCACATTCTTGGATTTCTGGTGGAGACCATTTCTTGGTCTAAAATCCGTAGGTGTTAGCCTCTAGTATTATTGAAAATGGTCGCTCATGGCTATTTTCAAGGTCGCTCATGGCTATTTTCATAAAAAATGGGGGTTGTGTGGCCATTTATCATCGACTAGAGGCTCATAAACCTCACCCCACATATGTTTCCTTGCCATAGATTACATTCTTGGATTTCTGGTGGAGACCATTTCTTGGTTAAAAACTCGTACGTGTTAGCCTTCGGTATTATTGAAAATGGTCATTCATGGCTATTTTCGGCAAAATGGGGGTTGTGTGGCCATTGATCGTCGACCAGAGGCTCATAAACCTCACCCCACATATGTTTCCTTGTCGTAGATCACATTCTTGGATTTCTGGTGGAGACCATTTCTTGGTCAAAAATCCGTAGGTGTTAGCCTTCGATATTATTGAAAATGGTCGTTCATGGCTATTTTCGACAAAAATGGGGGTTGTGTGGCCATTGATCATCGACCAGAGGCTCATACACCTCACCCCACATATGTTTCCTTGCAATAGATCACATTCTTGGATTTCTGGTGGAGACCATTTCTTGGTCAAAAATCCGTAGGTGTTAGCCTTCGGTATTATTGTAAATGGTCATTCATGGCTATTTTCGACAAAAATGGGGGTTGTGTGGCCATTGATCATCGACCAGAGGCTCATACACCTCACCCCACATATGTTTCCTTGCCATAGATCACATTCTTGGATTTATGGTGGAGATCATTTCTTGGTCAAAAATCCGTAGGTGTTAGCCTTCAGTGTCATTGAAAATGGTCGTTCATGGCTATTTTCGACAAAAATTAGGGTTGTGTGGCCATTGATCGTCGACCAGAGGCTCATACACCTCACCCCACATATGTTTCCTTGCCATAGATCACATTCTTGGATTTCTGGTGGAGACCATTTCTTGGTCAAAAATCCGTAGGTGTTATCCTTCGGTATTATTGTAAATGGTCATTCATGGCTATTTTCGACAAAATGGGGGTTGTGTGGCCATTGATCATCGACCAGACGCTCATACACCTCACCCCACATATGTTTCCTTGCCATAGATCACATTCTTGGATTTTTGGTGGAGACCATTTCTTGGTCAAAAACTCGTACGTGTTAGCCTTCGGTATTATTGAAAATGGTCGTTCATGGCTATTTTCGGCAAAATGGGGGTTCTGTGGCCATTGATCATCGACCAGAGGCTCGTACACCTCACCCCACATATGTTTCCTTTCGATAGATCACATTTTTGGATTTCTGGTGGAGACCATTTCTTGGTCAAAAATCCGTAGGTGTTAGCCTTCGGTATTATTGTAAATGGTCATTCATGGCTATTTTCGACAAAAATGGGGGTTGTGTGGCCATTGATCATCGACCAGACGCTCATACACCTCACCCCACATATGTTTCCTTGCCATAGATCACATTCTTGGATTTCTGGTGGAGACCATTTCTTGGTCAAAAATCCGTAGGTGTTAGCCTTCGGTATTATTGAAAATGGTCGTTCATGGCTATTTTCGACAAAAATGGGGGTTGTGTGGCCATTGATCATCGACCAGAGGCTCATACACCTCACCCCACATATGTTTCCTTGCCATAGATCACATTCTTGGATTTCTGGTGGAGACCATTTCTTGGTCAAAAATCTGTAGGTGTTAGCCTTCGGTATTATTGAAAATGGTCGTTCATGGCTATTTTCGACAAAAATGGGGGTTGTGTGGCCATTGATCATCGACCAGACGCTCATACACCTCACCCCACATATGTTTCCTTGCCATAGATCACATTCTTGGATTTCTGGTGGAGACCCTTTCTTGGTCTAAAATCCATAGGTGTTAGCCTCTAGTATTATTGAAAATGGTCGCTCATGGCTATTTTCAAGGTCGCTCATGGCTATTTTCATAAAAAATGGGGGTTGTGTGGCCATTTATCATCGACTAGAGGCTCATAAACCTCGCCCCACATATGTTTCCTTGCCATAGATCACATTCTTGGATTTCTGGTGGAGACCATTTCTTGGTTAAAAACTCGTACGTGTTAGCCTTCGGTATTATTGAAAATGGTCGTTCATGGCTATTTTCGGCAAAATGGGGGTTGTGTGGCCATTCATTATCGACCAGAGGCTCGTACACCTCACCCCACATATGTTTCCTTGCCATAGATCACATTCTTGGATTTCTGGTGGAGACCATTTCTTGGTCAAAAATCCGTACGTGTTAGCCTTTGGTATTTTTGAAAATGGTCATTCATGGCTATTTTCGACAAAAATGGGGGTTGTGTGGCCATTGATCTTCGACCAGAGGCTCATACACCTCACTACACATATGTTTCCTTGCCATAGATCACATTCTTGGATTTATGGTGGAGACCATTTCTTGGTCAAAAATCCGTAGGTGTTAGCCTTCAGTGTCATTGAAAATGGTCGTTCATGGCTATTTTCGACAAAAATTAGGGTTGTGTGGCCATTGATCGTCGACCAGAGGCTCATACACCTCACCCCACATATGTTTCCTTGCCATAGATCACATTCTTGGATTTCTGGTGGAGACCATTTCTTGGTCAAAAATCCGTAGGTGTTAGCCTTCGGTATTATTGAAAATGGTCGTTCATGGCTATTTTCGACAAAAATGGGGGTTGTGTGGCCATTGATCATCGACCAGACGCTCATACACCTCACCCCACATATGTTTCCTTGCCATAGATCACATTCTTGGATTTCTGGTGGAGACCATTTCTTGGTCTAAAATCCGTAGGTGTTATCCTCTAGTATTATTGAAAATGGTCGCTCATGGCTATTTTCAAGGTCGCTCATGGCTATTTTCATAAAAAATGGGGGTTGTGTGGCCATTTATCATCGACTAGAGGCTCATAAACCTCACCCCACATATGTTTCCTTGCCATAGATTACATTCTTGGATTTCTGGTGGAAACCATTTCTTGGTTAAAAACTCGTACGTGTTAGCCTTCGGTATTATTGAAAATGGTCATTCATGGCTATTTTCGGCAAAATGGGGGTTGTGTGGCCATTGATCATCAACCAGAGGCTCGTACACCTCACCCCACATATGTTTCCTTGCCATAGATCACATTCTTGGATTTTTGGTGGAGACCATTTCTTGGTCAAAAACTCGTACGTGTTAGCCTTCGGTATTATTGAAAATGGTCGTTCATGGCTATTTTTGGCAAAATGGGGGTTCTGTGGCCATTGATCATCGACCAAAGGCTCGTACACCTCACCCCACATATGTTTCCTTTCCATAGATCACATTCTTGGATTTTTGGTGGAGACCATTTCTTGGTCAAAATCTGTAGGTGTTAGCCTTCGGTATTATTGTAAATGGTCATTCATGGCTATTTTCGACAAAAATGGGGGTTGTGTGGCCATTGATCATCGACCAGACGCTCATACACCTCACCCCACATATGTTTCCTTGCCATAGATCACATTCTTGGATTTCTGGTGGAGACCATTTCTTGGTCAAAAATCCGTAGGTGTTAGCCTTCGGTATTATTGAAAATGGTCGTTCATGGCTATTTTCGACAAAAATGGGGGTTGTGTGGCCATTGATCATCGACCAGAGGCTCATACACCTCACCCCACATATGTTTCCTTGCCATAGATCACATTCTTGGATTTCTGGTGGAGACCATTTCTTGGTCAAAAATCCGTAGGTGTTAGCCTTCGGTATTATTGAAAATGGTCGTTCATGGCTATTTTCGACAAAAATGGGGGTTGTGTGGCCATTGATCATCGACCAGACGCTCATACACCTCACCCCACATATGTTTCCTTGTCATAGATCACATTCTTGGATTTCTGGTGGAGACCATTTCTCGGTCTAAAATCCATAGGTGTTAGCCTCTAGTATTATTGAAAATGGTCGCTCATGGCTATTTTCAAGGTCGCTCATGGCTATTTTCATAAAAAATGGGGGTTGTGTGGCCATTTATCATCGACTAGAGGCTCATAAACCTCGCCCCACATATGTTTCTTTGCCATAGATCACATTCTTGCATTTCTGGTGGAGACCATTTCTTGGTTAAAAACTCGTACGTGTTAGCCTTCGGTATTATTGAAAATGGTCGTTCATGGCTATTTTCGGCAAAATGGGGGTTGTGTGACCATTCATTATCGACCAGAGGCTCGTACACCTCACCCCACATATGTTTCCTTGCCATAGATCACATTCTTGGATTTCTGGTGGAGACCATTTCTTGGTCAAAAATCCGTACGTGTTAGCCTTTGGTATTTTTGAAAATGGTCATTCATGGCTATTTTCGACAAAAATGGGGGTTGTGTGGCCATTGATCTTCGACCAGAGGCTCATACACCTCACTACACATATGTTTCCTTGCCATAGATCACATTCTTGGATTTATGGTGGAGACCATTTCTTGGTCAAAAATCCGTAGGTGTTAGCCTTCAGTGTCATTGAAAATGGTCGTTCATGGCTATTTTCGACAAAAATTAGGGTTGTGTGGCCATTGATCGTCGACCAGAGGCTCATACACCTCACCCCACATATGTTTCCTTGCCATAGATCACATTCTTGGATTTCTGGTGGAGACCATTTCTTGGTCAAAAATCCGTAGGTGTTAGCCTTCGGTATTATTGAAAATGGTCGTTCATGGCTATTTTCGACAAAAATGGGGGTTGTGTGGCCATTGATCATCGACCAGACGCTCATACACCTCACCCCACATATGTTTCCTTGCCATAGATCACATTCTTGGATTTCTGGTGGAGACCATTTCTTGTTCTAAAATCCGTAGGTGTTAGCCTCTAGTATTATTGAAAATGGTCGCTCATGGCTATTTTCAAGGTCGCTCATGGCTATTTTCATAAAAAATGGGGGTTGTGTGGCCATTTATCATCGACTAGAGGCTCATAAACCTCACCCCACATATGTTTCCTTGCCATAGATTACATTCTTGGATTTCTGGTGGAAACCATTTCTTGGTTAAAAACTCGTACGTGTTAGCCTTCGGTATTATTGAAAATGGTCATTCATGGCTATTTTCGGCAAAATGGGGGTTGTGTGGCCATTGATCATCAACTAGAGGCTCATACACCTCACCCCACATATGTTTCCTTGCCATAGATCACATTCTTGGATTTCTGGTGGAGACCATTTCTTGGTTAAAAATCCGTACGTGTTAGCCTTTGATATTTTTGAAAATGGTCATTCATGGCTATTTTCGACAAAAATGGGGGTTGTGTGGCCATTGATCATCGACTAGAGGCTCATACACCTCACCCCACATATGTTTCCTTGCCATAGATCACATTCTTGGATTTCTAGGTGCAGACATTTCTTGGTCAAAAATCCGTAGGTGTTAGCCTTCGGTATTATTGAAAATGGTCGTTCATGGCTATTTTCGACAAAAATGGGGGTTGTGTGGCCATTGATCATCGACCAGACGCTCATACACCTCACCCCACATATGTTTCCTTGCCATAGATCACATTCTTGGATTTCTGGTGGAGACCATTTCTTGGTGTAAAATCCGTAGGTGTTAGCCTCTAGTATTATTGAAAATGGTCGCTCATGGCTATTTTCAAGGTCGCTCATGGCTATTTTCATAAAAAATGGGGGTTGTGTGGCCATTTATCATCGACTAGAGGCTCATAAACCTCACCCCACATATGTTTCCTTGCCATAGATTACATTCTTGGATTTCTGGTGGAAACCATTTCTTGGTTAAAAACTCGTACGTGTTAGCCTTCGGTATTATTGAAAATGGTCATTCATAGGCTATTTTCGGCAAAATGGGGGTTGTGTGGCCATTGATCATCGACCAGAGGCTCATACACCTCACCCCACATATGTTTCCTTGCCATAGATCACATTCTTGGATTTCTGGTGGAGACCATTTCTTGGTCAAAAATCCGTAGGTGTTAGCCTTCGGTATTATTGAAAATGGTCGTTCATGGCTATTTTCGACAAAAATGGGGGTTGTGTGGCCATTGATCATCGACTAGAGGCTCATATACCTCACCCCACATATGTTTCCTTGCCATAGATCACATTCTTGGATTTCTGGTGGAGACCATTTCTTGGTCAAAAATCCGTAGGTGTTAGCCTTCGGTATTATTGAAAATGGTCGTTCATGGCTATTTTCGACAAAAATGGGGGTGTGTGGCCATTGATCATCGACCAGATGCTCATACACCTCACCCCACATATGTTTCCTTGCCATAGATCACATTCTTGGATTTCTGGTGGAGACCATTTCTTGGTCTAAAATCCGTAGGTCTTAGCCTCTAGTATTATTGAAAATGGTCGCTCATGGCTATTTTCATAAAAAATGGGGGTTGTGTGGCCATTTATCATCACCTAGAGGCTCATAAACCTCACCCCACATATGTTTCCTTGCCATAGATCACATTCTTGGATTTCTGGTGGAGACCATTTCTTGGTTAAAAACTCGTACGTGTTAGCCTTCGGTATTATTGAAAATGGTCGTTCATGGCTATTTTCGGCAAAATGGGGGTTGTGTGGCTATTGATCATCGACCAGAGGATCATACACCTCACCCCACATATGTTTCCTTGCCATAGATCACATTCTTGGATTCCTGGTGGAGACCATTTCTTGGTCAAAAATCCATACGTGTTAGCCATTGGTATTTTTGAAAATGGTCATTCATGGCTATTTTCGACAAAAATGGGGGTTGTGTGGCCATTGATCATCGACTAGAGGCTCATACACCTCACCCCACATATGTTTCCTTGCCATAGATCACATTCTTGGATTTCTGGTGGAGACCATTTCTTGGTCAAAAATCCGTAGGTGTTAGCCTTCGGTATTATTGTAAATGGTCATTCATGGCTATTTTCGACAAAAATGGGGGTTGTGTGGCCATTGATCATCGACTAGAGGCTCATACACCTCACCCCACATTTGTTTCCTTGCCATAGATCACATTCTTGGATTTCTGGTGGAGACCATTTCTTGGTCTAAAATCCGTAGGTGTTAGCCTCTAGTATTATTGAAAATGGTCGCTCATGGCTATTTTCAAGGTCGCTCATGGCTATTTTCATAAAAAATGGGGGTTGTGTGGCCATTTATCATCGACTAGAGGCTCATAAACCTCACCCCACATATGTTTCCTTGCCATAGATTACATTCTTGGATTTCTGGTGGAAACCATTTCTTGGTTAAAAACGCGTACGTGTTAGCCTTCGGTATTATTGAAAATGGTCATTCATGGCTATTTTCGGCAAAATGGGGGTTGTGTGGCCATTGATCGTCGACCAGAGGCTCATACACCTCACCCCACATATGTTTCCTTGTCGTAGATCACATTCTTGGATTTCTGGTGGAGACCATTTCTTGGTCAAAAAACCGTAGGTGTTAGCCTTCGATATTATTGAAAATGGTCGTTCATGGCTATTTTCGACAAAAATGGGGGTTGTGTGGCCATTGATCATCGACCAGAGGCTCATACACCTCACCCCACATATGTTTCCTTGCCATAGATCACATTCTTGGATTTCTGGTGGAGACCATTTCTTGGTCAAAAACTCGTACGTGTTAGCCTTCGGTATTATTGAAAATGGTCGTTCATGGCTATTTTCGGCAAAATGGGGGTTCTGTGGCCATTGATCATCGACCAGAGGCTCGTACACCTCACCCCACATATGTTTCCTTGCCATAGATCACATTCTTGGATTTCTGGTGGAGACCATTTCTTGGTCAAAAATCCGTAGGTGTTAGCCTTCGGTATTATTGAAAATGGTCGTTCATGGCTATTTTCGGCAAAATGGGGGTTCTGTGGCCATTGATCATCGACCAGAGGCTCGTACACCTCACCCCACATATGTTTCCTTGCCATAGATCACATTCTTGGATTTCTGGTGGAGACCATTTCTTTGTCAAAAATCCGTAGGTGTTAGCCTTCGGTATTATTGAAAATGGTCGTTCATGGCTATTTTCGACAAAAATGGGGGTTGTGTGGCCATTGATCATCGACCAGAGGCTCATACACCTCACCCCACATATGTTTCCTCGCCATAGATCACATTCTTGGATTTCTGGTGGAGACCATTTCTTGGTCAAAAATCCGTAGGTCTTAGCCTCTAATATTATTGAAAATGGTCGCTCATGGCTATTTTCGGCAAAATGGGGGTTCTGTGGCCATTGATCGTCGTCCAGAGGCTCATACACCTCACCCCACATATGTTTCCTTGTCGTAGATCACATTCTTGGATTTCTGGTGGAGACCATTTCTTGGTCAAAAATCCGTAGGTGTTAGCCTTCGATATTATTGAAAATGGTCGTTCATGGCTATTTTCGACAAAAATGGGGGTTGTGTGGCCATTGATCATCGACCAGAGGCTCATACACCTCACCCCACATATGTTTCCTTGCCATAGATCACATTCTTGGATTTCTGGTGGAGACCATTTCTTGGTCAAAAATCTGTAGGTGTTAGCCTTCGGTATTATTGAAAATGGTCGTTCATGGCTATTTTCGACAAAAATGGGGGTTGTGTGGCCATTGATCATCGACCAGACGCTCATACACCTCACCCCACATATGTTTCCTTGCCATAGATCACATTCTTGGATTTCTGGTGGAGACCATTTCTTGGTCTAAAATCCGTAGGTGTTAGCCTCTAGTATTATTGAAAATGGTCGCTCATGGCTATTTTCAAGGTCGCTCATGGCTATTTTCATAAAAAATGGGGGTTGTGTGGCCATTTTCATCGACTAGAGGTTCATAAACCTCACCCCACATATGTTTCCTTGCCATAGATCACATTCTTGGATTTCTGGTGGAGACCATTTCTTGGTCAAAAATCCGTACGTGTTAGCCTTTGGTATTTTTGAAAATGGTCGTTCATGGCTTGGTCGATGATCAATGGCCACACAACCCCCATTTTTTATGAAAATAGCCATGAGCGACCATTTTCAATAATACTAGAGGCTAAGACCTACGGATTTTTGACCAAGAAATGGTCTCCACCAGAAATCCAAGAATGTGATCTATGGCAAGGAAACATATGTGGGGTGAGGTGTATGAGCCTCTCGTCGATGATCAATGGCCACACAACCCCCATTTTTGTCGAAAATAGCCATGAATGACCATTTACAATAATACCGAAGGCTAACACCTACGGATTTTTGACCAAGAAATGGTCTCCACCAGAAATCCAAGAATGTGATCTATGGCAAGGAAACATATGTGGGGTGAGGTGTATGAGCCTATGGTCGATGATCAATGGCCACACAACCCCCATTGTTGTCGAAAATAGCCATGAACGACCATTTTCAATAATATCGATGGCTAACACCTACGGATTTTTGACCAAGAAATGGTCTCCACCAGAAATCCAAGAATGTGATCTACGACAAGGAAACATATGTGGGGTGAGGTGTATGAGCCTCTGGTCGACGATCAATGGCCACACAACCCCCATTTTGCCGAAAATAGCCATGAATGACCATTTTCAATAATACCGAAGGCTAACACGTACGAGTTTTTAACCAAGAAATGGTTTCCACCAGAAATCCAAGAATGTAATCTATGGCAAGGAAACATATGTGGGGTGAGGTTTATGAGCCTCTAGTCGATGATAAATGGCCACACAACCCCCATTTTTATGAAAATAGCCATGAGCGACCTTGAAAATAGCCATGAGCGACCATTTTCAATAATACTAGAGGCTAACACCTACGGATTTTAGACCAAGAAATGGTCTCCACCAGAAATCCAAGAATGTGATCTATGGCAAGGAAACATATGTGGGGTGAGGTGTATGAGCGTCTGGTCGATGATCAATGGCCACACAACCCCCATTTTTGTCCAAAATAGCCATGAATGACCATTTTCAATAATACCGAAGGCTAACACCTACGGATTTTTGACCAAGAAATGGTCTCCACCAGAAATCCAAGAATGTGATCTATGGCAAGGAAACATATGTGGGGTGAGATTTATGAGCCTCTAGTCGATGATAAATGGCCACACAACCCCCATTTTTTTATGAAAATAGCCATGAGCGACCATTTTCAATAATATTAGAGGCTAAGACCTACGGATTTTTGACCAAGAAATGGTCTCCACCAGAAATCCAAGAATGTGATCTATGGCAAGGAAACATATGTGGGGTGAGGTGTATGAGCCTCTGGTCGATGATCAATGGCCACACAACCCCCATTTTTGTCGAAAATAGCCATGAACGACCATTTTCAATAATATCGAAGGCTAACACCTACGGATTTTTGACCAAGAAATGGTCTCCACCAGAAATCCAAGAATGTGATCTATGGCAAGGAAACATATGTGGGGTGAGGTGTACGAGCCTCTGGTCGATGATCAATGGCCACACAACCCCCAATTTTTATGAAAATAGCCATGAGAGACCATTTTCAATAATACTAGAGGCTAAGACCTACGGATTTTTGACCAAGAAATGGTCTCCACCAGAAATCCAAGAATGTGATCTATGGCAAGGAAACATATGTGGGGTGAGGTGTATGAGCCTCTGGTCGATGATCAATGGCCACACAACCCCCATTTTTGTCGAAAATAGCCATGAATGACCATTTACAATAATACCGAAGGCTAACACCTACGGATTTTTGACCAAGAAATGGTCTCCACCAGAAATCCAAGAATGTGATCTATGGCAAGGAAACATATGTGGGGTGAGGTGTATGAGCCTCTAGTCGATGATCAATGGCCACACAACCCCCATTTTTGTCGAAAATAGCCATGAATGACCATTTTCAAAAATACCAAAGGCTAACACGTACGGATTTTTGACCAAGAAATGGTCTCCACCAGAAATTCAAGAATGTGATCTATGGCAAGGAAACATATGTGGGGTGAGGTGTATGAGCCTCTGGTCGATGATCAATTGCCACACAACCCCCATTTTGTCGAAAATAGCCATGAACGACCATTTTCAATAATACCGAAGGCTAACACCTACGGATTTTTGACCAAGAAATGGTCTCCACCAGAAATCCAAGAATGTGATCTACGACAAGGAAACATATGTGGGGTGAGGTGTATGAGCCTCTGGTCGACGATCAATGGCCACACAACCCCCATTTTGCCGAAAATAGCCATGAATGACCATTTTCAATAATACCGAAGGCTAACACGTACGAGTTTTTAACCAAGAAATGGTTTCCACCAGAAATCCAAGAATGTAATCTATGGCAAGGAAACATATGTGGGGTGAGGTCTATGAGCCTCTAGTCGATGATAAATGGCCACACAACCCCCATTTTTTATGAAAATAGCCATGAGCGACCTTGAAAATAGCCATGAGCGACCATTTTCAATAATACTAGAGGCTAACACCTACGGATTTTAATCCAAGAAATGGTCTCCACCAGAAATCCTAGAATGTGATCTATTGCAAGGAAACATATGGGGGGTGAGGTGGACGAGCCTCTGGTCGATGATCAATGGCCACACAACCCCCATTTTTGTCGAAAATAGCCATGAACGATCATTTACAATAATACCGAAGGCTAACACCTACAGATTTTTGACCAAGAAATGGTCTCCACCAGAAATCCAAGAATGTGATCTATGGCAAGGAAACATATGTGGGGTGAGGTTTATGAGCCTCTAGTCGATGATAAATGGCCACACAACCCCCATTTTTTATGAAAATAGCCATGAGCGACCTTGAAAATAGCCATGAGCGACCATTTTCAATAATACTAGAGGCTAACACCTACGGATTTTAGACCCAGAAATGGTCTCCACTAGAAATCCAAGAATGTGATCTATGGCAAGGAAACATATGTGGGGTGAGGTGTATGAGCGTCTGGTCGATGATCAATGGCCACACAACCCCCATTTTTGTCGAAAATAGCCATGAACGACCATTTTCAATAATACCGAAGGCTAACACCTACGGATTTTTGACCAAGAAATGGTCTCCACCAGAAATCCAAGAATGTGATCTATGGCAAGGAAACATATGTGGGGTGAGGTGTATGAGCCTCTGGTCGATGATCATTGGCCACACAACCCCCATTTTTGTCGAAAATAGCCATGAACGACCATTTTCAATAATATCGAAGGCTAACACCTACGGATTTTTGACCAAGAAATGGTCTCCACCAGAAATCCAAGAATGTGATCTACGACAAGGAAACATATGTGGGGTGAGGTGTATGAGCCTCTGGTCGACGATCAATGGCCACACAACCCCCATTTTGCCGAAAATAGCCATGAATGACCATTTTCAATAATATCGAAGGCTAACACCTACGGATTTTTGACCAAGAAATGGTCTCCACCAGAAATCCAAGAATGTGATCTACGACAAGGAAACATATGTGGGGTGAGGTGTATGAGCCTCTGGTCGACGATCAATGGCCACACAACCCCCATTTTGCCGAAAATAGCCATGAATGACCATTTTCAATAATACCGAAGGCTAACACGTACGAGTTTTTAACCAAGAAATGGTTTCCACCAGAAATCCAAGAATGTAATCTATGGCAAGGAAACATATGTGGGGTGAGGTGTATGAGCCTCTAGTCGATGATAAATGGCCACACAACCCCCATTTTTTATGAAAATAGCCATGAGCGACCTTGAAAGTAGCCATGAGCGACCATTTTCAATAATACTAGAGGCTAACACCTATGGATTTTGGACCAAGAAAAGGTCTCCACCAGAAATCCAAGAATGTGATCTATGGCATGGAAACATATGTGGGGTGAGGTGTATGAGCGTCTGGTCGATGATCAATGGCCACACAACCCCCATTTTTGTCGAAAATAGCCATGAACGACCATTTTCAATAATACCGAAGGCTAACACCTACGGATTTTTGACCAAGAAATGGTCTCCACCAGAAATCCAAGAATGTGATCTATGGCAAGGAAACATATGTGGGGTGAGGTGTATGAGCCTCTAGTCGATGATCAATGGCCACACAACCCCCATTTTTGTCGAAAATAGCCATGAATGACCATTTTCAAAAATACCAAAGGCTAACACGTACGGATTTTTGACCAAGAAATGGTCTCCACCAGAAATCCAAGAATGTGATCTATGGCAAGGAAACATATGTGGGGTGAGGTGTACGAGCCTCTGGTCGATGATCAATGGCCACACAACCCCCATTTTTGTCGAAAATAGCCATGAATGACCATTTTCAATAATACCGAAGGCTAACACGTACGAGTTTTTAACCAAGAAATGGTTTCCACCAGAAATCCAAGAATGTAATCTATGGCAAGGAAACATATGTGGGGTGAGGTGTATGAGCCTCTGGTCGATGATCAATGGCCACACAGCCCCCATTTTTTATGAAAATAGCCATGAGCGACCATTTTCAATAATACTAGAGGCTAAGACCTACGGATTTTTAACCAAGAAATGGTCTCCACCAGAAATCCAAGAATGTGATCTACGACAAGGAAACATATGTGGGGTGAGGTGTATGAGCGTCTGGTCGACGATCAATGGCCACACAACCCCCATTTTTGTCGAAAATAGCCATGAACGACCATTTTCAATAATACCAAAGGCTAATACCTACGGATTTTTGACCAAGAAATGGTCGGGGTGAGGTTTACGAGCCTCTGGTCGATGATCAATGGCCACACAACCCCCATTTTTTATGAAAATAGCCATGAGCGACCTTGAAAATAGCCATGAGCGACCATTTTCAATAATACTAGAGGCTAACACCTACGGATTTTAGACCAAGAAATGGTTTCCACCAGAAATCCAAGAATGTGATCTATGGCAAGGAAACATATGTGGGGTGAGGTGTATGAGCCTCTGGTCGACGATCAATGGCCACACAACCCCCATTTTGCCGAAAATAGCCATGAATGACCTTTTTCAATAATACCGAAGGCTAACACCTACGGATTTTTGACCAAGAAATGGTCTCCACCAGAAATCCAAGAATGTGATCTATGGCAAGGAAACATATGTGGGGTGAGGTGTATGAGCCTCTGGTCGACGATCAATGGCCACACAACCCTAATTTTTGTCGAAAATAGCCATGAACGATCATTTTCAATGACACTGAAGGCTAACACCTACGGATTTTTGACCAAGAAATGGTCTCCACCATAAATCCAAGAATGTGATCTATGGCAAGGAAACATATGTGTAGTGAGGTGTATGAGCCTCTGGTCGAAGATCAATGGCCACACAACCCCCATTTTTGTCGAAAATAGCCATGAATGACCATTTTCAAAAATACCAAAGGCTAACACATTCGGATTTTTGCCCAAGAAATGGTCTCCACCAGAAATCCAAGAATGTGATCTATGGCAAGGAAACATATGTGGGGTGAGGTGTATGAGCCTCTGGTCGATGATCAATTGCCACACAACCCCCATTTTGTCGAAAATAGCCATGAACGACCATTTTCAATAATACCGAAGGCTAACACCTACGGATTTTTGACCAAGAAATGGTCTCCACCATAAATCCAAGAATGTGATCTATGGCAAGGAAACATATGTGTAGTGAGGTGTATGAGCGTCTGGTCGATGATCAATGGCCACACAACCCCCATTTTTGTCGAAAATAGCCATGAACGACCATTTTCAATAATACCGAAGGCTAACACCTACGGATTTTTGACCAAGAAATGGTCTCCACCAGAAATCCAAGAATGTGATCTATGGCAAGAAAACATATGTGGGGTGAGGTGTATGAGCCTCTGGTCGATGATCAATGGCCACACAACCCCCATTTTTGTCGAAAATAGCCATGAACGACTATTTTCAATAATATCGAAGGCTAACACCTACGGATTTTTGACCAAGAAATGGTCTCCACCAGAAATCCAAGAATGTGATCTACGACAAGGAAACATATGTGGGGTGAGGTGTATGAGCCTCTGGTCGATGATCAATGGTCACACAACCTCCATTTTCAATCATACCGAAGGGTAACACGTACGGATTTTTGACCAAGAAATGGTCTCCACCAGAAATCCAAGAATGCGATCTATGGCAAGGAAACATATGTGGGGTGAGGTGTATGAGCGTCTGGTCGATGATCAATGGCCACACAACCCCCATTTTTGTCGAAAATAGCCATGGACGACCATTTTCAATAATACCGAAGGCTAACACCTACGTATTTTTGACCAAGAAATGGTCTCCACCAGAAATCCAAGAATGTGATCTACGACAAGGAAACATATGTGGGGTGAGGTGTATGAGCCTCTGGTCGACGATCAATGGCCACACAACCCCCATTTTGCCGAAAATAGCCATGAACGACCATTTTCAATAATACCGAAGGCTAACACCTACGGATTTTTGACCAAGAAATGGTCTCCACCAGAAATCCAAGAATGTGATCTATGGCAAGGAAACATATGTGGGGTGAGGTGTATGAGCCTCTAGTCGATGATCAATGGCCACACAACCCCCATTTTTGTTGAAAATAGCCATGAATGACCATTTTCAAAAATACCAAAGGCTAACACGTACAGATTTTTGACAAAGAAATGGTCTCCACCAGAAATCAAAGAATGTGATCTATGGCAAGGAAACATATGTGGGGTGAGGTGTATGAGCGTCTGGTCGATGATCAATGGCCACACAACCCCCATTTTTGTCGAAAATAGCCATGAACGACCATTTTCAATAATATCGAAGGCTAACACCTACGGATTTTTGACCAAGAAATGGTCTCCACCAGAAATCCAAGAATGTGATCTACGACAAGGAAACATATGTGGGGTGAGGTGTATGAGCCTCTGGTCGACGATCAATGGCCACACAACCCCCATTTTGCCGAAAATAGCCATGAATGACCATTTTCAATAATACCGAAGGCTAACACGTACGAGTTTTTAACCAAGAAATGGTTTCCACCAGAAATCCAAGAATGTGATCTATGGCAAGGAAACATATGTGGGGTGAGGTGTATGAGCCTCTGGTCGATGATCAATGGCCACACAACCCTAATTTTTGTCGAAAATAGCCATGAACGACCATTTTCAATAATACTAGAGGCTAACACCTACGGATTTTAGACCAAGAAATGGTCTCCACCAGAAATCCAAGAATGTGATCTATGGCAAGGAAACATATGTGGGGTGAGGTGTATGAGCGTCTGGTCCATGATCAATGGCCACACAACCCCCATTTTTGTCGAAAATAGCCATGAACGACCATTTTCAATAATACCGAAGGCTAACACCTACGGATTTTTGACCAAGAAATGGTCTCCACCAGAAATCCAAGAATGTGATCTATGGCAAGGAAACATATGTGGGGTGAGGTGTATGA
This sequence comes from Zea luxurians, assembly GCA_029449295.1. Classification (NCBI taxonomy): domain Eukaryota; kingdom Viridiplantae; phylum Streptophyta; class Magnoliopsida; order Poales; family Poaceae; genus Zea; species Zea luxurians. Next base: position 44,434 of record JAOPSE010002030.1, read on the forward strand.
GCCTCTGGTCGATGATCAATGGCCACACAACCCCCATTTTTGTCGAAAATAGCCATGATCGACCATTTTCAATAATATCGAAGGCTAACACCTACGGATTTTTGACCAAGAAATGGTCTCCACCAGAAATCCAAGAATGTGATCTACGACAAGGAAACATATGTGGGGTGAGGTGTATGAGCCTCTGGTCGACGATCAATGGCCACACAACCCCCAGTTAGCCTTCGATATTATTGAAAATGGTCGTTCATGGCTATTTTCGACAAAAATGGGGGTTGTGTGGCCATTGATCATCGACTAGAGGCTCATACACCTCACCCCACATATGTTTCCTTGCCATAGATCACATTCTTGGATTTCTGGTGGAGACCATTTCTTGGTCAAAAATCCGTACGTGTTAGCCTTCGGTATTATTGAAAATGGTCGTTCATGGCTATTTTCGGCAAAATGGGGGTTCTGTGGCCATTGATCATCGACCAGACGCTCATACACCTCACCCCACATATGTTTCCTTGCCATAGATCACATTCTTGGATTTCTGGTGGAGACCATTTCTTGGTCTAAAATCCGTAGGTGTTAGCCTCTAGTATTATTGAAAATGGTCGCTCATGGCTATTTTCAAGGAAGCTCATGGCTATTTTCATAAAAAATTGGGGTTGTGTGGCCATTTATCATCGACCAGAGGCTCATAAACCTCACCCCACATATGTTTCCTTGCCATAGATTACATTCTTGGATTTCTGGTGGAAACCATTTCTTGGTTAAAAACTCGTACGTGTTAGCCATCGATATTATTGAAAATAGTCGTTCATGGCTATTTTCGACAAAAATGGGGGTTGTGTGGCCATTGATCATCGACCAGACGCTCATACACCTCACCCCACATATGTTTCCTTGCCATAGATCACATTCTTGGATTTATGGTGGAGACCATTTCTTGGTCAAAAATCCGTAGGTGTTAGCCTTCGGTATTATTGAAAATGGTCGTTCATGGCTATTTTCGACAAAAATGGGGGTTGTGTGGCCATTGATCGTCGACCAGACGCTCATACACCTCACCCCACATATGTTTCCTTGCCATAGATTACATTCTTGGATTTATGGTGGAGACCATTTCTTGGTCAAAAATCCGTAGGTGTTAGCCTTCGGTATTATTGAAAATGGTCGTTCATGGCTATTTTCGGCAAAATGGGGGTTCTGTGGCAATTGATCATCGACCAGAGGCTCGTACACCTCACCCCACATATGTTTCCTTGCCATAGATCACATTCTTGGATTTCTGGTGGAGACCATTTCTTGGGCAAAAATCCGAATGTGTTAGCCTTTGGTATTTTTGAAAATGGTCATTCATGGCTATTTTCGACAAAAATGGGGGTTGTGTGGCCATTGATCTTCGACCAGAGGCTCATACACCTCACTACACATATGTTTCCTTGCCATAGATCACATTCTTGGATTTATGGTGGAGACCATTTCTTGGTCAAAAATCCGTAGGTGTTAGCCTTCAGTGTCATTGAAAATGGTCGTTCATGGCTATTTTCGACAAAAATTAGGGTTGTGTGGCCATTGATCGTCGACCAGAGGCTCATACACCTCACCCCACATATGTTTCCTTGTCATAGATCACATTCTTGGATTTCTGGTGGAGACCATTTCTTGGTCAAAAATCCGTAGGTGTTAGCCTTCGGTATTATTGAAAATGGTCATTCATGGCTATTTTCGGCAAAATGGGGGTTGTGTGGCCATTGATCGTCGACCAGAGGCTCATACACCTCACCCCACATATGTTTCCTTGCCATAGATCACATTCTTGGATTTCTGGTGGAAACCATTTCTTGGTCTAAAATCCGTAGGTGTTAGCCTCTAGTATTATTGAAAATGGTCGCTCATGGCTATTTTCAAGGTCGCTCATGGCTATTTTCATAAAAAATGGGGGTTGTGTGGCCATTGATCATCGACCAGAGGCTCGTAAACCTCACCCCGACCATTTCTTGGTCAAAAATCCGTAGGTGTTAGCCTTTGGTATTATTGAAAATGGTCGTTCATGGCTATTTTCGACAAAAATGGGGGTTGTGTGGCCATTGATCGTCGACCAGACGCTCATACACCTCACCCCACATATGTTTCCTTGTCGTAGATCAAATTCTTGGATTTCTGGTGGAGACCATTTCTTGGTTAAAAAGCCATAGGTCTTAGCCTCTAGTATTATTGAAAATGGTCGCTCATGGCTATTTTCATAAAAAATGGGGGCTGTGTGGCCATTGATCATCGACCAGAGGCTCATACACCTCACCCCACATATGTTTCCTTGCCATAGATTACATTCTTGGATTTCTGGTGGAAACCATTTCTTGGTTAAAAACTCGTACGTGTTAGCCTTCGGTATTATTGAAAATGGTCATTCATGGCTATTTTTGACAAAAATGGGGGTTGTGTGGCCATTGATCATCGACCAGAGGCTCATACACCTCACCCCACATATGTTTCCTTGCCATAGATCACATTCTTGGATTTCTGGTGCAGACCATTTCTTGGTCAAAAATCCGTACGTGTTAGCCTTTGGTATTTTTGAAAATGGTCATTCATGGCTATTTTCGACAAAAATGGGGGTTGTGTGGCCATTGATCATCGACTAGAGGCTCATACACCTCACCCCACATATGTTTCCTTGCCATAGATCACATTCTTGGATTTCTGGTGGAGACCATTTCTTGGTCAAAAATCTGTAGGTGTTAGCCTTCGGTATTATTGAAAATGGTCGTTCATGGCTATTTTCGACAAAAATGGGGGTTGTGTGGCCATTGATCATCGACCAGACGCTCATACACCTCACCCCACATATGTTTCCTTGCCATAGATCACATTCTTGGATTTCTGGTGGAGACCTTTTCTTGGTCCAAAATCCGTAGGTGTTAGCCTCTAGTATTATTGAAAATGGTCGCTCATGGCTATTTTCAAGGTCGCTCATGGCTATTTTCATAAAAAATGGGGGTTGTGTGGCCATTTATCATCGACTAGAGGCTCATACACCTCACCCCACATATGTTTCCTTGCCATAGATTACATTCTTGGATTTCTGGTGGAAACCATTTCTTGGTTAAAAACTCGTACGTGTTAGCCTTCGGTATTATTGAAAATGGTCATTCATGGCTATTTTCGGCAAAATGGGGGTTGTGTGGCCATTAATCGTCGACCAGAGGCTCATACACCTCACCCCACATATGTTTCCTTGTCGTAGATCACATTCTTGGATTTCTGGTGGAGACCATTTCTTGGTCAAAAATCCGTAGGTGTTAGCCTTCGATATTATTGAAAATGGTCATTCATGGCTATTTTCGGCAAAATGGGGGTTGTGTGGCCATTGATCGTCGACCAGAGGCTCATACACCTCACCCCACATATGTTTCCTTGTCGTAGATCACATTCTTGGATTTCTGGTGGAGACCATTTCTTGGTCAAAAATCCGTAGGTGTTAGCCTTCGATATTATTGAAAATGGTCGTTCATGGCTATTTTCGACAAAAATGGGAGTTGTGTGGCCAATGATCATCGACCAGAGGCTCATACACCTCACCCCACATATGTTTCCTTGCCATAGATCACATTCTTGGATTTCTGGTGGAGACCATTTCTTGGTCAAAAATCCGTAGGTGTTAGCCTTCGGTATTATTGAAAATGGTCGTTCATGGCTATTTTCGACCAAAATGGTGGTTGTGTGGCCATTGATCATCGACCAGACGCTCATACACCTCACCCCACATATGTTTCCTTGCCATAGATCACATTCTTGGATTTCTGGTGGAGACCATTTTTTGGTCTAAAATCCGTAGGTGTTAGCCTCTAGTATTATTGAAAATGGTCGCTCATGGCTATTTTCAAGGTCGCTCATGGCTATTTTCATAAAAAATGGGGGTTGTGTGGCCATTTATCATCGACTAGAGGCTCATAAACCTCACCCCACATATGTTTCCTTGCCATAGATCACATTCTTGGATTTCTGGTGGAGACCATTTCTTGGTCAAAAATCCGTAGGTGTTAGCCTTCGGTATTATTGTAAATGATCGTTCATGGCTATTTTCGACAAAAATGGGGGTTGTGTGGCCATTGATCATCGACCAGAGGCTCGTCCACCTCACCCCCCATATGTTTCCTTGCAATAGATCACATTCTAGGATTTTTGGTGGAGACCATTTCTTGGTCTAAAATCCGTAGGTGTTAGCCTCTAGTATTATTGAAAATGGTCGCTCATGGCTATTTTCAAGGTCGCTCATGGCTATTTTCATAAAAAATGGGGGTTGTGTGGCCATTTATCATCGACTAGAGGCTCATAGACCTCACCCCACATATGTTTCCTTGCCATAGATTACATTCTTGGATTTCTGGTGGAAACCATTTCTTGGTTAAAAACTCGTACGTGTTAGCCTTCGGTATTATTGAAAATGGTCATTCATGGCTATTTTCGGCAAAATGGGGGTTGTGTGGCCATTGATCGTCGACCAGAGGCTCATACACCTCACCCCACATATGTTTCCTTGTCGTAGATCACATTCTTGGATTTCTGGTGGAGACCATTTCTTGGTCAAAAATCCGTAGGTGTTAGCCTTCGGTATTATTGAAAATGGTCGTTCATGGCTATTTTCGACAAAATGGGGGTTGTGTGGCAATTGATCATCGACCAGAGGCTCATACACCTCACCCCACATATGTTTCCTTGCCATAGATCACATTCTTGGATTTCTGGTGGAGACCATTTCTTGGTCAAAAATCCGTACGTGTTAGCCTTTGGTATTTTTGAAAATGGTCATTCATGGCTATTTTCGACAAAAATGGGGGTTGTGTGGCCATTGATCATCGACTAGAGGCTCATACACCTCACCCCACATATGTTTCCTTGCCATAGATCACATTCTTGGATTTCTGGTGGAGACCATTTCTTGGTCAAAAATCTGTAGGTGTTAGCCTTCGGTATTATTGTAAATGGTCATTCATGGCTATTTTCGACAAAAATGGGGGTTGTGTGGCCATTGATCATCGACCAGAGGCTCATACACCTCACCCCACATATGTTTCCTTGCCATAGATCACATTCTTGGATTTCTGGTGGAGACCATTTCTTGGTCAAAAATCCGTAGGTCTTAGCCTCTAGTATTATTGAAAATGGTCTCTCATGGCTATTTTCATAAAAATTGGGGGTTGTGTGGCCATTGATCATCGACCAGAGGCTCGTACACCTCACCCCACATATGTTTCCTTGCCATAGATCACATTCTTGGATTTCTGGTGGAGACCATTTCTTGGTCAAAAATCCGTAGGTGTTAGCCTTCGATATTATTGAAAATGGTCGTTCATGGCTATTTTCGACAAAAATGGGGGTTGTGTGGCCATTGATCATCGACCAGAGGCTCATACACCTCACCCCACATATGTTTCCTTGCCATAGATCACATTCTTGGATTTCTGGTGGAGACCATTTCTTGGTCAAAAATCTGTAGGTCTTAGCCTCTAATATTATTGAAAATGGTCGCTCATGGCTATTTTCATAAAAAAATGGGGGTTGTGTGGCCATTTATCATCGACTAGAGGCTCATAAATCTCACCCCACATATGTTTCCTTGCCATAGATCACATTCTTGGATTTCTGGAGGAGACCATTTCTTGGTCAAAAATCCGTAGGTGTTAGCCTTCGGTATTATTGAAAATGGTCGTTCATGGCTATTTTCGACAAAAATGGGGGTTGTGTGGCCATTGATCATCGACCAGACGCTCATACACCTCACCCCACATATGTTTCCTTGCCATAGATCACATTCTTGGATTTCTGGTGGAGACCATTTCTTGGTCTAAAATCCGTAGGTGTTAGCCTCTAGTATTATTGAAAATGGTCGCTCATGGCTATTTTCAAGGTCGCTCATGGCTATTTTCATAAAAATGGGGGTTGTGTGGCCATTTATCATCGACTAGAGGCTCATAAACCTCACCCCACATATGTTTCCTTGCCATAGATTACATTCTTGGATTTCTGGTGGAAACCATTTCTTGGTTAAAAACTCGTACGTGTTAGCCTTCGGTATTATTGAAAATGGTCATTCATGGCTATTTTCGGCAAAATGGGGGTTGTGTGGCCATTGATCGTCGACCAGAGGCTCATACACCTCACCCCACATATGTTTCCTTGTCGTAGATCACATTCTTGGATTTCTGGTGGAGACCATTTCTTGGTCAAAAATCCGTAGGTGTTAGCCTTCGATATTATTGAAAATGGTCGTTCATGGCTATTTTCGACAAAAATGGGGGTTGTGTGGCCATTGATCATCGACCATAGGCTCATACACCTCACCCCACATATGTTTCCTTGCCATAGATCACATTCTTGGATTTCTGGTGGAGACCATTTCTTGGTCAAAAATCCGTAGGTGTTAGCCTTCGGTATTATTGTAAATGGTCATTCATGGCTATTTTCGACAAAAATGGGGGTTGTGTGGCCATTGATCATCGACGAGAGGCTCATACACCTCACCCCACATATGTTTCCTTGCCATAGATCACATTCTTGGATTTCTGGTGGAGACCATTTCTTGGTCAAAAATCCGTAGGTCTTTGCCTCTAGTATTATTGAAAATGGTCGCTCATGGCTATTTTCATAAAAAATGGAGGTTGTGTGGCCATTGATCATCGACCAAGCCATGAACGACCATTTTCAAAAATACCAAAGGCTAACACGTACGGATTTTTGACCAAGAAATGGTCTCCACCAGAAATCCAAGAATGTGATCTATGGCAAGGAAACATATGTGGGGTGAGGTTTATGAACCTCTAGTCGATGAAAATGGCCACACAACCCCCATTTTTTATGAAAATAGCCATGAGCGACCTTGAAAATAGCCATGAGCGACCATTTTCAATAATACTAGAGGCTAACACCTACGGATTTTAGACCAAGAAATGGTCTCCACCAGAAATCCAAGAATGTGATCTATGGCAAGGAAACATATGTGGGGTGAGGTGTATGAGCGTCTGGTCGATGATCAATGGCCACACAACCCCCATTTTTGTCGAAAATAGCCATGAACGACCATTTTCAATAATACCGAAGGCTAACACCTACAGATTTTTGACCAAGAAATGGTCTCCACCAGAAATCCAAGAATGTGATCTATGGCAAGGAAACATATGTGGGGTGAGGTGTATGAGCCTCTGGTCGATGATCAATGGCCACACAACCCCCATTTTTGTCGAAAATAGCCATGAACGACCATTTTCAATAATATCGAAGGCTAACACCTACGGATTTTTGACCAAGAAATGGTCTCCACCAGAAATCCAAGAATGTGATCTACGACAAGGAAACATATGTGGGGTGAGGTGTATGAGCCTCTGGTCGACGATCAATGGCCACAGAACCCCCATTTTGCCGAAAATAGCCATGAGCGACCATTTTCAATAATATTAGAGGCTAAGACCTACGGATTTTTGACCAAGAAATGGTCTCCACCAGAAATCCAAGAATGTGATCTATGGCGAGGAAACATATGTGGGGTGAGGTGTATGAGCCTCTGGTCGATGATCAATGGCCACACAACCCCCATTTTTGTCGAAAATAGCCATGAACGACCATTTTCAATAATACCGAAGGCTAACACCTACGGATTTTTGACCAAGAAATGGTCTCCACCAGAAATCCAAGAATGTGATCTATGGCAAGGAAACATATGTGGGGTGAGGTGTACGAGCCTCTGGTCGATGATCAATGGCCACAGAACCCCCATTTTGCCGAAAATAGCCATGAACGACAATTTTCAATAATACCGAAGGCTAACACCTACGGATTTTTGACCAAGAAATGGTCTCCACCAGAAATCCAAGAATGTGATCTATGGCAAGGAAACATATGTGGGGTGAGGTGTACGAGCCTCTGGTCGAAGATCAATGGCCACAGAACACCCATTTTGCCGAAAATAGCCATGAACGACCATTTTCAATAATACCGAAGGCTAACACGTACGAGTTTTTGACCAAGAAATGGTCTCCACCAGAAATCCAAGAATGTGATCTATGGCAAGGAAACATATGTGGGGTGAGGTGTATGAGCCTCTGGTCGATGATCAATGGCCACACAACCCCCATTTTTGTCGAAAATAGCCATGAACGACCATTTTCAATAATATCGAAGGCTAACACCTACGGTTTTTTGACCAAGAAATGGTCTCCACCAGAAATCCAAGAATGTGATCTACGACAAGGAAACATATGTGGGGTGAGGTGTATGAGCCTCTGGTCGACGATCAATGGCCACACAACCCCCATTTTGCCGAAAATAGCCATGAATGACCATTTTCAATAATACCGAAGGCTAACACGTACGCGTTTTTAACCAAGAAATGGTTTCCACCAGAAATCCAAGAATGTAATCTATGGCAAGGAAACATATGTGGGGTGAGGTTTATGAGCCTCTAGTCGATGATAAATGGCCACACAACCCCCATTTTTTATGAAAATAGCCATGAGCGACCTTGAAAATAGCCATGAGCGACCATTTTCAATAATACTAGAGGCTAACACCTACGGATTTTAGACCAAGAAATGGTCTCCACCAGAAATCCAAGAATGTGATCTATGGCAAGGAAACAAATGTGGGGTGAGTTGTATGAGCGTCTGGTCGATGATCAATGGCCACACAACCCCCATTTTTGTCGAAAATAGCCATGAACGACCATTTTCAATAATACCAAAGGCTAACACCTACGGATTTTTGACCAAGAAATGGTCTCCACCAGAAATCCAAGAATGTGATCTATGGCAAGGAAACATATGTGGGGTGAGGTGTATGAGCCTCTAGTCGATGATCAATGGCCACACAACCCCCATTTTTGTCGAAAATAGCCATGAATGACCATTTTCAAAAATACCAAAGGCTAACACGTATGGATTTTTGACCAAGAAATGGTCTCCACCAGGAATCCAAGAATGTGATCTATGGCAAGGAAACATATGTGGGGTGAGGTGTATGATCCTCTGGTCGATGATCAATGGCCACACAACCCCCATTTTGCCGAAAATAGCCATGAACGACCATTTTCAATAATACCGAAGGCTAACACGTACGAGTTTTTAACCAAGAAATGGTCTCCACCAGAAATCCAAGAATGTGATCTATGGCAAGGAAACATATGTGGGGTGAGGTTTATGAGCCTCTAGGTGATGATAAATGGCCACACAACCCCCATTTTTTATGAAAATAGCCATGAGCGACCATTTTCAATAATACTAGAGGCTAAGACCTACGGATTTTAGACCAAGAAATGGTCTCCACCAGAAATCCAAGAATGTGATCTATGGCAAGGAAACATATGTGGGGTGAGGTGTATGAGCATCTGGTCGATGATCAATGGCCACACACCCCCATTTTTGTCGAAAATAGCCATGAACGACCATTTTCAATAATACCGAAGGCTAACACCTACGGATTTTTGACCAAGAAATGGTCTCCACCAGAAATCCAAGAATGTGATCTATGGCAAGGAAACATATGTGGGGTGAGGTGTATGAGCCTCTAGTCGATGATCAATGGCCACACAACCCCCATTTCTGTCGAAAATAGCCATGAACGACCATTTTCAATAATACCGAAGGCTAACACCTACGAATTTTCGACCAAGAAATGGTCTCCACCAGAAATCCAAGAATGTGATCTATGGCAAGGAAACATATGTGGGGTGAGGTGTATGAGACTCTGGTCGATGATCAATGGCCACACAACCCCCATTTTGCCGAAAATAGCCATGAATGACCATTTTCAATAATACCGAAGGCTAACACGTACGAGTTTTTAACCAAGAAATGGTTTCCACCAGAAATCCAAGAATGTAATCTATGGCAAGGAAACATATGTGGGGTGAGGTTTATGAGCCTCTAGTCGATGATAAATGGCCACACAACCCCCATTTTTTTATGAAAATAGCCATGAGCGACCTTGAAAATAGCCATGAGCGACCATTTTCAATAATACTAGAGGCTAACACCTACGGATTTTAGACCAAGAAATGGTCTCCACCAGAAATCCAAGAATGTGATCTATGGCAAGGAAACATATGCGGGGTGAGGTGTATGAGCGTCTGGTCGATGATCAATGGCCACACAACCCCCATTTTTGTCGAAAATAGCCATGAACGACCATTTTCAATAATACCGAAGGCTAACACCTACGGATTTTTGACCAAGAAATGTCTGCACCAGAAATCCAAGAATGTGATCTATGGCAAGGAAACATATGTGGGGTGAGGTGTATGAGCCTCTAGTCGATGATCAATGGCCACACAACCCCCATTTTTGTCGAAAATAGCCATGAATGACCATTTTCAAAAATACCAAAGGCTAACACGTACGGATTTTTAACCAAGAAATGGTCTCCACCAGAAATCCAAGAATGTGATCTATGGCAAGGAAACATATGTGGGGTGAGGTGTACGAGCCTCTGGTTGATGATCAATGGCCACACAACCCCCATTTTGCCGAAAATAGCCATGAATGACCATTTTCAATAATACCGAAGGCTAACACGTACGAGTTTTTAACCAAGAAATGGTTTCCACCAGAAATCCAAGAATGTAATCTATGGCAAGGAAACATATGTGGGGTGAGGTTTATGAGCCTCTAGTCGATGATAAATGGCCACACAACCCCCATTTTTTATGAAAATAGCCATGAGCGACCTTGAAAATAGCCATGAGCGACCATTTTCAATAATACTAGAGGCTAACACCTACGGATTTTAGAACAAGAAATGGTCTCCACCAGAAATCCAAGAATGTGATCTATGGCAAGGAAACATATGTGGGGTGAGGTGTATGAGCGTCTGGTCGATGATCAATGGCCACACAACCCCCATTTTTGTCGAAAATAGCCATGAACGACCATTTTCAATAATACCGAAGGCTAACACCTACGGATTTTTGACCAAGAAATGGTCTCCACCAGAAATCCAAGAATGTGATCTATGGCAAGGAAACATATGTGGGGTGAGGTGTATGAGCCTCTGGTCGACGATCAATGGCCACACAACCCTAATTTTTGTCGAAAATAGCCATGAACGACCATTTTCAATGACACTGAAGGCTAACACCTACGGATTTTTGACCAAGAAATGGTCTCCACCATAAATCCAAGAATGTGATCTCTGGCAAGGAAACATATGTGTAGTGAGGTGTATGAGCCTCTGGTCGAAGATCAATGGCCACACAACCCCCATTTTTGTCGAAAATAGCCATTAATGACCATTTTCAAAAATACCAAAGGCTAACACGTACGGATTTTTGACCAAGAAATGGTCTCCACCAGAAATCCAAGAATGTGATCTATGGCAAGGAAACATATGTGGGGTGAGGTGTACGAGCCTCTGGTCGATAATGAATGGTCACACAACCCCCATTTTGCCGAAAATAGCCATCAACGACCATTTTCAATAATACCGAAGGCTAACACGTACGAGTTTTTAACCAAGAAATGGTCTCCACCAGAAATCCAAGAATGTGATCTATGGCAAGGAAACATATGTGGGGCGAGGTTTATGAGCCTCTAGTCGATGATAAATGGCCACACAACCCCCATTTTTTATGAAAATAGCCATGAGCGACCTTGAAAATAGCCCTGAGCGACCATTTTCAATAATACTAGAGGCTAACACCTATGGATTTTAGACCAAGAAATGGTCTCCACCAGAAATCCAAGAATGTGATCTATGACAAGGAAACATATGTGGGGTGAGGTGTATGAGCATCTGGTCGATGATCAATGGCCACACAACCCCCATTTTTGTCGAAAATAGCCATGAACGACCATTTTCAATAATACCGAAGGCTAACACCTACGGATTTTTGACCAAGAAATGGTCTCCACCAGAAATCCAAGAATGTGATCTATGGCAAGGAAACATATGTGGGGTGAGGTGTATGAGCCTCTGGTCGATGATCAATGGCCACACAACCCCCATTTTTGTCGAAAATAGCCATGAACGACCATTTTCAATAATACCGAAGGCTAACACCTACAGATTTTTGACCAAGAAATGGTCTCCACCAGAAATCCAAGAATGTGATCTATGGCAAGGAAACATATGTGGGGTGAGGTGTATGAGCGTCTGGTCGATGATCAATGGCCACACAACCCCCATTTTTGTCGAAAATAGCCATGAATGACCATTTACAATAATACCGAAGGCTAACACCTACGGATTTTTGACCAAGAAATGGTCTCCACCAGAAATCCAAGAATGTGATCTATGGAAAGGAAACATATGTGGGGTGAGGTGTACGAGCCTTTGGTCGATGATCAATGGCCACAGAACCCCCATTTTGCCGAAAATAGCCATGAACGACCATTTTCAATAATACCGAAGGCTAACACGTACGAGTTTTTGACCAAGAAATGGTCTCCACCAAAAATCCAAGAATGTGATCTATGGCAAGGAAACATATGTGGGGTGAGGTGTACGAGCCTCTGGTTGATGATCAATGGCCACACAACCCCCATTTTGCCGAAAATAGCCATGAATGACCATTTTCAATAATACCGAAGGCTAACAGGTACGAGTTTTTAACCAAGAAATGGTTTCCACCAGAAATCCAAGAATGTAATCTATGGCAAGGAAACATATGTGGGGTGAGGTTTATGAGCCTCTAGTCGATGATAAATGGCCACACAACCCCCATTTTTTATGAAAATAGCCATGAGCGACCTTGAAAATAGCCATGAGCGACCATTTTCAATAATACTAGAGGATAACACCTATGGATTTTAGACCAAGAAATGGTCTCCACCAGAAATCCAAGAATGTGATCTATGGCAAGGAAACATATGTGGGGTGAGGTGTATGAGCGTCTGGTCGATGATCAATGGCCACACAACCCCCATTTTTGTCGAAAATAGCCATGAACGACCATTTTCAATAATACCGAAGGCTAACACCTACGGATTTTTGACCAAGAAATGGTCTCCACCAGAAATCCAAGAATGTGATCTATGGCAAGGAAACATATGTGGGGTGAGGTGTATGAGCCTCTGGTCGACGATCAATGGCCACACAACCCTAATTTTTGTCGAAAATAGCCATGAACGACCATTTTCAATGACACTGAAGGCTAACACCTACGGATTTTTGACCAAGAAATGGTCTCCACCATAAATCCAAGAATGTGATCTATGGCAAGGAAACATATGTGTAGTGAGGTGTATGAGCCTCTGGTCGAAGATCAATGGCCACACAACCCCCATTTTTGTCGAAAATAGCCATGAAAGACCATTTTCAAAAATACCAAAGGCTAACACGTACGGATTTTTGACCAAGAAATGGTCTCCACCAGAAATCCAAGAATGTGATCTATGGCAAGGAAACATATGTGGGGTGAGGTGTACGAGCCTTTGGTCGATAATGAATGGCCACACAACCCCCATTTTGCCGAAAATAGCCATGAACGACCATTTTCAATAATACCGAAGGCTAACACGTACGAGTTTTTAACCAAGAAATGGTCTCCACCAGAAATCCAAGAATGTGATCATTGGCAAGGAAACATATGTGGGGCGAGGTTTATGAGCCTCTAGTCGATGATAAATGGCCACACAACCCCCATTTTTTATGAAAATAGCCATGAGCGACCTTGAAAATAGCCATGAGCGACCATTTTCAATAATACTAGAGGCTAACACCTATGGATTTTAGACCAAGAAATGGTCTCCACCAGAAATCCAAGAATGTGATCTATGGCAAGGAAACATATGTGGGGTGAGGTGTATGAGCGTCTGGTCGATGATAAATGGCCACACAACCCCCATTTTTGTCGTAAATAGCCATGAACGACCATTTTCAATAATACCGAAGGCTAACACCTACGGATTTTTGACCAAGAAATGGTCTCCACCAGAAATCCAAGAATGTGATCTATGGCAAGGAAACATATGTGGGGTGAGGTGTATGAGCCTCTGGTCGATGATCAATGGACACACAACCCCCATTTTTGTCGAAAATAGCCATGAACGACCATTTTCAATAATACCGAAGGCTAACACCTACGGATTTTTGACCAAGAAATGGTCTCCACCAGAAATCCAAGAATGTGATCTATGGCAAGGAAACATATGTGGGGTGAGGTGTATGAGCGTCTGGTCGATGATCAATGGCCACACAACCCCCATTTTTGTCGAAAATAGCCATGAATGACCATTTACAATAATACCGCAGGCTAACACCTACGGATTTTTGACCAAGAAATGGTCTCCACCAGAAATCCAAAAATGTGATCTATGGAAAGGAAACATATGTGGGGTGAGGTGTACGAGCCTCTGGTCGATGATCAATGGCCACAGAACCCCCATTTTGCCGAAAATAGCCATGAACGACCATTTTCAATAATACCGAAGGCTAACACGTACGAGTTTTTGACCAAGAAATGGTCTCCACCAAAAATCCAAGAATGTGATCTATGGCAAGGAAACATATGTGGGGTGAGGTGTATGAGCGTCTGGTCAATGATCAATGGCCACACAACCCCCATTTTTGTCGAAAATAGCCATGAATGACCATTTACAATAATACCGAAGGCTAACACCTACGGATTTTTGACCAAGAAATGGTCTCCACCAGAAATCCAAGAATGTGATCTATGGCAAGGAAACATATGTGGGGTGAGGTGTATGAGCCTCTGGTCGACGATCAATGGCCACACAACCCTAATTTTTGTCGAAAATAGCCATGAACGACCATTTTCAATGACACTGAAGGCTAACACCTACGGATTTTTGACCAAGAAATGGTCTCCACCATAAATCCAAGAATGTGATCTATGGCAAGGAAACATATGTGGGGTGAGGTGTATGAGCCTCTGGTCGATGATCAATGGCCACACAACCCCCATTTTTGTCGAAAATAGCCATGAATGACCATTTACAATAATACCGAAGGCTAACACCTACGGATTTTTGACCAAGAAATGGTCTCCACCAGAAATCCAAGAATGTGATCTATGGCAAGGAAACATATGTGGGGTGAGGTGTATGAGCCTCTGGTCGATGATCAATGGCCACACAACCCCCATTTTTGTCGAAAATAGCCATGAACGACCATTTTCAATAATATCGAAGGCTAACACCTACGGATTTTTGACCAAGAAATGGTCTCCACCAGAAATCCAAGAATGTGATCTACGACAAGGAAACATATGTGGGGTGAGGTGTATGAGCCTCTGGTCGACGATCAATGGCCACACAACCCCTATTTTGCCGAAAATAGCCATGAATGACCATTTTCAATAATACCGAAGGCTAACACGTACGAGTTTTTAACCAAGAAATGGTTTCCACCAGAAATCCAAGAATGTAATCTATGGCAAGGAAACATATGTGGGGTGAGGTTTATGAGCCTCTAGTCGATGATAAATGGCCACACAACCCCCATTTTTTATGAAAATAGCCATGAGCGACCTTGAAAATAGCCATGAGCGACCATTTTCAATAATACTAGAGGCTAACACCTACGGATTTTAGACCAAGAAATGGTCTCCACCAGAAATCCAAGAATGTGATCTATGGCAAGGAAACATATGTGGGGTGAGGTGTATGAGCGTCTGGTCGATGATCAATGGCCACACAACCCCCATTTTTGTCGAAAATAGCCATGAACGACCATTTTCAATAATACCGAAGGCTAACACCTACGGATTTTTGACCAAGAAATGGTCTCCACCAGAAATCCAAGAATGTGATCTATGGCAAGGAAACATATGTGGGGTGAGGTGTATGTGCCTCTGGTCGATGATCAATGGCCACACAACCCTAATTTTTGTCGAAAATAGCCATGAACGACCATTTTCAATGACACTGAAGGCTAACACCTACGGATTTTTGACCAAGAAATGGTCTCCACCATAAATCCAAGAATGTGATCTATGGCAAGGAAACATATGTGTAGTGAGGTGTATGAGCCTCTGGTCGAAGATCAATGGCCACACAACCCCCATTTTTGTCGAAAATAGCCATGAATGACCATTTTCAAAAATACCAAAGGCTAACACATTCGGATTTTTGACCAAGAAATGGTCTCCACCAGAAATCCAAGAATGTGATCTATGGCAAGGAAACATATGTGGGGTGAGGTGTACGAGCCTCTGGTCGATGATCAATGGCCACAGAACCCCCATTTTGCCGAAAATAGCCATGAATGACCATTTTCAATAATACCGAAGGCTAACACGCACGAGTTTTTGACCAAGAAATGGTCTCCACCAAAAATCCAAGAATGTGATCTATGGCAAGGAAACATATGAGGGGTGAGATTTATGAGCCTCTAGTCGATGATAAATGGCCACACAACCCCCATTTTTATGAAAATAGCCATGAGCGACCATTTTCAATAATATTAGAGGCTAAGACCTACGGATTTTTGACCAAGAAATGGTCTCCACCAGAAATCTAAGAATGTGATCTATGGCAAGGAAACATATGTGGGGTGAGGTGTATGAGCCTCTGGTCGATGATCAATGGCCACACAACCCACATTGTTGTCGAAAATAGCCATGAATGACCATTTACAATAATACCGAAGGCTAACACCTACGGATTTTTGACCAAGAAATGGTCTCCACCAGAAATCCAAGAATGTGATCTATGGCAAGGAAACATATGTGGGGTGAGGTGTATGAGCCTCTGGTCGATGATCAATGGCCACACAACCCCCATTTTTGTCGAAAATAGCCATGAACGACCATTTTCAATAATATCGAAGGCTAACACCTACGGATTTTTGACCAAGAAATGGTCTCCACCAGAAATCCAAGAATGTGATCTACGACAAGGAAACATATGTGGGGTGAGGTGTATGAGCCTCTGGTCGACGATCAATGGCCACACAACCCCCATTTTGCCGAAAATAGCCATGAATGACCATTTTCAATAATACCGAAGGCTAACACGTACGAGTTTTTAACCAAGAAATGGTTTCCACCAGAAATCCAAGAATGTAATCTATGGCAAGGAAACATATGTGGGGTGAGGTGTACGAGCCTCTGGTCGATGATCAATGGCCACACAACCCCCATTTTGCCGAAAATAGCCATGAACGACCATTTTCAATAATACCGAAGGCTAACACGTACGAGTTTTTGACCAAGAAATGGTCTCCACCAAAAATCCAAGAATGTGATCTATGGCAAGGAAACATATGTGGGGTGAGATTTATGAGCCTCTAGTCGATGATAAATGGCCACACAACCCCCATTTTTTTATGAAAATAGCCATGAGCGACCATTTTCAATAATATTAGAGGCTAAGACCTACGGATTTTTGACCAAGAAATGGTCTCCACCAGAAATCCAAGAATGTGATCTATGGCAAGGAAACATATGTGGGGTGAGGTGTATGAGCCTATGGTCGATGATCAATGGCCACACAACCCCCATTTTTGTCGAAAATAGCCATGAATGACCATTTACAATAATACCGAAGGCTAACACCTACGGATTTTTGACCAAGAAATGGTCTCCACCAGAAATCCAAGAATGTGATCTATGGCAAGGAAACATATGTGGGGTGAGGTGTATGAGCCTCTGGTCGACGATCAATGGCCACACAACCCCCATTTTGCCGAAAATAGCCATGAATGACCATTTTCAATAATACCGAAGGCTAACACGTACGAGTTTTTAACCAAGAAATGGCTTCCACCAGAAA
The DNA here is from genome assembly GCA_029449295.1 of Zea luxurians. Classification (NCBI taxonomy): domain Eukaryota; kingdom Viridiplantae; phylum Streptophyta; class Magnoliopsida; order Poales; family Poaceae; genus Zea; species Zea luxurians. The sequence goes on from JAOPSE010002030.1 coordinate 62,148, forward strand.
TCCAAGAATGTAATCTATGGCAAGGAAACATATGTGGGGTGAGGTTTATGAGCCTCTAGTCGATGATAAATGGCCACACAACCCCCATTTTTTATGAAAATAGCCATGAGCGACCTTGAAAATAGCCATGAGCGACCATTTTCAATAATACTACAGGCTAACACCTACGGATTTTAGACCAAGAAATGGTCTCCGCCAGAAATCCAAGAATGTGATCTACGACAAGGAAACATATGTGGGGTGAGGTGTATGAGCCTCTGGTCGACGATCAATGGCCACACAACCCCCATTTTGCCGAAAATAGCCATGAATGACCATTTTCAATAATACCGAAGGCTAACACGTACGAGTTTTTAACCAAGAAATGGCTTCCACCAGAAATCCAAGAATGTAATCTATGGCAAGGAAACATATGTGGGGTGAGGTTTATGAGCCTCTATTCGATGATAAATGGCCACACAACCCCCATTTTTTATGAAAATAGCCATGAGCGACCTTGAAAATAGCCATGAGCGACCATTTTCAATAATACTAGAGGCTAACACCTACGGATTTTAGACCAAGAAATGGTCTCCACCAGAAATCCAAGAATGTGATCTATGGCAAGGAAACATATGTGGGGTGAGGTGTATGAGCGTCTGGTCGATGATCAATGGACACACAACCCCCATTTTTGTCGAAAATAGCCATGAACGATCATTTTCAATAATACCGAAGGCTAACACCTACGGATTTTTGACCAAGAAATGGTCTCCACCAATAATCCAAGAATGTGATTTATGGCAAAGAAACATATGTGGGGTGAGGTGTATGAGCCTCTGGTCGACGATCAATGGCCACACAACCCTAATTTTTGTCGAAAATAGCCATGAACGACCATTTTCAATGACACTGAAGGCTAACACCTACGGATTTTTGACCAAGAAATGGTCTCCACCATAAATCCAAGAATGTGATCTATGGCAAGGAAACATATGTGTAGTGAGGTGTATGAGCCTCTGGTCGAAGATCAATGGCCACACAACCCCCATTTTTGTCAAAAATAGCCATGAATGACCATTTTCAAAAATACCAAAGGCTAACACGTACGGATTTTTGACCAAGAAATGGTCTCCACCAGAAATCCAAGAATGTGATCTATGGCAAGGAAACATATGTGAGGTGAGGTGTACGAGCCTCTGGTCGATGATCAATGGCCACACAACCCCCATTTTGCCGAAAATAGCCATGAACGACCATTTTCAATAATACCGAAGGCTAACACGTACGAGTTTTTAACCAAGAAATGGTCTCCACCAGAAATCCAAGAATGTGATCTATGGCAATGAAACATATGTGGGGTGAGGTTTATGAGCCTCTAGTCGATGATAAATGGCCACACAACCCCCATTTTTTTATGAAAATAGCCATGAGCGACCTTGAAAATAGCCATGAGCGACCATTTTCAATAATACTAGAGGCTAACAGATACGGATTTTAGACCAAGAAATGGTCTCCACCAGAAATCCAAGAATGTGATCTATGGCAAGGAAACATATGTGGGGTGAGGTGTATGAGCGTCTGGTCGATGATCAATGGCCACACAACCCCCATTTTTGTCGAAAATAGCCATGAACGACCATTTTCAATAATACCTAAGGCTAACACCTACGGATTTTTGACCAAGAAATGGTCTCCACCAGAAATCCAAGAATGTGATCTATGGCAAGGAAACATATGTGGGGTGAGGTGTATGAGCCTCTGGTCGACGATCAATGGCCACACAACCCTAATTTTTGTCGAAAATAGCCATGAACGACCATTTTCAATGACACTGAAGGCTAACACCTACGGATTTTTGACCAAGAAATGGTCTCCACCATAAATCCAAGAATGTGATCTATGGCAAGGAAACATATGTGTAGTGAGGTGTATGAGCCTCTGGTCGAAGATCAATGGCCACACAACCCCCATTTTTGTCGAAAATAGCCATGAATGACCATTTTCAAAAATACCAAAGGCTAACACATTCGGATTTTTGCCCAAGAAATGGTCTCCACCAGAAATCCAAGCATGTGATCTATGGCAAGGAAACATATGTGGGGTGAGGTGTACGAGCCTCTGGTCGATGATCAATGGCCACAGAACCCCCATTTTGCCGAAAATAGCCATGAACGACCATTTTCAATAATACCGAAGGCTAACACGTACGAGTTTTTGACCAAGAAATGGTCTCCACCAAAAATCCAAGAATGTGATCTATGGCAAGGAAACATATGTGGGGTGAGATTTATGAGCCTCTAGTCGATGATAAATGGCCACACAACCCCCATTTTTATGAAAATAGCCATGAGCGACCTTGAAAATAGCCATGAGCGACCATTTTCAATAATACTAGAGGCTAACACCTACGGATTTTAGACCAAGAAATGGTCTCCACCAGAAATCCAAGAATGTGATCTATGGCAAGGAAACATATGTGGGGTGAGGTGTATGAGCGTCTGGTCGATGATCAATGGCCACACAACCCCCATTTTTGTCGAAAATAGCCATGAACGACCATTTTCAATAATACCGAAGGCTAACACCTACGGAATTTTGACCAAGAAATGGTCTCCACCAGAAATCCAAGAATGTGATCTATGGCAAGGAAACATATGTGGGGTGAGGTGTATGAGCCTCTGGTCGATGATCAATGGCCACACAACCCCCATTTTTGTCGAAAATAGCCATGAACGACCATTTTCAATAATATCGAAGGCTAACACCTACGGATTTTTGACCAAGAAATGGTCTCCACCAGAAATCCAAGAATGTGATCTACGACAAGGAAACATATGTGGGGTGAGGTGTATGAGCCTCTGGTCGACGATCAATGGCCACACAACCCCCATTTTGCCGAAAATAGCCATGAATGACCATTTTCAATAATATCGAAGGCTAACACCTACGGATTTTTGACCAAGAAATGGTCTCCACCAGAAATCCAAGAATGTGATCTACGACAAGGAAACATATGTGGGGTGAGGTGTATGAGCCTCTGGTCGACGATCAATGGCCACACAACCCCCATTTTGCCGAAAATAGCCATGAATGACCATTTTCAATAATACCGAAGGCTAACACGTACGAGTTTTTAACCAAGAAATGGTTTCCACCAGAAATCCAAGAATGTAATCTATGGCAAGGAAACATATGTGGGGTGAGGTTTATGAGCCTCTAGTCGATGATAAATGGCCACACAACCCCCATTTTTTATGAAAATAGCCATGAGCGACCTTGAAAATAGCCATGAGCGACCATTTTCAATAATACTAGAGGCTAACACCTACGGATTTTAGACCAAGAAATGGTCTCCACCAGAAATCCAAGAATGTGATCTATGGCAAGGAAACATATGTGGGGTGAGGTGTATGAGCGTCTGGTCGATGATCAATGGCCACACAACCCCCATTTTTGTCGAAAATAGCCATGAACGACCATTTTCAATAATACCGAAGGCTAACACCTACGGATTTTTGACCAAGAAATGGTCTCCACCAGAAATCCAAGAATGTGATCTATGGCAAGGAAACATATGTGGGGTGAGGTGTATGAGCCTCTGGTCGATGATCAATGGCCACACAACCTCCATTTTTGTCGAAAATAGCCATGAACGACCATTTTCAATAATATCGAAGGCTAACACCTACTGATTTTTGACCAAGAAATGGTCTCCACCAGAAATCCAAGAATGTGATATACGACAAGGAAACATATGTGGGGTGAGGTGTATGAGCCTCTGGTCGACGATCAATGGCCACACAACCCCCATTTTGCCGAAAATAGCCATGAATGACCATTTTCAATAATATCGAAGGCTAACACCTACGGATTTTTGACCAAGAAATGGTCTCCACCAGAAATCCAAGAATGTGATCTACGACAAGGAAACATATGTGGGGTGAGGTGTATGAGCCTCTGGTCGACGATCAATGGCCACACAACCCCCATTTTGCCGAAAATAGCCATGAATGACCATTTTCAATAATACCGAAGGCTAACACGTACGAGTTTTTAACCAAGAAATGGTTTCCACCAGAAATCCAAGAATGTAATCTATGGCAATGAAACATATGTGGGGTGAGGTTTATGAGCCTCTAGTCGATGATAAATGGCCACACAACCCCCATTTTTTATGAAAATAGCCATGAGCGACCTTGAAAATAGCCATGAGCGACCATTTTCAATAATACTAGAGGCTAACACCTACGGATTTTAGACCAAGAAATGGTCTCCACCAGAAATCAAAGAATGTGATCTATGGCAAGGAAACATATGTGGGGTGAGGTGTATGAGCGTCTGGTCGATGATCAATGGCCACACAACCCCCGTTTTTGTCGAAAATAGCCATGAACGACCATTTTCAATAATACCGAAGGCTAACACCTACGGATTTTTTACCAAGAAATGGTCTCCACCAGAAATCCAAGAATGTGATCTATGGCAAGGAAACATATGTGGGGTGAGGTGTATGAGCCTCTAGTCGATGATCAATGGCCACACAACCCCCATTTTTGTCGAAAATAGCCATGAATGACCATTTTCAAAAATACCAAAGGCTAACACGTACGGATTTTTAACCAAGAAATGGTCTCCACCAGAAATCCAAGAATGTGATCTATGGCAAGGAAACATATGTGGGGTGAGGTGTACGAGCCTCCGGTCGATGATCAATGGCCACACAACCCCCATTTTGCCGAAAATAGCCATGAATGACCATTTTCAATAATACCGAAGGCTAACACGTACGAGTTTTTAACCAAGAAATGGTCTCCACCAGAAATCCAAGAATGTGATCTATGGCAAGGAAACATATGTGGGGTGAGGTGTATGAGCGTCTGGTCGATGATCAATGGCCACACAACCCCCATTTTTGTCGAAAATAGCCATGAACGACCATTTTCAATAATACCGAAGGCTAACACCTACGGATTTTTGACCAAGAAATGGTCTCCACCAGAAATCCAAGAATGTGATCTATGGCAAGGAAACATATGTGGGGTGAGGTGTATGAGCCTCTGGTCGACGATCAATGGCCACACAACCCTAATTTTTGTCGAAAATAGCCATGAACGACCATTTTCAATGACATTGAAGGCTAACACCTACGGATTTTTGACCAAGAAATGGTCTCCACCATAAATCCAAGAATGTGATCTATGGCAAGGAAACATATGTGTAGTGAGGTGTATGAGCCTCTGGTCGATGATCAATGGCCACACAACCCCCATTTTTGTCGAAAATAGCCATGAATGACCATTTACAATAATACCGAAGGCTAACACCTACGGATTTTTGACCAAGAAATGGTCTCCACCAGAAATCCAAGAATATGATCTATGGCAAGGAAACATATGTGGGGTGAGGTGTATGAGCCTCTGGTCGACGATCAATGGCCACACAACCCCCATTTTGCCGAAAATAGCCATGAATGACCATTTTCAATAATACCGAAGGCTAACACGTACGAGTTTTTAACCAGGAAATGGTCTCCACCAGAAATCCAAGAATGTAATCTATGGCAAGGAAACATATGTGGGGTGAGGTTTATGAGCCTCTAGTCGATGATAAATGGCCACACAAGCTCCATTTTTTTATGAAAATAGCCATGAGCGACCTTGAAAATAGCCATGAGCGACCATTTTCAATAATACTAGAGGCTAACACCTACGGATTTTAGACCAAGAAATGGTCTCCACCAGAAATCCAAGAATGTGATCTATGGCAAGGAAACATATGTGGGGTGAGGTGTATGAGCGTCTGGTCGATGATCAATGGCCACACAACCCCCATTTTTGTCGAAAATAGCCATGAATGACCATTTTCAATAATACCGAAGGCTAACACCTACGGATTTTTGACCAAGAAATGGTCTCCACCAGAAATCCAAGAATGTGATCTATGGCAAGGAAACATATGTGGGGTGAGGTGTATGAGCCTCTAGTCGATGATCAATGGCCACACAACCCCCATTTTTGTCGAAAATAGCCATGAATGATCATTTTCAAAAATACCAAAGGCTAACACGTACGGATTTTTGACCAAGAAATGGTCTCCACCAGAAATCCAATAATGTGATCTATGGCAAGGAAACATATGTGGGGTGAGGTGTACGAGCCTCTGGTCGATGATCAATGGCCACACAACCCCCATTTTGCCAAAAATAGCCATGAATGACCATTTTCAATAATACCGAAGGCTAACACGTACGAGTTTTTAACCAAGAAATGGTTTCCACCAGAAATCCAAGAATGTAATCTATGGCAAGGAAACATATGTGGGGTGAGGTTTATGAGCCTCTAGTCGATGATAAATGGCCACACAACCCCCATTTTTTTATGAAAATAGCCATGAGCGACCTTGAAAATAGCCATGAGCGACCATTTTCAATAATACTAGAGGCTAACACCTACGGATTTTAGACCAAGAAATGGTCTCCACCAAAAATCCAAGAATGTGATCTATGGCAAGGAAACATATGTGGGGTGAGGTGTATGAGCGTCTGGTCGATGATCAATGGCCACACAACCCCCATTTTTGTCGAAAATAGCCATGAACGACCATTTTCAATAATACCGAAGGCTAACACCTACGGATTTTTGACCAAGAAATGGTCTCCACCAGAAATCCAAGAATGTGATCTATGGCAAGGAAACATATGTGGGGTGAGGTGTATGAGCCTCTGGTCGACGATCAATGGCCACACAACCCCCATTTTTTATGAAAATAGCCATGAGCGACCTTGAAAATAGCCATGAGCGACCATTTTCAATAATACTAGAGGCTAACACCTACGGATTTTAGACCAAGAAATGGTCTCCACCAGAAATCCAAGAATGTGATCGATGGCAAGGAAACATATGTGGGGTGAGGTGTATGAGCGTCTGGTCGATGATCAATGGCCACACAACCCCCATTTTTGTCGAAAATAGCCATGAACGACCATTTTCAATAATACCGAAGGCTAACACCTACGGATTTTTGACCAAGAAATGGTCTCCACCAGAAATCCAAGAATGTGATCTATGGCAAGGAAACATATGTGGGGTGAGGTGTATGAGCCTCTGGTCGATGATCAATGGCCACACAACCCCCATTTTTGTCGAAAATAGCCATGAACGACCATTTTCAATAATATCGAAGGCTAACACCTACGGATTTTTGACCAAGAAATGGTCTCCACCAGAAATCCAAGAATGTGATCTACGACAAGGATACATATGTGGGGTGAGGTGTATGAGCCTCTGGTCGACGATCAATGGCCACACAACCCCCATTTTGCCGAAAATAGCCATGAATGACCATTTTCAATAATATCGAAGGCTAACACCTACGGATTTTTGACCAAGAAATGGTCTCCACCAGAAATCCAAGAATGTGATCTACGACAAGGAAACATATGTGGGGTGAGGTGTATGAGCCTCTGGTCGACGATCAATGGCCACACAACCCCCATTTTGCCGAAAATAGCCATGAATGACCATTTTCAATAATACCGAAGGCTAACACGTACGAGTTTTTAACCAAGAAATGGTTTCCACCAGAAATCCAAGAATGTAATCTATGGCAAGGAAACATATGCGGGGTGAGGTTTATGAGCCTCTAGTCGATGATAAATGGCCACACAACCCCCATTTTTTATGAAAATAGCCATGAGCGACCTTGAAAATAGCCATGAGCGACCATTTTCAATAATACTAGAGGCTAACACCTACGGATTTTAGACCAAGAAATGGTCTCCACCAGAAATCCAAGAATGTGATCATGGCAAGGAAACATATGTGGGGTGAGGTGTATGAGCGTCTGGTCGATGATCAATGGCCACACAACCCCCATTTTTGTCGAAAATAGCCATGAACGACCATTTTCAATAATACCGAAGGCTAACACCTACGGATTTTTGACCAAGAAATGGTCTCCACCAGAAATCCAAGAATGTGATCTATGGCAAGGAAACATATGTGGGGTGAGGTGTATGAGCCTCTGGTCGATGATCAATGGCCACACAACCTCCATTTTTGTCAAAAATAGCCATGAACGACCATTTTCAATAATATCGAAGGCTAACACCTACGGATTTTTGACCAAGAAATGGTCTCCACCAGAAATCCAAGAATGTGATCTACGACAAGGAAACATATGTGGGGTGAGGTGTATGAGCCTCTGGTCGACGATCAATGGCCACACAACCCCCATTTTGCCGAAAATAGCCATGAATGACCATTTTCAATAATATCGAAGGCTAACACCTACGGATTTTTGACCAAGAAATGGTCTCCACCAGAAATCCAAGAATGTGATCTACGACAAGGAAACATATGTGGGGTGAGGTGTATGAGCCTCTGGTCGACGATCAATGGCCACACAACCCCCATTTTGCCGAAAATAGCCATGAATGACCATTTTCAATAATACCGAAGGCTAACACGTACGAGTTTTTAACCAAGAAATGGTTTCCACTAGAAATCCAAGAATGTAATCTATGGCAATGAAACATATGTGGGGTGAGGTTTATGAGCCTCTAATCGATGATAAATGGCCACACAACCCCCATTTTTTATGAAAATAGCCATGAGCGACCTTGAAAATAGCCATGAGCGACCATTTTCAATAATACTAGAGGCTAACACCTACGGATTTTAGACCAAGAAATGGTCTCCACCAGAAATCCAAGAATGTGATCTATGGCAAGGAAACATATGTGGGGTGAGGTGTATGAGCGTCTGGTCGATGATCAATGGCCACACAACCCCCATTTTTGTCGAAAATAGCCATGAACGACCATTTTCAATAATACCGAAGGCTAACACCTACGGATTTTTTACCAAGAAATGGTCTCCACCAGAAATCCAAGAATGTGATCTATGGCAAGGAAACATATGTGGGGTGAGGTGTACGAGCCTCTGGTCGATGATCAATGGCCACACAACCCCCATTTTGCCGAAAATAGCCATGAATGACCATTTTCAATAATACCGAAGGCTAACACGTACGAGTTTTTAACCAAGAAATGGTCTCCACTAGAAATCCAAGAATGTGATCTATGGCAAGGAAACATATGTGGGGTGAGGTGTATGAGCGTCTGGTCGATGATCAATGGCCTCACAACCCCCATTTTTGTCGAAAATAGCCATGAACGACCATTTTCAATAATACCGAAGGCTAACACCTACGGATTTTTGACCAAGAAATGGTCTCCACCAAAAATCCAAGAATTTGATCTATGGCAAGGAAACATATGTGGGGTGAGGTGTATGAGCCTCTGGTCGACGATCAATGGCCACACAACCCTAATTTTTGTCGAAAATAGCCATGAACGACCATTTTCAATGACACTGGAGGCTAACACCTACGGATTTTTGACCAAGAAATGGTCTCCACCATAAATCCAAGAATGTGATCTATGGCAAGGAAACATATGTGTAGTGAGGTGTATGAGCCTCTGGTCGATGATCAATGGCCACACAACCCCCATTTTTGTCGAAAATAGCCATGAATGACCATTTACAATAATACCGAAGGCTAACACCTACGGATTTTTGACCAAGAAATGGTCTCCACCAGAAATCCAAGAATGTGATCTATGGCAAGGAAACATATGTGGGGTGAGGTGTATGAGCCTCTGGTCGACGATCAATGGCCGCACAACCCCCATTTTGCCGAAAATAGCGATGAATGACCATTTTCAATAATACCGAAGGCTAACACGTACGAGTTTTTAACCAAGAAATGGTCTCCACCAGAAATCCAAGAATGTAATCTATGGCAAGGAAACATATGTGGGGTGAGGTTTATGAGCCTCTAGTCGATGATAAATGGCCACACAACCCCCATTTTTTATGAAAATAGCCATGAGCGACCTTGAGAATAGCCATGAGCGACCATTTTCAATAATACTAGAGGCTAACACCTACGGATTTTAGACCAAGAAATGGTCTCCACCAGAAATCCAAGAATGTGATCTATGGCAAGGAAACATATGTGGGGTGAGGTGTATGAGCATCTGGTCGATGATCAATGGCCACACAACCCCCATTGTTGTCGAAAATAGCCATGAATGACCATTTTCAATAATACCGAAGGCTAACACCTACGGATTTTTGACCAAGAAATGGTCTCCACCAGAAATCCAAGAATGTGATCTATGGCAAGGAAACATATGTGGGGTGAGGTGTATGAGCCTCTAGTCGATGATCAATGGCCACACAACCCCCATTTTTGTCGAAAATAGCCATGAATGACCATTTTCAAAAATACCAAAGGCTAACACGTACGGATTTTTGACCAAGAAATGGTCTCCACCAGAAATCCAAGAATGTGATCTATGGCAAGGAAACATATGTGGGGTGAGGTGTACGAGCCTCTGGTCGATGATCAATGGCCACACAACCCCCATTTTGCCGAAAATAGCCATGAATGACCATTTTCAATAATACCGAAGGCTAACACGTACGAGTTTTTAACCAAGAAATGGTTTCCACCAGAAATCCAAGAATGTAATCTATGGCAAGGAAACATATGTGGGGTGAGGTTTATGAGCCTCGGGTCGATGATGAATGGCCACACAACCCCCATTTTGCCGAAAATAGCCATGAACGACCATTTTCAATAATACCGAAGGCTAACACGTACGAGTTTTTAACCAAGAAATGGTCTCCACCAGAAATCCAAGAATGTGATCTATGGCAAGGAAACATATGTGGGGTGAGGTGTACGAGCCTCTAGTCGATGATCAATGGCCACACAACCACCATTTTGCCGAAAATAGCCATGAACGACCATTTTCAATAATACCGAAGGCTAACACGTACGAGTTTTTAACCAAGAAATGGTCTCCACCATGTAACACCCGGATTTTAGGGGTCCAAAACCCGGGGTTAACATAAACACCAGGTATGCTGGGACCAAGTCTCATACATATGATGTATAGTGGCACAGGATCGAATGTCACATCTTTATATATATCAGGAGTTCTATACAAAATAAATAATTACATTATAAGGAGACAACGGTCCAGCAACCCAAAGTTGACTGGGAGACGACGACCTAGACCTCTCACGAACTCATCGCAGCATCCTCCATGAGCATCATCCTGCAGTACCTGGTCTTGACCTGTGGTGTATGTGAGACAGCAAGAGTGAGCTCACATACGTTCATCGCTCAACAAGTTGTGGGGAATAATGTGCATGAACTCGCCAAAGGTGGGAGCTCACATAAAGTGTAAGGCTTACCAAAGAAGATGGTTAGAGCTGAGCATTGCTTTTAAAGTTAGTCAAAATTTTATTAGCAGTTACTAAGTATAAGTAAATACCAGCCCAATTAAATAGTAGAACAAAAGTAACAACTTCACCTGCGATGCAATGCATATGACAAATTGAATTTAGTTCCATAAATTAATCATGTGAGGGTCCGAGCTGCTCTTGACCGTGAGCACGGCTAGTATACCAGTTTTACACTCTGCAGAGGTTGCGCATCTTTACCCACAAGTCATGTTACCCATCTGCCAAGGGATCGCGACTTCCCATACACCTCTACCGAGGAGGCGAGGCAGGGTAACACTACGAGGCCTTTACAAAGTTCCACTAGCTTTAGAAAACCCGCTACAGTTTATAGGAAGATCCAGTGCAGGAATCCCTTGCAGGACCGCCATCGCAGCAAAATCCTCCCGAGGGCCTCCCTACACTGACCTCTCCCCTACTGCCCTTGCCCCTTTCGGGTAAGGTAGTCTTCCACTAGCTTTCCTAATTAATCAGCCAAGGGCGTCCCATACCACCCTTGTGGTAGCACTGTTTTCCCGGGTGGTCGCTCCATGTTCCAATTAACATAATGATCTTATCATGAACAATAAATAACAACTGATAACAAAAAAGTGTAATCATGAATAGTGTAATCTTCATACCCAAAACCACATAAAGCACTAGCAAGTACTACCCAAAAAGTTCAGTGGTAATCAAGGTATAAAGATAGACAAACTAGGGTAACCTATTAGGTCCCATCAAAATTAACCTATGCAGATCATTATGATTAATCAGAACATGGCTGGGTAAAAAGAAGTGATCAAGGGCACAACTTGCCTGGGCCTTGAGATTCCAGGTACCCGGATGATTCTTCAGATCCTCATGACCTCACTGCTAGTCGTAGCAATACAAACATACATGGTATAGGCAAAATTAACATTACACCAAACATATATGCAAAATACATATTAATAATCTACATATTAAAATAAGATCACAGGAAAAAGAATTATTAATTTTGGAGTTGTAGAATTCAAGTTATGAATTTCCTAAGATTTAAGGTGATTATAATATGATTAAATGATAAATAAATTTTCTGACAGAGTTCATGTCAAAACAGTGATTCTAAATGGTAGAGAATATTATTACAAAATTTTAGGCATTGGAATGACTCAATTTGGAGCTAAAATGAATTAGTTATGAATTAATTAAGTTTCTGGATTTATTTTAACACTAAAAATCATTTTCTAAATCATTTTCTATGATTTTCCTATTCACTGGACTGGGCCTCAATTATAAGAAAGGTCAGGGGGCTCGGGGTAAATCTTCTAAGACTCAGAGCACAGTCGCATAGGACGGCGGGTTCTATTTCCAAAAAGTCCAGGGACTCTTTAAGAAAGTGGTCACGGCGAAGGGGTATCTTCTAATCTCAGCCGCACGATCACCACTGGACGCTACAGATTAGATCCTGGTGTGTTACACGTCGCGCTCAACCCCGACTATCGGATCCCGATCCAACGGCTCGGACGAAATCAGTGAACGAGTATCTCGGGTCTTAATCCTAGCCGTTCATCGCCCGATCCGATATGATCCTACGGTCCGGATCATCAAGCCGAAACGCTACCCCCTTCAAATCTCCACCGTCCGTTCACGATCGAATGACAGGGGCCCATCTTCCATCCCCAGCCCAGCCGAGCGCCGGTGACAAATTCTCCCCACGGCGGAGTAACACCGGCGAACACACAGGCAGCCACACAAGCGTATTCTTCGCCAAATTGACGACACCTACCCGTAGTACATGACGATGCGAACTGCAAGAGGGTGTTATTACCAAGTTTTGTGCCGAGCAGCGCTCCAGCCACGACGAAGGGCGGGTCAGCGGCGGAGACGCCACACCGGCGAGCAATTCCGAGCGCCCCGGTGGTGTCCAATTTGAATTGGAGGCGCGGATAGCTTCCTCAGGCGAAGACGATACTCCACGATCCGGTTTTGAGAGCGGAGACCCCCCAGCGGCGGCTATCCCCGGCGGCGGCCCTCCCTGACTCTCCTTCTCGGCTTTCTCTCTCCCTCGGTGTTGTTTTCCTGGGCTAGGCTAGAGGCGCACGTATATATACCGAGGCGGCGAAGTCCGAGCTTGTTCACCCCGGTCCCGAGGTCCGCGCCCGTCGGCTTGAATCACGCGGTGTTCGGCCAAATCCATCGCAGAGAAAGCGGCCGTCTGTTCGAAGGGGACGCAGCTGACCACGATGGCCCACAAGTAAGTGACTGAAGTCATCGTGAGCGAAAGGGAAATCCGGATGACGCGAAGACCCCACACGTCAGCCGTGGAATTCGCGCAGGAGGGAAGGGAATCGCGGGCCGCGCGTGAGTGGTGTTTAAGTGGGCCGAAATGAAGCCTGAGGCCCAGTTGGCTTTTTTTATTCTTTTTCTTTTTATTTTCTATTTTCTTTTCTCCATTTTCAAATCCAATTTGAGTTCAAGTTTAAATTCAAACTTTGTGATTAACTTGTCCTCAGTTTGAAAGGTATAATTTAATAATATGAGTGTGAAGGATGTTTATTCTGATTTTTATTTTATTTTATGTAGTATTTTTCTTAGTTCTTCCCTCCTCTTTTATTTTCTATTTTCTATTCCAAATTTCAAATTTATATTTCTATTTTAGTTTTCAGATTTTTTTCAAATGTATCAATTGAAATCCAAGGGTGAATATAAACCATACTATTTTATTATTACTAGTTTAAGTTTTATTCTCCTTGTTTATTTATTTCATGAGATGTATAAATGGTTCCCTTTAAAAGAAAAATTCTCCTCCTCCTCTTTTTCTTATTTCCCAATGATACTTTGTTCAGATTTCTTCTACCAATTCCAAATTCAGAATTTGGGTGTTACAAATCCTACCCCCCTTAAAAATAATCTCGTCCTCGAGATTTGTAAGAAAAGGGTGCATAACTTATGTTATCTCCAACATATGCACAAACAAAATCTCAGCATGATGCATTATTTATTAGCAACACATGGGGTCAGATAGACCTTATTATTATTCTCAATATAGTAAAATACTAGCTACTAACTAAGGTAACACTTACATCTTACAAATAGTAGTAATATATAAATATGTTTATGTATCTTGGTGGAACTGGTGGTTAGGAAAGCATAGGTGTATATATGTAGGTCCACTTTATTATGTAAGATAGAAGATGTCTTTAGGGCATATATAGGTTTGGGTAAGAGTAGGATAAGAAAAAGACTCCATCCAAGATTGTGGATCTTGACTCATCTGATGATTTAGCTTGATCTTTGAAGGCTTGAGTTGATGCTCATCCTTTCTTGATGAAGTTGATCATCTTCTTCGGTCTTGTCTCAGTAATTAGGAGTTAGTGTATGTTATTGGGCTGGAGGATATGGTTAATATAGGTATGGATGAGATAGACTACATGATGTAGATCAAAAGTTTATTTGATGTTAGGTGGGGATAAACAGATCATGCAATCCATTATGAATCTATTGGTTGAGTTAGATCTTCTGCTCATGGTTGAGTTAGTCTAATGTGCTAAGTTAACACTTGGCTAGTAAGGTCTAATCTCTTTTTACCTGTATCATTAGTCTGATTAAGTAGGCCACATTAGATTAGTTTAGTAGATGGCTATGAGTTAAATGAGATTAGTCAGAGTCTGGTTTGATTGTTTTGCTTCTGTATGGTTTGGATAGGGTATGTAACCTGGGTATGGCTGAACTGATCTAAGTCATCAACAATGTGGTCATCGGTATTATTGTTAGCCTTCGGTATTATTGTAAATGGTCATTCATGGCTATTTTCGACAACAATGTGGGTTGTGTGGCCATTGATCATCGACCAGAGGCTCATACACCTCACCCCACATATGTTTCCTTGCCATAGATCACATTCTTAGATTTCTGGTGGAGACCATTTCTTGGTCAAAAATCCGTAGGTCTTAGCCTCTAATATTATTGAAAATGGTCGCTCATGGCTATTTTCATAAAAAATGGGGGTTGTGTGGCCATTTATCATCGACTAGAGGCTCATAAATCTCACCCCTCATATGTTTCCTTGCCATAGATCACATTCTTGGATTTTTGGTGGAGACCATTTCTTGGTCAAAAACTCGTACGTGTTAGCCTTCGGTATTATTGAAAATGGTCATTCATGGCTATTTTCGGCAAAATGGGGGTTCTGTGGCCATTGATCATCGACCAGAGGCTCGTACACCTCACCCCACATATGTTTCCTTGCCATAGATCACATTCTTGGATTTCTGGTGGAGACCATTTCTTGGGCAAAAATCCGAATGTGTTAGCCTTTGGTATTTTTGAAAATGGTCATTCATGGCTATTTTCGACAAAAATGGGGGTTGTGTGGCCATTGATCTTCGAACAGAGGCTCATACACCTCACTACACATATGTTTCCTTGCCATAGATCACATTCTTGGATTTATGGTGGAGACCATTTCTTGGTCAAAAATCCGTAGGTGTTAGCCTTCAGTGTCATTGAAAATGGTCGTTCATGGCTATTTTCGACAAAAAATTAGGGTTGTGTGGCCATTGATCGTCGACCAGAGGCTCATACACCTCACCCCACATATGTTTCCTTGCCATTGATCACATTCTTGGATTTCTGGTGGAGACCATTTCTTGGTCAAAAATCTGTAGGTGTTAGCCTTCGGTATTATTGAAAATGGTCGTTCATGGCTATTTTCGACAAAAATGGGGGTTGTGTGGCCATTGATCATCGACCAGACGCTCATACACCTCACCCCACATATGTTCCCTTGCCATAGATCACATTCTTGGATTTCTGGTGGAGACCATTTCTTGGTCTAAAATCCGTAGGTGTTAGCCTCTAGTATTATTTTCAAGGTCGCTCATGGCTATTTTCATAAAAAATGGGGGTTGTGTGGCCATTTATCATCGACTAGAGGCTCATAAACCTCACCCCACATATGTTTCCTTGCCATAGATCACATTCTTGGATTTCTGGTGGAGACCATTTCTTGGTTAAAAACTCGTACGTGTTAGCCTTCGGTGTTATTGAAAATGGTCGTTCATGGCTATTTTCGGCAAAATGGGGGTTGTGTGGCCATTGATCATCGACCAGAGGCTCGTACACCTCACCCCACATATGTTTCCTTGCCATAGATCACATTCTTGGATTTCTGGTGGAGACCATTTCTTGGTCAAAAATCCGTACGTGTTAGCCTTTGGTATTTTTGAAAATGGTCATTCATGGCTATTTTCGACAAAAATGGGGTTGTGTGGCCATTGATCTTCGACCAGAGGCTCATACACCTCACTACACATATGTTTCCTTGCCATAGATCACATTCTTGGATTTATGGTGGAGACCATTTCTTGGTCAAAAATCCGTAGGTGTTAGCCTTCAGTGTCATTGAAAATGGTCGTTCATGGCTATTTTCGACAAAAATTAGGGTTGTGTGGCCATTGATCGTCGACCAGAGGCTCATACACCTCACCCCACATATGTTTCCTTGCCATAGATCACATTCTTGGATTTCTGGTGGAGACCATTTCTTGGTCAAAAATCCGTAGGTGTTAGCCTTCGATATTATTGTAAATGGTCGTTCATGGCTATTTTCGACAAAAATGGGGGTTGTGTGGCCATTGATCATCGACCAGACGCTCATACACCTCACCCCACATATGTTTCCTTGCCATAGATCACATTCTTGGATTTTTGGTGGAGACCATTTCTTGGTCAAAAACTCGTACGTGTTAGCCTTCGGTATTATTGAAAATGGTCGTTCATGGCTATTTTCGGCAAAATGGGGGTTCTGTGGCCATTGATCATCGACCAGAGGCTCGTACACCTCACCCCACATATGTTTCCTTTCCATAGATCACATTTTTGGATTTCTGGTGGAGACCATTTCTTGGTCAAAAATCCGTAGGTGTTAGCCTTCGGTATTATTGTAAATGGTCATTCATGGCTATTTTCGACAAAAATGGGGGTTGTGTGGCCATTGATCATCGACCAGACGCTCATACACCTCACCCCACATATGTTTCCTTGCCATAGATCACATTCTTGGATTTCTGGTGGAGACCATTTCTTGGTCAAAAATCCGTAGGTGTTAGCCTTCGGTATTATTGAAAATGGTCGTTCATGGCTATTTTCGACAAAAATGGGGGTTGTGTGGCCATTGATCATCGACCAGAGGCTCATACACCTCACCCCACATATGTTTCCTTGCCATAGATCACATTCTTGGATTTCTGGTGGAGACCATTTCTTGGTCAAAAATCCGTAGGTGTTAGCCTTCGGTATTATTGAAAATGGTCGTTCATGGCTATTTTCGACAAAAATGGGGGTTGTGTGGCCATTGATAATCGACCAGACGCTCATACACCTCACCCCACATATGTTTCCTTGCCATAGATCACATTCTTGGATTTCTGGTGGAGACCATTTCTTGGTCTAAAATCCATAGGTGTTAGCCTCTAGTATTATTGAAAATGGTCGCTCATGGCTATTTCAAGGTCGCTCATGGCTATTTTCATAAAAAATGGGGGTTGTGTGGCCATTTATCATCGACTAGAGGCTCATAAACCTCGCCCCACATATGTTTCCTTGCCATAGATCACATTCTTGGATTTCTGGTGGAGACCATTTCTTGGTTAAAAACTCGTACGTGTTAGCATTCGGTATTATTGAAAATGGTCGTTCATGGCTATTTTCGGCAAAATGGGGGTTGTGTGGCCATTCATTATCGACCAGAGGCTCGTACACCTCACCCCACATATGTTTCCTTGCCATAGATCACATTCTTGGATTTCTGATGGAGACCGTTTCTTGGTCAAAAATCCGTACGTGTTAGCCTTTGGTATTTTTGAAAATGGTCATTCATGGCTATTTTCGACAAAAATGGGGGTTGTGTGGCCATTGATCTTCGACCAGAGGCTCATACACCTCACCACACATATGTTTCCTTGCCATAGATCACATTCTTGGATTTATGGTGGAGACCATTTCTTGGTCAAAAATCCGTAGGTGTTAGCCTTCAGTGTCATTGAAAATGGTCGTTCATGGCTATTTTCGACAAAAATTAGGGTTGTGTGGCCATTGATCGTCGACCAGAGGCTCATACACCTCACCCCACATATGTTTCCTTGCCATAGATCACATTCTTGGATTTCTGGTGGAGACCATTTCTTGGTCAAAAATCCGTAGGTGTTAGCCTTCGGTATTATTGAAAATGGTCGTTCATGGCTATTTTCGACAAAAATGGGGGTTGTGTGGCCATTGATCATCGACCAGACGCTCATACACCTCACCCCACATATGTTTCCTTGCCATAGATCACATTCTTGGATTTCTGGTGGAGACCATTTCTTGGTCTAAAATTCGTAGGTGTTATCCTCTAGTATTATTGAAAATGGTCGCTCATGGCTATTTTCAAGGTCGCTCATGGCTATTTTCATAAAAAATGGGGGTTGTGTGGCCATTTATCATCGACTAGAGGCTCATAAACCTCACCCCACATATGTTTCCTTGCCATAGATTACATTCTTGGATTTCTGGTGGAAACCATTTCTTGGTTAAAAACTCGTACGTGTTAGCCTTCGGTATTATTGAAAATGGTCATTCATGGCTATTTTCGGCAAAATGGGGGTTGTGTGGCCATTGATCATCAACCAGAGGCTCGTACACCTCACCCCACATATGTTTCCTTGCCATAGATCACATTCTTGGATTTTTGGTGGAGACCATTTCCTGGTCAAAAACTCGTACGTGTTAGCCTTCGGTATTATTGAAAATGGTCGTTCATGGCTATTTTCGGCAAAATGGGGGTTCTGTGGCCATTGATCATCGACCAAAGGCTCGTACACCTCACCCCACATATGTTTCCTTTCCATAGATCACATTCTTGGATTTCTGGTGGAGACCATTTCTTGGTCAAAAATCCGTAGGTGTTAGCCTTCGGTATTATTGTAAATGGTCATTCATGGCTATTTTCGACAAAAATGGGGGTTGTGTGGCCATTGATCATCGACCAGACGCTCATACACCTCACCCCACATATGTTTCCTTGCCATAGATCACATTCTTGGATTTCTGGTGGAGACCATTTCTTGGTCAAAAATCCGTAGGTGTTAGCCTTCGATATTATTGAAAATGGTCGTTCATGGCTATTTTCGACAAAAATGGGGGTTGTGTGGCCATTGATCATCGACCAGAGGCTCATACACCTCACCCCACATATGTTTCCTTGCCATAGATCACATTCTTGGATTTCTGGTGGAGACCATTTCTTGGTCAAAAATCCGTAGGTGTTAGCCTTCGGTATTATTGTAAATGGTCGTTCATGACTATTTTCGACAAAAATGGGGGTTGTGTGGCCATTGATCATCGACCAGACGCTCATACACCTCACCCCACATATGTTTCCTTGTCATAGATCACATTCTTGGATTTCTGATGGAGACCATTTCTTGGTCTAAAATCCATAGGTGTTAGCCTCTAGTATTATTGAAAATGGTCGCTCATGGCTATTTTCAAGGTCGCTCATGGCTATTTTCATAAAAAATGGGGGTTGTGTGGCCATTTATCATCGACTAGAGGCTCATAAACCTCGCCCCACATATGTTTCCTTGCCATAGATCACATTCTTGGATTTCTGGTGGAGACCATTTCTTGGTTAAAAACTCGTACGTGTTAGCCTTCGGTATTATTGAAAATGGTCGTTCATGGCTATTTTCGGCAAAATGGGGGTTGTGTGACCATTCATTATCGACCAGAGGCTCGTACACCTCACCCCACATATGTTTCCTTGCCATTGATCACATTCTTGGATTTCTGGTGGAGACCATTTCTTGGTCAAAAATCCGTACGTGTTAGCCTTTGGTATTTTTGAAAATGGTCATTCATGGCTATTTTCGACAAAAATGGGGGTTGTGTGGCCATTGATCTTCGACCAGAGGCTCATACACCTCACTACACATATGTTTCCTTGCCATAGATCACATTCTTGGATTTATGGTGGAGACCATTTCTTGGTCAAAAATCCGTAGGTGTTAGCCTTCAGTGTCATTGAAAATGGTCGTTCATGGCTATTTTCGACAAAAATTAGGGTTGTGTGGCCATTGATCGTCGACCAGAGGCTCATACACCTCACCCCACATATGTTTCCTTGCCATAGATCACATTCTTCGATTTCTGGTGGAGACCATTTCTTGGTCAAAAATCCGTAGGTGTTAGCCTTCGGTATTATTGAAAATGGTCGTTCATGGCTATTTTCGACAAAAATGGGGGTTGTGTGGCCATTGATCATCGACCAGACGCTCATACACCTCACCCCACATATGTTTCCTTGCCATAGATCACATTCTTGGATTTCTGGTGGAGACCATTTCTTGTTCTAAAATCCGTAGGTGTTACCCTCTAGTATTATTGAAAATGGTCGCTCATGGCTATTTTCAAGGTCGCTCATGGCTATTTTCATAAAAAATGGGGGTTGTGTGGCCATTTATCATCGACTAGAGGCTCATAAACCTCACCCCACATATGTTTCCTTGCCATAGATTACATTCTTGGATTTCTGGTGGAAACCATTTCTTGGTTAAAAACTCGTACGTGTTAGCCTTCGGTATTATTGAAAATGGTCATTCATGGCTATTTTCGGCAAAATGGGGGTTGTGTGGCCATTGATCATCAACCAGAGGCTCGTACACCTCACCCCACATATGTTTCCTTGCCATAGATCACATTCTTGGATTTCTGGTGGAGACCATTTCTTGGTTAAAAATCCGTACGTGTTAGCCTTTGGTATTTTTGAAAATGGTCATTCATGGCTATTTTCGACAAATATGGGGGTTGTGTGGCCATTGATCATCGACTAGAGGCTCATAAACCTCACCCCACATATGTTTCCTTGCCATAGATTACATTCTTGGATTTCTGGTGGAAACCATTTCTTGGTTAAAAACGCGTACGTGTTAGCCTTCGGTATTATTGAAAATGGCCGTTCATGGCTATTTTCGACAAAAATGGGGGTTGTGTGGCCATTGATCATCGACCAGACGCTCATACACCTCACTACACATATGTTTCCTTGCCATAGATCACATTCTTGGATTTATGGTGGAGACCATTTCTTGGTCAAAAATCCGTAGGTGTTAGCCTTCGGTATTATTGAAAATGGTCGTTCATGGCTATTTTCGACAAAATGGGGGTTGTGTGGCAATTGATCATCGACCAGAGGCTCATACACCTCACCCCACATATGTTTCCTTGCCATAGATCACATTCTTGGATTTCTGGTGGAGACCATTTCTTGGGCAAAAATCTGAATGTGTTAGCCTTTGGTATTTTTGAAAATGGTCATTCATGGCTATTTTCGACAAAAATGGGGGTTGTGTGGCCATTGATCTTCGACCAGAGGCTCATACACCTCACTACACATATGTTTCCTTGCCATAGATCACATTCTTGGATTTATGGTGGAGACCATTTCTTGGTCAAAAATCCGTAGGTGTTAGCCTTCAGTGTCATTGAAAATGGTCGTTCATGGCTATTTTCGACAAAAATTAGGGTTGTGTGGCCATTGATCGTCGACTAGAGGCTCATACACCTCACCCCACATATGTTTCCTTGCCATAGATCACATTCTTGGATTTCTGGTGGAGACCATTTCTTGGTCAAAAATCCGTAGGTGTTAGCCTTCGGTATTATTGAAAATGGTCATTCATGGCTATTTTCGGCAAAATGGGGGTTGTGTGGCCATTGATCGTCGACCAGAGGCTCATACACCTCACCCCACATATGTTTCCTTGCCATAGATCACATTCTTGGATTTCTGGTGGAAACCATTTCTTGGTCTAAAATCCGTAGGTGTTAGCCTCTAGTATTATTGAAAATGGTCGCTCATGGCTATTTTCAAGGTCGCTCATGGCTATTTTCATAAAAAATGGGGGTTGTGTGGCCATTGATCATCGACTAGAGGCTCGTAAACCTCACCCCGACCATTTCTTGGTCAAAAATCCGTAGGTGTTAGCCTTTGGTATTATTGAAAATGGTCGTTCATGGCTATTTTCGACAAAAATGGGGGTTGTGTGGCCATTGATCGTCGACCAGACGCTCATACACCTCACCCCACATATGTTTCCTTGTTGTAGATCACATTCTTGGATTTCTGGTGGAGACCATTTCTTGGTTAAAAATCCGTAAGTCTTAGCCTCTAGTATTATTGAAAATGGTCGCTCATGGCTATTTTCATAAAAAATGGGGGTTGTGTGGCCATTGATCATCGACCAGAGGCTCATACACCTCACCCCACATATGTTTCCTTGCCATAGATTACATTCTTGGATTTCTGGTGGAAACCATTTCTTGGTTAAAAACTCGTACGTGTTAGCCTTCGGTATCATTGAAAATGGTCATTCATGGCTATTTTCGACAAAAATGGGGGTTGTGTGGCCATTGATCATCGACCAGAGGCTCGTACACCTCACCCCACATATGTTTCCTTGCCATAGATCACATTCTTGGATTTCTGGTGGCGACCATTTCTTGGTCAAAAATCCGTACGTGTTAGCCTTTGGTATTTTTGAAAATGGTCATTCATGGCTATTTTCGACAAAAATGGGGGTTGTGTGGCCATTGATCATCGACTAGAGGCTCATACACCTCACCCCACATATGTTTCCTTGCCATAGATCACATTCTTGGATTTCTGGTGGAGACCATTTCTTGGTCAAAAATCCGTAGGTGTTAGCCTTCGGTATTATTGAAAATGGTCGTTCATGGCTATTTTCGACAAAAATGGGGGTTGTGTGGCCATTGATCATCAACCAGACGCTCATACACCTCACCCCACATATGTTTCCTTGCCATAGATCACATTCTTGGATTTCTGGTGGAGACCTTTTCTTGGTCCAAAATCCGTAGGTGTTAGCCTCTAGTATTATTGAAAATGGTCGCTCATGGCTATTTTCAAGGTCGCTCATGGCTATTTTCATAAAAAATGGGGGTTGTGTGGCCATTTATCATCGACTAGAGGCTCATACACCTCACCCCACATATGTTTCCTTGCCATAGATTACATTCTTGGATTTCTGGTGGAAACCATTTCTTGGTTAAAAACTCGTACGTGTTAGCCTTCGGTATTATTGAAAATGGTCATTCATGGCTATTTTCGGCAAAATGGGGGTTGTGTGGCCATTGATCGTCGACCAGAGGCTCATACACCTCACCCCACATATGTTTCCTTGTCGTAGATCACATTCTTGGATTTCTGGTGGAGACCATTTCTTGGTCAAAAATCCGTAGGTGTTAGCCTTCGATATTATTGAAAATGGTCATTCATGGCTATTTTCGGCAAAATGGGGGTTGTGTGGCCATTGATCGTCGACCAGAGGCTCATACACCTCACCCCACATATGTTTCCTTGTCGTAGATCACATTCTTGGATTTCTGGTGGAGACCATTTCTTGGTCAAAAATCCGTAGGTGTTAGCCTTCGATATTATTGAAAATGGTCGTTCATGGCTATTTTCGACAAAAATGGGGGTTGTGTGGCCAATGATCATCGACCAGAGGCTCATACACCTCACCCCACATATGTTTCCTTGCTATAGATCACATTCTTGGATTTCTGGTGGAGACCATTTCTTGGTCAAAAATCCGTAGGTGTTAGCCTTCGGTATTATTGAAAATGGTCGTTCATGGCTATTTTCGACAAAAATGGGGGTTGTGTGGCCATTGATCATCGACCAGACGCTCATACACCTCACCCCACATATGTTTCCTTGCCATAGATCACATTCTTGGATTTCTGGTGGAGACCATTTCTTGGTCTAAAATCCGTAGGTGTTAGCCTCTAGTATTATTGAAAATGGTCGCTCATGGCTATTTTCAAGGTCGCTCATGGCTATTTTCATAAAAAATGGGGGTTGTGTGGCCATTTATCATCGACTAGAGGCTCATAAACCTCACCCCACATATGTTTCCTTGCCATAGATCACATTCTTGGATTTCTGGTGGAGACCATTTCTTGGTCAAAAATCCGTAGGTGTTAGCCTTCGGTATTATTGTAAATGATCGTTCATGGCTATTTTCGACAAAAATGGGGGTTGTGTGGCCATTGATCATCGACCAGAGGCTCGTCCACCTCACCCCCCATATGTTTCCTTGCAATAGATCACATTCTAGGATTTCTGGTGGAGACCATTTCTTGGTCTAAAATCCGTAGGTGTTAGCCTCTAGTATTATTGAAAATGGTCGCTCATGGCTATTTTCAAGGTCGCTCATGGCTATTTTCATAAAAAATGGGGGTTGTGTGGCCATTTATCATCGACTAGAGGCTCATAGACCTCACCCCACATATGTTTCCTTGCCATAGATTACATTCTTGGATTTCTGGTGGAAACCATTTCTTGGTTAAAAACTCGTACGTGTTAGCCTTCGGTATTATTGAAAATGGTGATTCATGGCTATTTTCGGCAAAATGGGGGTTGTGTGGCCATTGATCGTCGACCAGAGGCTCATACACCTCACCCCACATATGTTTCCTTGTCGTAGATCACATTCTTGGATTTCTGGTGGAGACCATTTCTTGGTCAAAAATCCGTAGGTGTTAGCCTTCGGTATTATTGAAAATGGTCGTTCATGGCTATTTTCGACAAAATGGGGGTTGTGTGACAATTGATCATCGACCAGAGGCTCATACACCTCACCCCACATATGTTTCCTTGCCATAGATCACATTCTTGGATTTCTGGTGGAGACCATTTCTTGGTCAAAAATCCGTACGTGTTAGCCTTTGGTATTTTTGAAAATGGTCATTCATGGCTATTTTCGACAAAAATGGGGGTTGTGTGGCCATTGATCATCGACTAGCGGCTCATACACCTCACCCCACATATGTTTCCTTGCCATAGATCACATTCTTGGATTTCTGGTGGAGACCATTTCTTGGTCAAAAATCCGTAGGTGTTAGCCTTCAGTATTATTGTAAATGGTCATTCATGGCTATTTTCGACAAAAATGGGGGTTGTGTGGCCATTGATCATCGACCAGAGGCTCATACACCTCACCCCACATATGTTTCCTTGCCATAGATCACATTCTTGGATTTCTGGTGGAGACCATTTCTTGGTCAAAAATCCGTAGGTCTTAGCCTCTAGTATTATTGAAAATGGTCTCTCATGGCTATTTTCATAAAAATTGGGGGTTGTGTGGCCATTGAACATCGACCAGAGGCTCGTACACCTCACCCCACATATGTTTCCTTGCCATAGATCACATTCTTGGATTTCTGGTGGAGACCATTTCTTGGTCAAAAATCCGTAGGTGTTAGCCTTCGATATTATTGAAAATGGTCGTTCATGGCTATTTTCGACAAAAATGGGGGTTGTGTGGCCATTGATCATCGACCAGAGGCTCATACACCTCACCCCACATATGTTTCCTTGCCATAGATCACATTCTTGGATTTCTGGTGGAGACCATTTCTTGGTCAAAAATCCGTAGGTCTTAGCCTCTAATATTATTGAAAATGGTCGCTCATGGCTATTTTCATAAAAAAATGGGGGTTGTGTGGCCATTTATCATCGACTAGAGGCTCATAAATCTCACCCCACATATGTTTCCTTGCCATAGATCACATTCTTGGATTTCTGGTGGAGACCATTTCTTGGTCAAAAATCCGTAGGTGTTAGCCTTCGGTATTATTGAAAATGGTCGTTCATGGCTATTTTCGACAAAAATGGGGGTTGTGTGGCCATTGATCATCGACCAGACGCTCATACACCTCCCCCACATATGTTTCCTCGCCATAGATCACATTCTTGGATTTCTGGTGGAGACCATTTCTTGGTCTAAAATCCGTAGGTGTTAGCCTCTAGTATTATTGAAAATGGTCGCTCATGGCTATTTTCAAGGTCGCTCATGGCTATTTTCATAAAAATGGGGGTTGTGTGGCCATTTATCATCGACTAGAGGCTCATAAACCTCACCCCACATATGTTTCCTTGCCATAGATCACATTCTTGGATTTCTGGTGGAGACCATTTCTTGGTCAAAAATCCGTACGTGTTAGCCTTTGGTATTTTTGAAAATGGTCATTCATGGCTATTTTCGACAAAAATGGGGGTTGTGTGGCCATTGATCATCGACTAGCGGCTCATACACCTCACCCCACATATGTTTCCTTGCCATAGATCACATTCTTGGATTTCTGGTGGAGACCATTTCTTGGTCAAAAATCCGTAGGTGTTAGTCTTCGGTATTATTGTAAATGGTCATTCATGGCTATTTTCGACAAAAATGGGGGTTGTGTGGCCATTGATCATCGACCAGAGGCTCATACACCTCACCCCACATATGTTTCCTTGCCATAGATCACATTCTTGGATTTCTGGTGGAGACCATTTCTTGGTCAAAAATCCGTAGGTCTTAGCCTCTAGTATTATTGAAAATGGTCTCTCATGGCTATTTTCATAAAAATTGGGGGTTGTGTGGCCATTGAACATCGACCAGAGGCTCGTACACCTCACCCCACATATGTTTCCTTGCCATAGATCACATTCTTGGATTTCTGGTGGAGACCATTTCTTGGTCAAAAATCCGTAGGTGTTAGCCTTCGATATTATTGAAAATGGTCGTTCATGGCTATTTTCGACAAAAATGGGCGTTGTGTGGCCATTGATCATCGACCAGAGGCTCATACACCTCACCCCACATATGTTTCCTTGCCATAGATCACATTCTTGGATTTCTGGTGGAGACCATTTCTTGGTCAAAAATCCGTAGGTCTTAGCCTCTAATATTATTGAAAATGGTCGCTCATGGCTATTTTCATAAAAAAATGGGGGTTGTGTGGCCATTTATCATCGACTAGAGGCTCATAAATCTCACCCCACATATGTTTCCTTGCCATAGATCACATTCTTGGATTTCTGGTGGAGACCATTTCTTGGTCAAAAATCCGTAGGTGTTAGCCTTCGGTATTATTGAAAATGGTCGTTCATGGCTATTTTCGACAAAAATGGGGGTTGTGTGGCCATTGATCATCGACCAGACGCTCATACACCTCCCCCACATATGTTTCCTCGCCATAGATCACATTCTTGGATTTCTGGTGGAGACCATTTCTTGGTCTAAAATCCGTAGGTGTTAGCCTCTAGTATTATTGAAAATGGTCGCTCATGGCTATTTTCAAGGTCGCTCATGGCTATTTTCATAAAAATGGGGGTTGTGTGGCCATTTATCATCGACTAGAGGCTCATAAACCTCACCCCACATATGTTTCCTTGCCATAGATTACATTCTTGGATTTCTGGTGGAAACCATTTCTTGGTTAAAAACTCGTACGTGTTAGCCTTCGGTATTATTGAAAATGGTCATTCATGGCTATTTTCGGCAAAATGGGGGTTGTGTGGCCATTGATCGTCGACCAGAGGCTCATACACCTCACCCCACATATGTTTCCTTGTCGTAGATCACATTCTTGGATTTCTGGTGGAGACCATTTCTTGGTCAAAAATCCGTAGGTGTTAGCCTTCGGTATTATTGTAAATGGTCATTCATGGCTATTTTCGACAAAAATGGGGGTTGTGTGGCCATTGATCATCGACGAGAGGCTCATACACCTCACCCCACATATGTTTCCTTGCCATAGATCACATTCTTGGATTTCTGGTGGAGACCATTTCTTGGTCAAAAATCCGTAGGTCTTAGCCTCTAGTATTATTGAAAATGGTCGCTCATGGCTATTTTCATAAAAAATGGGGGTTGTGTGGCCCTTGATCATCGACCAAGCCATGAACGACCATTTTCAAAAATACCAAAGGCTAACACGTACGGATTTTTGACCAAGAAATGGTCTCCACCAGAAATCCAAGAATGTGATCTATGGCAAGGAAACATATGTGGGGTGAGGTTTATGAACCTCTAGTCGATGAAAATGGCCACACAACCCCCATTTTTTATGAAAATAGCCATGAGCGACCTTGAAAATAGCCATGAGCGACCATTTTCAATAATACTAGAGGCTAACACCTACGGATTTTAGACCAAGAAATGGTCTCCACCAGAAATCCAAGAATGTGATCTATCGCAAGGAAACATATGTGGGGTGAGGTGTATGAGCGTCTGGTCGATGAGCAATGGCCACACAACCCCCATTTTTGTCGAAAATAGCCATGAACGACCATTTTCAATAATACCGAAGGCTAACACCTACAGATTTTTGACCAAGAAATGGTCTCCACCAGAAATCCAAGAATGTGATCTATGGCAAGGAAACATATGTGGGGTGAGGTGTATGAGCCTCTGGTCGATGATCAATGGCCACACAACCCCCATTTTTGTCGAAAATAGCCATGAACGACCATTTTCAATAATATCGAAGGCTAACACCTACGGATTTTTGACCAAGAAATGGTCTCCACCAGAAATCCAAGAATGTGATCTACGACAAGGAAACATATGTGGGGTGAGGTGTATGAGCCTCTGGTCGACGATCAATGGCCACAGAACCCCCATTTTGCCGAAAATAGCCATGAGCGACCATTTTCAATAATATTAGAGGCTAAGACCTACGGATTTTTGACCAAGAAATGGTCTCCACCAGAAATCCAAGAATGTGATCTATGGCGAGGAAACATATGTGGGGTGAGGTGTATGAGCCTCTGGTCGATGATCAATGGCCACACAACCCCCATTTTTGTCGAAAATAGCCATGAACGACCATTTTCAATAATACCGAAGGCTAACACCTACGGATTTTTGACCAAGAAATGGTCTCCACCAGAAATCCAAGAATGTGATCTATGGCAAGGAAACATATGTGGGGTGAGGTGTACGAGCCTCTGGTCGATGATCAATGGCCACAGAACCCCCATTTTGCCGAAAATAGCCATGAACGAACATTTTCAATAATACCGAAGGCTAACACCTACGGATTTTTGACCAAGAAATGGTCTCCACCAGAAATCCAAGAATGTGATCTATGGCAAGGAAACATATGTGGGGTGAGGTGTACGAGCCTCTGGTCGATGATCAATGGCCACAGAACCCCCATTTTGCCGAAAATAGCCATGAACGACCATTTTCAATAATACCGAAGGCTAACACGTACGAGTTTTTGACCAAGAAATGGTCTCCACCAGAAATCCAAGAATGTGATCTATGGCAAGGAAACATATGTGGGGTGAGGTGTATGAGCCTCTGGTCGATGATCAATGGCCACACAACCCCCATTTTTGTCGAAAATAGCCATGAACGACCATTTTCAATAATATCGAAGGCTAACACCTACGGTTTTTTGACCAAGAAATGGTCTCCACCAGAAATCCAAGAATGTGATCTACGACAAGGAAACATATGTGGGGTGAGGTGTATGAGCCTCTGGTCGACGATCAATGGCCACACAACCCCCATTTTGCCGAAAATAGCCATGAATGACCATTTTCAATAATACCGAAGGCTAACACGGACGCGTTTTTAACCAAGAAATGGTTTCCACCAGAAATCCAAGAATGTAATCTATGGCAAGGAAACATATGTGGGGTGAGGTTTATGAGCCTCTAGTCGATGATAAATGGCCACACAACCCCCATTTTTTATGAAAATAGCCATGAGCGACCTTGAAAATAGCCATGAGCGACCATTTTCAATAATACTAGAGGCTAACACCTACGGATTTTAGACCAAGAAATGGTCTCCACTAGAAATCCAAGAATGTGATCTATGGCAAGGAAACAAATGTGGGGTGAGGTGTATGAGCGTCTGGTCGATGATCAATGGCCACACAACCCCCATTTTTGTCGAAAATAGCCATGAACGACCATTTTCAATAATACCGAAGGCTAACACCTACGGATTTTTGACCAAGAAATGGTCTCCACCAGAAATCCAAGAATGTGATCTATGGCAAGGAAACATATGTGGGGTGAGGGATATGAGCCTCTAGTCGATGATCAATGGCCACACAACCCCCATTTTTGTCGAAAATAGCCATGAATGACCATTTTCAAAAATACCAAAGGCTAACACGTATGGATTTTTGACCAAGAAATGGTCGCCACCAGGAATCCAAGAATGTGATCTATGGCAAGGAAACATATGTGGGGTGAGGTGTATGATCCTCTGGTCGATGATCAATGGCCACACAACCCCCATTTTGCCGAAAATAGCCATGAACGACCATTTTCAATAATACCGAAGGCTAACACGTACGAGTTTTTAACCAAGAAATGGTCTCCACCAGAAATCCAAGAATGTGATCTATGGCAAGGAAACATATGTGGGGTGAGGTTTATGAGCCTCTAGGTGATGATAAATGGCCACACAACCCCCATTTTTTATGAAAATAGCCATGAGCGACCATTTTCAATAATACTAGAGGCTAAGACCTACGGATTTTAGACCAAGAAATGGTCTCCACCAAAAATCCAAGAATGTGATCTATGGCAAGGAAACATATGTGGGGTGAGTTGTATGAGCATCTGGTCGATGATCAATGGCCACACACCCCCATTTTTGTCGAAAATAGCCATGAACGACCATTTTCAATAATACCGAAGGCTAACACCTACGGATTTTTGACCAAGAAATGGTCTCCACCAGAAATCCAAGAATGTGATCTATGGCAAGGAAACATATGTGGGGTGAGGTGTATGAGCCTCTAGTCGATGATCAATGGCCACACAACCCCCATTTTTGTCGAAAATAGCCATGAACGACCATTTTCAATAATACCGAAGGCTAACACCTACGGATTTTTGACCAAGAAATGGTCTCCACCAAAAATCCAAGAATGTGATCTATGGCAAGGAAACATATGTGGGGTGAGGTGTATGAGCCTCTGGTCGATGATCAATGGCCACACAACCCCCATTTTGCCGAAAATAGCCATGAATGACCATTTTCAATAATACCGAAGGCTAACACGTACGAGTTTTTAACCAAGAAATGGTTTCCACCAGAAATCCAAGAATGTAATCTATGGCAAGGAAACATATGTGGGGTGAGGTTTATGAGCCTCTAGTCGATGATAAATGGCCACACAACCCCCATTTTTTATGAAAATAGCCAAGAGCGACCTTGAAAATAGCCATGAGCGACCATTTTCAATAATACTAGAGGCTAACACCTACGGATTTTAGACCAAGAAATGGTCTCCACCAGAAATCCAAGAATGTGATCTATGGCAAGGAAACATATGTGGGGTGAGGTGTATGAGCGTCTGGTCGATGATCAATGGCCACACAACCCCCATTTTTGTCGAAAATAGCCGTGAACGACCATTTTCAATAATACCGAAGGCTAACACCTACGGATTTTTGACCAAGAAATGTCTGCACCAGAAATCCAAGAATGTGATCTATGGCAAGGAAACATATGTGGGGTGAGGTGTATGAGCCTCTAGTCGATGATCAATGGCCACACAACCCCCATTTTTGTCGAAAATAGCCATGAATGACCATTTTCAAAAATACCAAAGGCTAACACGTACGGATTTTTAACCAAGAAATGGTCTCCACCAGAAATCCAAGAATGTGATCTATGGCAAGGAAACATATGTGGGGGGAGGTGTACGAGCCTCTGGTTGATGATCAATGGCCACACAACCCCCATTTTGCCGAAAATAGCCATGAATGACCATTTTCAATAATACCGAAGGCTAACACGTACGAGTTTTTAACCAAGAAATGGTTTCCACCAGAAATCCAAGAATGTAATCTATGGCAAGGAAACATATGTGGGGTGAGGTTTATGAGCCTCTAGTCGATGATAAATGGCCACACAACCCCCATTTTTTATGAAAATAGCCATGAGCGTCCTTGAAAATAGCCATGAGCGACCATTTTCAATAATACTAGAGGCTAACACCTACGGATTTTAGAACAAGAAATGGTCTCCACCAGAAATCCAAGAATGTGATCTATGGCAAGGAAACATATGTGGGGTGAGGTGTATGAGCCTCTGGTCGACGATCAATGGCCACACAACCCCCATTTTGCCGAAAATAGCCATGAATGACCATTTTCAATAATACCGAAGGCTAACACCTACGGATTTTTGACCAAGAAATGGTCTCCACCATAAATCCAAGAATGTGATCTATGGCAAGGAAACATATGTGTAGTGAGGTGTATGAGCCTCTGGTCGAAGATCAATGGCCACACAACCCCCATTTTTGTCGAAAATAGCCATGAATGACCATTTTCAAAAATACCAAAGGCTAACACGTACGGATTTTTGACCAAGAAATGGTCTCCACCAGAAATCCAAGAATGTGATCTATGGCAAGGAAACATATGTGGGGTGAGGTGTACGAGCCTCTGGTCGATAATGAATGGTCACACAACCCCACTTTTGCCGAAAATAGCCATGAACGACCATTTTCAATAATACCGAAGGCTAACACGTACGAGTTTTTAACCAAGAAATGGTCTCCACCAGAAATCCAAGAATGTGATCTATGGCAAGGAAACATATGTGGGGCGAGGTTTATGAGCCTCTAGTCGATGATAAATGGCCACACAACCCCCATTTTTTATGAAAATAGCCATGAGCGACCTTGAAAATAGCCATGAGCGACCATTTTCAATAATACTAGAGGCTAACACCTATGGATTTTAGACCAAGAAATGGTCTCCACCAGAAATCCAAGAATGTGATCTATGACAAGGAAACATATGTGGGGTGAGGTGTATGAGCGTCTGGTCGATGATCAATGGCCACACAACCCCCATTTTTGTCGAAAATAGCCATGAACGACCATTTTCAATAATACCGAAGGCTAACACCTACGGATTTTTGACCAAGAAATGGTCTCCACCAAAAATCCAAGAATGTGATCTATGGCAAGGAAACATATGTGGGGTGAGGTGTATGAGCCTCTGGTCGATGATCAATGGCCACACAACCCCCATTTTGCCGAAAATAGTCATGAATGACCATTTTCAATAATACCGAAGGCTAACACGTACGAGTTTTTAACCAAGAAATGGTTTCCACCAGAAATCCAAGAATGTAATCTATGGCAAGGAAACATATGTGGGGTGAGGTTTATGAGCCTCTAGTCGATGATAAATGGCCACACAACCCCCATTTTTTATGAAAATAGCCATGAGCGACCTTGAAAATAGCCATGAGCGACCATTTTCAATAATACTAGAGGCTAACACCTACGGATTTTAGACCAAGAAATGGTCTCCACCAGAAATCCAAGAATGTGATCTATGGCAAGGAAACATATGTGGGGTGAGGTGTATGAGCCTCTGGTCGACGATCAATGGCCACACAACCCCCATTTTGCCGAAAATAGCCATGAATGACCATTTTCAATAATACCGAAGGCTAACACCTACGGATTTTTGACCAAGAAATGGTCTCCACCATAAATCCAAGAATGTGATCTATGGCAAGGAAACATATGTGTAGTGAGGTGTATGAGCCTCTGGTCGAAGATCAATGGCCACACAACCCCCATTTTTGTCGAAAATAGCCATGAATGACCATTTTCAAAAATACCAAAGGCTAACACGTACGGATTTTTGACCAAGAAATGGTCTCCACCAGAAATCCAAGAATGTGATCTATGGCAAGGAAACATATGTGGGGTGAGGTGTACGAGCCTCTGGTCGATAATGAATGGTCACACAACCCCACTTTTGCCGAAAATAGCCATGAACGACCATTTTCAATAATACCGAAGGCTAACACGTACGAGTTTTTAACCAAGAAATGGTCTCCACCAGAAATCCAAGAATGTGATCTATGGCAAGGAAACATATGTGGGGCGAGGTTTATGAGCCTCTAGTCGATGATAAATGGCCACACAACCCCCATTTTTTATGAAAATAGCCATGAGCGACCTTGAAAATAGCCATGAGCGACCATTTTCAATAATACTAGAGGCTAACACCTATGGATTTTAGACCAAGAAATGGTCTCCACCAGAAATCCAAGAATGTGATCTATGACAAGGAAACATATGTGGGGTGAGGTGTATGAGCGTCTGGTCGATGATCAATGGCCACACAACCCCCATTTTTGTCGAAAATAGCCATGAACGACCATTTTCAATAATACCGAAGGCTAACACCTACGGATTTTTGACCAAGAAATGGTCTCCACCAAAAATCCAAGAATGTGATCTATGGCAAGGAAACATATGTGGGGTGAGGTGTATGAGCCTCTGGTCGATGATCAATGGCCACACAACCCCCATTTTGCCGAAAATAGTCATGAATGACCATTTTCAATAATACCGAAGGCTAACACGTACGAGTTTTTAACCAAGAAATGGTTTCCACCAGAAATCCAAGAATGTAATCTATGGCAAGGAAACATATGTGGGGTGAGGTTTATGAGCCTCTAGTCGATGATAAATGGCCACACAACCCCCATTTTTTATGAAAATAGCCATGAGCGACCTTGAAAATAGCCATGAGCGACCATTTTCAATAATACTAGAGGCTAACACCTACGGATTTTAGACCAAGAAATGGTCTCCACCAGAAATCCAAGAATGTGATCTATGGCAAGGAAACATATGTGGGGTGAGGTGTATGAGCGTCTGGTCGATGATCAATGGCCACACAACCCCCATTTTTGTCGAAAATAGCCGTGAACGACCATTTTCAATAATACCGAAGGCTAACACCTACGGATTTTTGACCAAGAAATGTCTGCACCAGAAATCCAAGAATGTGATCTATGGCAAGGAAACATATGTGGGGTGAGGTGTATGAGCCTCTAGTCGATGATCAATGGCCACACAACCCCCATTTTTGTCGAAAATAGCCATGAATGACCATTTTCAAAAATACCAAAGGCTAACACGTACGGATTTTTAACCAAGAAATGGTCTCCACCAGAAATCCAAGAATGTGATCTATGGCAAGGAAACATATGTGGGGGGAGGTGTACGAGCCTCTGGTTGATGATCAATGGCCACACAACCCCCATTTTGCCGAAAATAGCCATGAATGACCATTTTCAATAATACCGAAGGCTAACACGTACGAGTTTTTAACCAAGAAATGGTTTCCACCAGAAATCCAAGAATGTAATCTATGGCAAGGAAACATATGTGGGGTGAGGTTTATGAGCCTCTAGTCGATGATAAATGGCCACACAACCCCCATTTTTTATGAAAATAGCCATGAGCGTCCTTGAAAATAGCCATGAGCGACCATTTTCAATAATACTAGAGGCTAACACCTACGGATTTTAGAACAAGAAATGGTCTCCACCAGAAATCCAAGAATGTGATCTATGGCAAGGAAACATATGTGGGGTGAGGTGTATGAGCCTCTGGTCGACGATCAATGGCCACACAACCCCCATTTTGCCGAAAATAGCCATGAATGACCATTTTCAATAATACCGAAGGCTAACACCTACGGATTTTTGACCAAGAAATGGTCTCCACCAGAAATCCAAGAATGTGATCTATGGCAAGGAAACATATGTGGGGTGAGGTGTATGAGCCTCTGGTCGACGATCAATGGCCACACAACCCTAATTTTTGTCGAAAATAGCCATGAACGACCATTTTCAATGACACTGAAGGCTAACACCTACGGATTTTTGACCAAGAAATGGTCTCCACCATAAATCCAAGAATGTGATCTATGGCAAGGAAACATATGTGTAGTGAGGTGTATGAGCCTCTGGTCGAAGATCAATGGCCACACAACCCCCATTTTTGTCGAAAATAGCCATGAATGACCATTTTCAAAAATACCAAAGGCTAACACGTACGGATTTTTGACCAAGAAATGGTCTCCACCAGAAATCCAAGAATGTGATCTATGGCAAGGAAACATATGTGGGGTGAGGTGTACGAGCCTCTGGTCGATAATGAATGGTCACACAACCCCACTTTTGCCGAAAATAGCCATGAACGACCATTTTCAATAATACCGAAGGCTAACACGTACGAGTTTTTATCCAAGAAATGGTCTCCACCAGAAATCCAAGAATGTGATCTATGGCAAGGAAACATATGTGGGGCGAGGTTTATGAGCCTCTAGTCGATGATAAATGGCCACACAACCCCCATTTTTTATGAAAATAGCCATGAGCGACCTTGAAAATAGCCATGAGCGACCATTTTCAATAATACTAGAGGCTAACACCTATGGATTTTAGACCAAGAAATGGTCTCCACCAGAAATCCAAGAATGTGATCTATGACAAGGAAACATATGTGGGGTGAGGTGTATGAGCGTCTGGTCGATGATCAATGGCCACACAACCCCCATTTTTGTCGAAAATAGCCATGAACGACCATTTTCAATAATACCGAAGGCTAACACCTACGGATTTTTGACCAAGAAATGGTCTCCACCAGAAATCCAAGAATGTGATCTATGGCAAGGAAACATATGTGGGGTGAGGTGTATGAGCCTCTGGTCGATGATCAATGGCCACACAACCCCCATTTTTGTCGAAAATAGCCATGAACGACCATTTTCAATAATACCGAAGGCTAACACCTACGGATTTTTGACCAAGAAATGGTCTCCACCAGAAATCCAAGAATGTGATCTATAGCAAGGAAACATATGTGGGGTGAGGTGTATGAGCGTCTGGTCGATGATCAATGGCCACACAACCCCCATTTTTGTCGAAAATAGCCATGAATGACCATTTACAATAATACCGAAGGCTAACACCTACGGATTTTTGACCAAAAAATGGTCTCCACCAGAAATCCAAGAATGTGATCTATGGAAAGGAAACATATGTGGGGTGAGGTGTACGAGCCTTTGGTCGATGATCAATGGCCACAGAACCCCCATTTTGCCGAAAATAGCCATGAACGACCATTTTCAATAATACCGAAGGCTAACACGTACGAGTTTTTGACCAAGAAATGGTCTCCACCATAAATCCAAGAATGTGATCTATGGCAAGGAAACATATGTGGGGCGAGGTTTATGAGCCTCTAGTCGATGATAAATGGCCACACAACCCCCATTTTTTATGAAAATAGCCATGAGCGACCTTGAAAATAGCCATGAGCGACCATTTTCAATAATACTAGAGGCTAACACCTATGGATTTTAGACCAAGAAATGGTCTCCACCAGAAATCCAAGAATGTGATCTATGACAAGGAAACATATGTGGGGTGAGGTGTATGAGCGTCTGGTCGATGATCAATGGCCACACAACCCCCATTTTTGTCGAAAATAGCCATGAACGACCATTTTCAATAATACCGAAGGCTAACACCTACGGATTTTTGACCAAGAAATGGTCTCCACCAGAAATCCAAGAATGTGATCTATGGCAAGGAAACATATGTGGGGTGAGGTGTATGAGCCTCTGGTCGATGATCAATGGCCACACAACCCCCATTTTTGTCGAAAATAGCCATGAACGACCATTTTCAATAATACCGAAGGCTAACACCTACGGATTTTTGACCAAGAAATGGTCTCCACCAGAAATCCAAGAATGTGATCTATAGCAAGGAAACATATGTGGGGTGAGGTGTATGAGCGTCTTGTCGATGATCAATGGCCACACAACCCCCATTTTTGTCGAAAATAGCCATGAATGACCATTTACAATAATACCGAAGGCTAACACCTACGGATTTTTGACCAAGAAATGGTCTCCACCAGAAATCCAAGAATGTGATCTATGGAAAGGAAACATATGTGGGGTGAGGTGTACGAGCCTTTGGTCGATGATCAATGGCCACAGAACCCCCATTTTGCCGAAAATAGCCATGAACGACCATTTTCAATAATACCGAAGGCTAACACGTACGAGTTTTTGACCAAGAAATGGTCTCCACCAAAAATCCAAGAATGTGATCTATGGCAAGGAAACATATGTGGGGTGAGGTGTACGAGCCTCTGGTTGATGATCAATGGCCACACAACCCCCATTTTGCAGAAAATAGCCATGAATGACCATTTTCAATAATACCGAAGGCTAACACGTACGAGTTTTTAACCAAGAAATGGTTTCCACCAGAAATCCAAGAATGTAATCTATGGCAAGGAAACATATGTGGGGTGAGGTTTATGAGCCTCTAGTCAATGATAAATGGCCACACAACCCCCATTTTTTATGAAAATAGCCATGAGCGACCTTGAAAATAGCCATGAGCGACCATTTTCAATAATACTAGAGGATAACACCTACGGATTTTAGACCAAGAAATGGTCTCCACCAGAAATCCAAGAATGTGATCTATGGCAAGGAAACATATGTGGGGTGAGGTGTATGAGCGTCTGGTCGATGATCAATGGCCACACAACCCCCATTTTTGTCGAAAATAGCCATGAACGACCATTTTCAATAATACCGAAGGCTAACACCTACGGATTTTTGACCAAAAAATGGTCTCCACCAGAAATCCAAGAATGTGATCTATGGAAAGGAAACATATGTGGGGTGAGGTGTACGAGCCTTTGGTCGATGATCAATGGCCACAGAACCCCCATTTTGCCGAAAATAGCCATGAACGACCATTTTCAATAATACCGAAGGCTAACACGTACGAGTTTTTGACCAAGAAATGGTCTCCACCATAAATCCAAGAATGTGATCTATGGCAAGGAAACATATGTGGGGCGAGGTTTATGAGCCTCTAGTCGATGATAAATGGCCACACAACCCCCATTTTTTATGAAAATAGCCATGAGCGACCTTGAAAATAGCCATGAGCGACCATTTTCAATAATACTAGAGGCTAACACCTATGGATTTTAGACCAAGAAATGGTCTCCACCAGAAATCCAAGAATGTGATCTATGACAAGGAAACATATGTGGGGTGAGGTGTATGAGCGTCTGGTCGATGATCAATGGCCACACAACCCCCATTTTTGTCGAAAATAGCCATGAACGACCATTTTCAATAATACCGAAGGCTAACACCTACGGATTTTTGACCAAGAAATGGTCTCCACCAGAAATCCAAGAATGTGATCTATGGCAAGGAAACATATGTGGGGTGAGGTGTATGAGCCTCTGGTCGATGATCAATGGCCACACAACCCCCATTTTTGTCGAAAATAGCCATGAACGACCATTTTCAATAATACCGAAGGCTAACACCTACGGATTTTTGACCAAGAAATGGTCTCCACCAGAAATCCAAGAATGTGATCTATAGCAAGGAAACATATGTGGGGTGAGGTGTATGAGCGTCTTGTCGATGATCAATGGCCACACAACCCCCATTTTTGTCGAAAATAGCCATGAATGACCATTTACAATAATACCGAAGGCTAACACCTACGGATTTTTGACCAAGAAATGGTCTCCACCAGAAATCCAAGAATGTGATCTATGGAAAGGAAACATATGTGGGGTGAGGTGTACGAGCCTTTGGTCGATGATCAATGGCCACAGAACCCCCATTTTGCCGAAAATAGCCATGAACGACCATTTTCAATAATACCGAAGGCTAACACGTACGAGTTTTTGACCAAGAAATGGTCTCCACCAAAAATCCAAGAATGTGATCTATGGCAAGGAAACATATGTGGGGTGAGGTGTACGAGCCTCTGGTTGATGATCAATGGCCACACAACCCCCATTTTGCAGAAAATAGCCATGAATGACCATTTTCAATAATACCGAAGGCTAACACGTACGAGTTTTTAACCAAGAAATGGTTTCCACCAGAAATCCAAGAATGTAATCTATGGCAAGGAAACATATGTGGGGTGAGGTTTATGAGCCTCTAGTCAATGATAAATGGCCACACAACCCCCATTTTTTATGAAAATAGCCATGAGCGACCTTGAAAATAGCCATGAGCGACCATTTTCAATAATACTAGAGGATAACACCTACGGATTTTAGACCAAGAAATGGTCTCCACCAGAAATCCAAGAATGTGATCTATGGCAAGGAAACATATGTGGGGTGAGGTGTATGAGCGTCTGGTCGATGATCAATGGCCACACAACCCCCATTTTTGTCGAAAATAGCCATGAACGACCATTTTCAATAATACCGAAGGCTAACACCTACGGATTTTTGACCAAAAAATGGTCTCCACCAGAAATCCAAGAATGTGATCTATGGCAAGGAAACATATGTGGGGTGAGGTGTATGAGCCTCTGGTCGACGATCAATGGCCACACAACCCTAATTTTTGTCGAAAATAGCCATGAACGACCATTTTCAATGACACTGAAGGCTAACACCTACGGATTTTTGACCAAGAAATGGTCTCCACCATAAATCCAAGAATGTGATCTATGGCAAGGAAACATATGTGTAGTGAGGTGTATGAGCCTCTAGTCGAAGATCAATGGCCACACAACCCCCATTTTTGTCGAAAATAGCCATGAATGACCATTT